>VZRR01006887.1:33960-89733 GCA_013398015.1 Oreocharis arfaki | reverse complement strand
CCCAGCCTGAGGCCGTTCCCTCTCCTCCTGTCCCTGTTCCCTGGCAGCAGAGCCCGACCCCCCCCGGCTGCCCCCTCCTGTCAGGGAATTCCAGAGAGGGAAAAGATCCCTCTGGATGCTCCTTTTCTCCAGGCTGAGCCCCTTTCCCAGCTCCCTCAGGAATTCTCCAGCCCCTTCCCAGCTCTGTTCCCTTCCCTGGACTCCTCCAGCCCCTCAGGGTCTCCCTTGCCTGAGGGGAAAATCAAAAAGTGGGAGAAAACGTGAGGGCAAAAAAGTGTGGGAAGTTTGGGGAGGACTCTGCTGCAGAGCTTTTCCCTTCTGGATGCTCCTTTTCTCCAGGCTGAGCCCCTTTCCAGCTCCCTCACAAATTCTCCAGCCCCTTCCCAGCTCCCTCAGCTGCTCCTCACAAGATCTGTGCTTTTTGGATTGCTTTACCCCCTGTTAATACAGAAATAAATGAATTTTGCTTCAGCCAGGAGAGCTGAACCTCCTCCTTCAGTAGCTCCAAACACAGGTCTAAACCTTGAGTTTCCAGTGGGGCAGAACCCAGTGGTCACCTTTAAAAATAAAGACAATCCCACTATTATCCCCATCCCACGGGAGGGAGCATTCTCCATCCAGGGATTATGGAACAGCTCCCAGTCCAGCTGTTTGTCCTCTGTCGAGAAATCAGGTGCTGAGGCTGCCCAAAGAAATGTAAATGTTGTGCACAGCCTGAATCAAATTATCTGGCAAAGTACATGAGGGAAAGATCAAAAAGCTACAAGCAAGTGGAGAGGTGAAAATGAAAGACACTTGCCACGATCCACACAACTCCTATTCCTGCCATTGTCTGGGGGAATGATCAGATCCTCAGGACAAAAATCCTTGATTTAAATGCTAGTTACAAATGGAAATACACCAGAGCTTTACCCCACAGCTGCAAAGTTTATTATTGTTCAGATTTCTTCTGCAGAACAACCTACAACGGGCTCCACTCTGCTGGAGGACAAACTCCTCATCTGCCTACCTAATCTCACTGCTGTTAATTAATTTTAAACAGATTTTATACTCAATTTCTATGCAGATTTTAAACAATTTTTCAGTCTACAGACACAGACATACACCTACACACTGTGATTCCTCTGGTGTAAAACAAGTAGCACTAAAACAGGGCCCTGGTCGCAAAGGCCAAATCTGCAGCTCAAATATCACTTTTCCCTGATAAACTCCAGAGAAAACTGAAGAAGCTTTACAGTAACAGCTGGGATTAAAGTGGTGCTTGAAATAAATTCTCTTTGCTAACTAAGGAACAGTTGGAGAGTTGTGCCGTGGCTGCTTTGAGCTGTGTTGACTTAAAAAGTGTCTGAACTGCCAAGTTTCAGCTTTCACCTCTCGCATGTGTCCAGACATGTGGTTTAGCACATTATCCTCAACCGCTGGAGCCTTTTTTTTTATGGGAGCACCGCAGGAAAACAGGGCAGTGCAGTGTCAGGGAAGGCAAATCATTACCTCCCCAGCCACAATGGATTATCTCGAGAAACACTTCATGAGCTGATAACATTCCTCACACACGGCGAGTCCCTCTCGAAGCCAAAGAGGGAAAAAAAAAAAATAAATAAAGCACAAAGCGATTTAAATGTGAATTATATCAACAACCCCTCACCTGTTACACTCACAGGGAGACAGTCCATGATCTTATCTAGGGCTGGTTAACCACAGGCGAGGTTGTAAACATGGGTTTAACCAGTTAAGACAGTCCTGACAATTCAGAGAAGATCTCAGTTCCCTTTATTTTGGCAGCTAAGTACACAAGTAGAAAGACACAAGCTAAGTTAAAACTCCTTTCGCAATTAAACGTTCTTTTCCAAAGAGTTTGCCATGTAATTGCTTCACTGTGGTGGTCAAACTACTCACAAAGCCACATCTAGAAATATATTTTTAATAAATACATACTTTGCACTCAGCTGGGTATTAACTGAGAAAAAAAGAACTGGTTTATATCCACACAGAATAAAGGAAACTTTCTGTGGGAAGAGAGCTACAAATTGGACTTTCTCATCCTCACGGAGGCAACACCGCATTTTTGGCAATATTAAAGAAGATGGGGATATGGTTTTAAAATCCCCAAACCCTGGAAATAACATTATGGATTTTGAAAAGTCTTCAAGCATCCACCGAGCCCCACAACTAAAACACCCAGGTGGAATATTAACAGCAGCCATAAAATCAGGAAAAAAATCAGTTTAGCAGTATGATGTACAACAAGCCTGAGTGATTATCCAGACAGAGCCTGAAATACCCTGGATTTTTATTTGGAACAAGTCTCTGTATCCTCCTTTTGCCACCAGCCAAGGAACCACCGCATCCTCCTGGTGTCCAGGAGAATTCCAGGCCCAGCTGCAAAGCTCCATGATTGTCACAGCCATTTCCCTGATGGAAGAGCCCCACAGTTCATCCTTCCCAAGACCTCCAGGCCCTGAGGTGAACCCCAAACCCAGTTTCGCCCCCTCACTCCTGAATTCTCCTCTCAGAGCTGTCCCAGAATTAAAGCAGGGCTGCCCCAAGTGAAGGGAGGAGAGGAAACGTTTCCTCCTCCCTCTGTGCTGCCAAAAATCATCTGCTGGGCACCTCTGGAGTGCCCACAACGCATCCACTCAGCCTCCAAACTCCTGGGATTGTCCCTAACTGTGCTGCCCCTGGCACACAAAGGGCCGTCAGAAATAAATTCACGTGTCTAATGACACTTCCCAGTGTTTGTACACCACAGGACAGGTTTTTCCTGAGGTAAAAACAACCCTTAAAACCAGCTCCAAGTGGTCCTTTCTGATTCCCCGTGCCCGCCTCCCATTATATTCCCACACGGATTTTACAAAGCTCTGACTTCAGCCGCTGCCCTCTGGTTAAAACCTGAGCCCTGCTGCAGATCCTGGGGCATTTTTAATTGAACTGAGGCATCAGAGGAGCTGCTGTTTGCCCTGGGCTTTCTGAAAAAGACGGGAGAACACGGCTCCTTCTAACCCCAGGGCAGTTTTGTCATCCAGCTTTTTGGGAGGCAGCGTCCCACCCCGCAGCTGCGACTCCTAAAGGCCTGAAAGGCCTCCTTTGGCAAGGAAAAGGGTGAGGGTTTGAGGTCTGAAAATCCAAGAGCGGCCTAAATACAAAGCAAGAGGTTCAGCTGATCAATTATTATGGGATGTTGGACGTTGCAGGATGCGCTTTTAAAAAATGCTCTACTTAAAATTTAAAATAAAAGGGGAAAGGCAGTTTAATAAGCGATGCAAAGGCAATCACTCATCCTCTCCCAGCAGCAAATCCGTGCCTGGCCATTCCCTGAGTAAAAATCCTCTTTGGAAAGACTCAACCCTCAGGTTTTGTTGCTGAGGAAGCCGTGATAAGGTATGGAAATGATGTGGAAAATGCCTTTGATCAGATCAGATCTGCTGTCCCAGCTGGCTCCAGTCGATGCACAGCACCAAATTCTGACGCAGAAAGACAAATTCTGCTCGTTTCACATGTTACATAACCCAGCAAAAACGCATTTCAAGTGTTTGATGTGACTTCAGTTACCCCGTGTGTCTTTTGGTAAAAAGAAGAGGAGGAAAAGAAACTGCTCTGTATGAAAAATCCACATCTAATAATTATCCTTTTTTAGAGCCTGCCCTTGGTGGGCTTGCCAAGTTCTGCCAGGGAAAAATAAATCCTGTGGCATTAAAATACGTGAGCAAAGGCCTTTTCCTCCTCTCCCGAGGGAATAATCAAATCCTCCAGGTGCTCAGAACAAAATCCTTGATTTCAATGCTAGTTTCAAATGGAAATACACCAGAACTTTACTCCACAGCTGGAAAGTTGATGATTTTTCAGATTTCTTCCACAGAGCAACCTGCAATGGACTATACTCTGGTGGAGGACAAACTCCTCATCTGCCTGCCCTAATCTGGCTGCTGTTTGTTAAATATTAAAGGAAAAACAGGGGGAAAATTACCTCTCCTGGTCATTTTAAGTGATATATTTTTCTGTACCTCTGAAACCTGGCTTCAAACCACAGCAAACAATACTCTGCCACCAGCCAACCATCATTTGTCAAACCACCAGGGCATTTCTGAGTCGGGGCTGGTCAGGAAAGGGAGTCAAGGCTACTCCAGCATTCCCCTGAGAGTTCACAATAGCTCAGGAATCGCCCTGAGCAAACTGAGGTTCCCCGTGCTGGCAGGCTGGGTGGGGAAGGATAAATCTGACATTCGAAGGGTTGGCACAAAATCAACAATGCCACAGGCAGGGATGATTGCAGCTGGCGAGGGGGCACGTGGTGCTGTGGGTTACAAAGGGATAAAAACAATAAAAACAAATGAGGTGTGTTTGGATTCTCTGCAAGACAAATCCATAAATAATGTCAACTGCTGTGGCACGATTCTGAAAATTTAATCTGCTTGCTTACAATATCCTGAGCTGGAAGGGACCCACAAGGACCATCCTGCACAAGGACAGGCTGAGAGAGTTGGGATTGTTCAGCCTGGAAAAGCTTTGGGGTGACCTCACTGTGGCCTTCCAGTGCCTGAAGGAGCCACAAGAAAGATGGAGAGAGATGATTTACAAGGCATGGAGGGACAGGACACAGGGAATGGCTTCCCACTGCCAGAGGGCAGGGATGGATGGGATATTGGGAAGGAATTCCTGGCTGGGAGGGTGGGCAGGCCCTGGCACAGGGTGCCCCTGGATCCCTGGCAGTGCCCAAGGCCAGGCTGGATGGGGCTTGGAGCAGCCTGGGACAGTGGGAGGTGTCCCTGCCCATGGCAGGGGTGGCACTGGATCATCTTTAAGGTCCCTTCCAGCCCAGGCCACTCATGGGTGGTGAATGCCCCAAATTCCAGTTTGATTTAGCACAGAGTTCACAGAGCCTGGGGCACTCGAGGGAGGCAATGACAGCCCTTCATCCCTGACTCCTGAAGGAAAAAAAATGCAGATCTTAGCTAAATTAGCAGGCTGGTTCAACCAAAACCTTACTCCTCTGAGTATTTTATCCACCTGTAGTAGAGAGTGCAGTTTAAAGGACACTCACAGCCCTGCACCCCAAAATCTCTCATTTCCTGTAACCACTGAAGGAGAAATCCTACCTCGCTCCACACATCACCCTCCTGGTCTAATTGTGCTGTAATTATTAACTTCATTTATTGCTTCACAGAAAAGAGATTTTCAAGTCTGTGCAGATCAGCTGTAAATCTGCAGCTCTTTGATACCTCATGAATATGATAAACACGTATTTTAAGGTTTTCTGCACTAGAAATTGTTGGTGCCGGTGTAAATTTTTAAGCCACAGTCTCACAAATCTCTCCAAATGAGAGAATTACCACAGGGAAGGAAAGGAAAGATGGGAATTTCTGTTTCTGAATAGGAATATTTGGAAGAAATTAAGCCAAATAGTCAATTCTGAAACGTTATGAAGAAAGTTTATATTAAAAAGGTGAAATGAAGAAGCAAGAAAATGAAACATAAAAACCCACGAGAAAACTCCTTCCTGAAACTGAAATACTTTTTCCCTTCTGTGCTGTGGATTTTGGATGTTATCACACCAGATTGATATCAGGCAGTGTTGCAATAATCTCAGAAAAATAAAATAATTAAGAGGAACAGAAAGCAGCCCCGGGCTGGAATTAGCTCTGCATAGGGAGATCCCCCAGCTCTTACACCCACACAGGGTTACCAAAGCTGAGATCCCAGAGGAGCAGCTGCAGTGCCAGCATCTCCTGGGTTTGCTTGGACACTCTGCTTCCTTGACTTCTGCAGAATCCCCGCTGCTGGGTTTTATCAATAAACCTGAAATTAATTTAATATGTTTATATAAGCACCCTCCGATTTGACTCTACATCCATGCGAGGCAGATGAGATGCCCTGAACCTTCCCAAAGAGGGAAGAGCCACTGTAATCTCAATTTTTAAATTTTTGATGTGTAGGCTTAGTTTTAAAGGATGGGCACAGGACCTGCCTTGGGAGCAAACTCAAATTTTGGAGCAGCCACGTTTCCCTGGCCAGCTGGGATCCAGCAGCTGATAATGCTCTGTCCTGAAACAGCCAAGGAGGGGAAAATCCTACAGAGTCCAGGCCACAAAGAGCTGGGAATTACAGAAACAAGGATGAGCCTAGGGAAGATGTTTCATTACCCCAGCCAGGCACAACAGATGGAGACTGTGAACTTCCAAGGAAAAACGATGATCCCAGCCAGAAAACAGCGCTGGGACCTGAACACGCACCTGATGCTCTGAAATTGAAAGCCAAGGAAAAAATGGCCAGAAAAAACCACCACAGCCAAGGTCACTCGGTGTGTTCAGCCTGGAGGAGAGGCTGAGGGAGACTCATCCCAGTCTGGAGCTTCCTCCTGAGGGGCAGCTCCGATCTCTGCTCTGTGGGACCCAGGGAATGGCTGGAGACGATCCAGGGGAGGTTTAGGGTGGATCTCAGGAAAGGTTCTTTCCCCAGAGGGTGCTGGGCACTGCCCAGGCTCCCCAGGGAATGGGCACGGCCCCGAGGCTGCCAGAGCTCCAGGAGCGTTGGGACAACACCCAGGGATGCCCAGGGTGGGATTTTGGGGTGTCTGAGCAGCGCCAGGGGTTGGATTGCTGATCCTGTGGGTTCCTTCCCGCTCAGGAGATTCTGTGAAATGGATTTCCTTAGCTGCCAGCTGAAAGAACGAACAGCAACGCTCCAAGCCCACACCTAATGCACCAAAACTCTTCATATCCAAAGCACCAAAACCCCTCAAGTCCAGCCTTAAATGACATTTAAACCAAACCAGCCCCTGGAAAGAAGGTTTGAGGCACTGTGGGGGCACACGAGGCTCCTGCCTGTGCCTCTCTCCAAAGCTTTTAGCTCCATTTCAGCGTATTAAGCTGAGCTCTGAATTAGTGCAATTTGCCACAACAGGTTTCTTCACATCAGGACAAAACCGGGGCAGCATTTTTCCCCAAAAAAAGGATTAGATGACGCTAAGTGCTCCCATCTGCATGTTTAGACTCCTGAGCAGGGGTAATCACCACCCTCCAGGGCACGATCCCCAGGGCCGGGGAGATAATCTGGTGTCTGTCTTGCTGCTTCTGACGTGGCCCGAGCGGGGAGGTGAGGGAGGGAGGGTTGGAGAGTGCCCTGGAGCACCAGGTATTCACCAGAGCCTGAGGCAGCTCGGCACAGGAGCCGGGCTGGGGATGGCAGCCTGCTCCTTCCAGCCCCAACCAGCTTCACCCGCAGGATTTAAGGGATGAAAGGCTCCACACAGCAGTTTTAGAAGCAATTCTTACGACACCAAGGCCCTACAGACCACTAAAGCTGGTATTTTGTGCAGGTTTTTGGCCTGTTAAATTTTAAAGAACGGGCAAAAATTACCGTATCTTGCACTTAAACCTAGGGCAAGGCTGCTCCTGCAACTGGTGTTAATTCCCCATCCATATAAACCGAGGGAGGCTGAAGGATTTCAGTCTTAGCTTCCCTATTATTTGGAAATAATCGTGTGATCTGGCTACAAGGAAGAAAAACACATTTCTTTACAGGAAAACGAGGCCATTTTGACATAGGAAAGACAATTGTTCTCACAGACACACTAATCTATGGGAAAAATTAACTAAGAGTGTGAGAACAACTCTGTTTCAAAATTTTGAATGAGCAGAATGTCCAGTGTATTTATGCACCCGATTTTTCAGCCACTTGTTGCAAGCATCTCTTCCCACTTTGCTCCTCACCACGTACTCCTGTTGTAAAAAAATGCAGGATAATGAAGGATATGAAAACAGAGGATGGAGTGGACCTTCCTCTGGATTGAGAGCTGGGGAGTGGAAACATTAAATCTAAAGAATGCACAATTCTCCCTGAAGAGCAGCGAGAGCAGGACTGGGTTCAACCTGTGTCACCTGTACAAACTTCAGGAGGATTGCTGGGAATGGGATGAGCTTTAAGGGCCCCTCCAACCCAAACCATTCCAGGATGATTCTTTGGGGGTTTTTTAACACAAAACCTCAGGTTCTAATCCTTTACTGCCCCACTTCAAGACCTAGAAGATGATATCAACAATGGGGTTTGTAAGTTTATTCCAGGTTTCACACCACACTTTAGATTTGTTTGAACATCAAAGAAAACCCAGACAAAACCCAAAAGGAAACCATTTTACCCCAAATTTGGTCCAGAGCCAAAGCCTGTCGTTCAACTCAGGCACATCCAAAAGCCCCAGGCTCCAGGCAAGAAACCCCAATCTCGTTTTGTTGGCTCGTAGCTCGTGCTCCCCATTCTGGCTGCTCATGGACACAGCAAGAAAACAACGAATGCCAACGGTTATCTCAAACCTTCACTTAAAATCATTGAATCCCAGGATGGTTTGGCTTGGAAGGGACCTTAAAGCTCATCCAGTTCCATGGGCAGGGACATCTTCCACTACCCCAGGTGCTCCAAGCCCTGTTCAGCCTGGCTTCCAGCGTTTGGCACTGGGAACGACCATCCTGGTGATCAAGCATCTGCTGAAATCACGTGCGAAGCCCAGGCGAAACCTCCTTATTTAGACTCAAAAATTCTCCCAGCAATTACTGGAAAAATGCCTGCCAACATCACATGCACCACTCAGTCCGCCTCAATCCTTCAGGAAAGCTGCCACCTGAAATTCCTCCTGAAGTTTATTGGCATGGAACTATCGTGGGTGCCTTTTCACCACTTCTGAACTGTTGGACATGCACCTCATCCAGGAGGCCTTTGAGGCACACACGGGAATAACCGAAGCATTCCTTTCCTTTGAGTCCACAAGATCCAGCCGGTGGATGTGAGGAAAGGAATTAAAGTATTGAGGAACACAGACTTGGAGAAAAAAAAAAAAAAAAAGAGGGGAATTTTGAGAAGTATCAGACTTCACGCAGCAAAATTATTATTCTTTTTTAATTTTTAATCACAGAACGGTTTGGGGTGGAAGGGACCTTAAAGCTCATCTTGTTCCAAGCCCCTGCCACGGAAAGGGAATCTTCCACGGGCAGGGAATCTTCCACAGGCAGGGAATCTTCCACTTGGTGACTTCTGCTTTGCAACCCAAGTTTGCAACTCCTGATTTCAGGCAGGGCTCTCCTATGTAATTACCACAACCAAACAGGATTCTAGGAAACATTCCATCTCTCTTCTCCCGCAACTGAAACTTGGGAAAATGGGAAAGCAGGCAGGAAGAGATTGGGATAACCTGCCTCAGCCTTAACAAGGTATGGGTATCTCTCTTACAGAGCTCCCAAAGCTGCAGGGAAAGGCGCCTGTTCCTCTAAAATGGATTTTTCCCCACAGCACCTTGAGGTGCCAATGGCAATCACCTTCCTGACCCAGACACCACATCCCCCCCACCTTGGCCATGCTTTCCCTCCTCTTGCTGCCAGACAAAGCAGCAGAAGAGGGAATTCACCACGAGTGTTGCGGGGATCAGCACGCGGGATCCATCCCGCGTAAGCCGATTACGGGATTTGCCGGGCTCCTGACAGCGAACATCACCCAGATATCAAACCTCAGAGATAGCCCCTGCCCGAGCCAGGCTGAGGCTAAAGGCCTGCAGATTATCCCCTCTGGAAGGGATGTCACTGAGAGGATGTGGCTGGCGGGGAGCACAGCAATTATCACGCTGGGAAGCACTAATTGACTTAAAGCAAGGAAGGCACGGCGGGAAGAGGGAGAACTCTGGTAACCGAGTTAATCGTGGGCTCACTGGAGAGTAAAAGTATCACCAGGCAAAGGTTGATGAATCACCAAGCTGTGGAACAACCAGGACAACTCCCTCGCTCCGTGCCATAAAACATCCCTCTGCAATTACCTCTGGAATTCACCTGCACTGCAGGTACAGGGCCTGGCCAGGCCAGGGGACACAGACACACCACAACGGGGACAGAGCCTTTCAGCTCTGTAATTCTTCTCTGAGCTGGTCTTTGTGTTCTCAAACTTTATTCTTTGTCATCACAAACCTTTTAATCTTTTTGTCCTTTTCTTCTAAACTCATCCAAGCAGAGGTGTGACAATGGCGAGGTTCAAAGTCTCGGAGGAAGCTTGAAAACTTCAAACTTTATTCAAAACCGATCCGAAAAAACTGAGATCTCAGCGAGTGCTACTTTATGATTTTAAACAAAAACATGTTTCTTGAGGGAGAGAAACTTGACTCATTCTCTGAGCATCTGGGATTAGCAGCGTGGCATTTCTGGAGGAGGCTGCAGCACACGGCTCTGCAGCTGCTCTGATCTCTGCCTCTGCGGCTCGCTGCGTTACCCTCCGACAGACGGCAAATCGCTCCATCCCATTTTCCCGAGATTGCCCTCAGGAATCAACCAGCCGGGTCTTGCAAGCCAGGTCTGTCTGTGTGAACCACGTGCACTCCTCAAGCCCAGCACTGTTCTCATTCCCTGCATCAGCAGAGCACCCAGGGCCTCGTGCAGAGCCGAGCCCTCGGCGCCCACGATCCCCACAGTCCCACACAAATCCCACACAACGCTGCTGGTTGTTGTCCCAAGGCATTTACAGCCTGATTCGGTACAAGGAGATGCACCTGGATATAGGGAATAGGTACCAGAAGCCCGTGTCCATTCTGAAGGAAAACACCACGCTAGAGGCAGCACTTCTACAGCCTGCCAGAGTCAGCCCAGCACGTGCTCATGTGCTTTCACAGGATCACAGGATGGTTTGGGTTGGGGGGACCTTAAACACATCTCCATCAACCCCCTGCCATGGGCAGGGACACCTTCCACTGTCCCAGGCTGCTCCAAGCCCCGTCCAACCTGGCTTTGGACGCTCCCAGGGACAGCCACAGCTTCTCTGGGCACCCTGTGCCAGGGCATCCCCACCCTCACACGGAAAAATTTCATCCCAATATGCCATCTCTCCCTTCCCTCTGGCAGCGGGAAGCCATTCCCCCTTGTCCCGCCACTCCAGGCCCTTATCCCAAACCCCTCTGCAGCCTTCATGGTGGGCAGCTTGTATTTTCCCCTCACAGTTTTTGCTGCACATTTTTATCGTGTTTTGTCATTTCCTGTGGTGAAGTCCCACTGTTAGAGAGCCCGAGGTTGGCGTCCACACCTGTGGAACACGGAGCCCAGTTCTTTTTACAGCTCTATAATCATCAGGAGATGTGTAATAACTGCACTTTTACAAGAGACCTGTAAAACACAGGCTGTGAATTGGGTCCCAGGCACTTGACGCTGCACACCCAGCGCTTCCCACAGCCTGGCTCCTTCCTGCCAGCGCCACAGCTGCTGGGGACACCCTGATTTTGGTGACACCTCCTGCTTCCTGTGTGGCTGGGGACCATGTTTAGGTGCCACGTTCCGCTCCCCAAAACCAGTGGAGCTGAAGACACCCTGATTTTGGAGCCACCTCTCTCTCCCCAAAACTGCCAAGGCTGGAGACACCTGATTTCAGTGCCACATCCTTCTCCCCAACACCACCAGAGCTGCTGACACCCTGATTTTAGTGCCACCTCCTGCTCCCCAAAACCACCAGGGCTGGGGACACCCTACTTTGGTGCCACCTCCCACTCCCCAAAACCGGTGGGGCTGGAGACATCCTGATTTCAGTGACACTTTCCACTTCCCGAGGGGCTGGGGACACCCTGATTCCAGTGCCNAGATTCCGGTGCCACCTCCCCCTCCCTGTGACACTGGGGACACCCAGATTCCGGTGCCACCTCCCCCTCCCTGTGACACTGGGGACACCCAGATTCCGGTGCCACCTCCCCCTCCCTGTGACACTGGGGACACCCAGATTCCGGTGCCACCTCCCCCTCCCTGTGACACTGGGGACACCCAGATTCCGGTGCCACCTCCCCCTCCCTGTGACACTGGGGACACCCTGATTCCGGTGCCACCTCCTCCCTCCGCCCCCTCCCGCGGGGGCTGGGACGCGGCTCAGCATCACCGGGGGCGGCAGAGCGGCACCCGCAGCCCCGAGCCCGCCTCGCTCCCCGCTCCCCTCCGGGGCCCCTTCCCCGCACTCACCTCCGTGCCGGGACACGGGGACAGCGGGAGAGCAGGACACGGGGACACGGCAGCAGCAGTACACGGGGACACGGCAGCAGCAGGACACCGGGCTGCTCGCCGCTGGCCGTGCGGGCGGGACCGGCGGAGGAGGGGCCGGGGCGGAGCGGGCGGCTCGGACACACCGTGCCCGCCCCCGGGGCGGTGGCACCTGCGGGCAGGGCGGGACCCGGAGACCTGCGGGGAGAGAGGGGGAGGCTCCCGAACCTCCCCGGGGATCCTTGGAACGGAGACCTCCCCGACACCCCCTGCCCCGGCACCCACCCATCAGTTTTCCATCACGGCGCATCAAGGTGACCGCCAGGGATCTTGATCCCGAACTACCGAATATCCTCGTTTTAGGATAAATACAGCTTCGCTTGGGATCAGCTCTGCCGGAAAATAAAGCGTCTCAGTTTGAGTTGAGAAGTGTTTGAATCAATAGCGGCAGCCTCGCAGGGAGTATTTTACTAGGAATGCAACTCCCATTCCTTTGTTTTCGCTGCGCTCTTGCGAAAGCTGAAATCTTGGAAATGGATACAGTAATTTGTGATGTTTTCATGGAGTTAATTAACTGCTGCAATCCCACATTCCGAAAACGAAATTGTAGGGATACACTTGCAAACAGTCTGCTCTCATAATTGAGTTCGACCTCCAGGCATGAGCTTTATCGAGGAGATCTTGAAGGGTGAATGTTTTTGACTCATGGAAAAAGCTCTGGCACCCTGCGGTGTTTGCCTTCCTCTGCAGGACTTTTGGGGAATGTTTGGACTTCCCATCTGCTCTCCTTAATACAAACCACCTACACTGGAAAGCCTCTTCTTCCCGGGTGGAGCCATCCTCATCCTGCAGGAGAAGGTGAGGAAGTGCCTCTTATGCACTGAGCCCAAAATTTATCACAATCCAAAATTTATTCCAATTTCTTAATAATCTACTCCGAATTTTATTGGATTAATTTCTGAATCTGCTGCTGTTTTTATGGTGCAAAAAACCCACGTAATCCTCATGAGGAGTCTACTCAGCAGCAAAAAAAAAAAAAAGAGAGCAATCCATTCTACAGAAACCTTGGAGCGCCTGGAATTTGCATTGCTGAGGAGAAAAGTAATGATTTAATTGAGAAATGCTCAGAGTAATAATTACTGGAAAGAAGCTGTTTATAAAGCTCCTGAAGATGACTTTAGGGAAGTGGCAAGGACACAGGAACTTCTACTCCATTACATAAAGTGAGTGGAATATTCCTGTTAAAATGGAAATACGTGCACAGGGGAAGTGGAAGAGTCTCCCTGTCATCCTCCAGGCTACTGAAAAAGAGGAGGAAGAAGGAATATATCCATGGAGAGGTAGTAGAGACGATGCATTTATTTATTTAAAAAATATAAAAAATTATGCTGTGCTCATTCCCCTGTCACCCAAACCTT
Organism: Oreocharis arfaki; assembly: GCA_013398015.1. NCBI lineage: Eukaryota > Metazoa > Chordata > Aves > Passeriformes > Paramythiidae > Oreocharis > Oreocharis arfaki. The sequence goes on along the minus strand of VZRR01006887.1, from coordinate 76,340 downwards.
TAATTAGTGTCCCTGGATCCCTGGAAGTGCCCAAGGCCAGGCTGGATGGGGCTTGGAGCAAGCTGGGATAGTGGGAGGTGTCCCTGCCCGTGGCAAGGGGGTGGAATGGGATGAGTTTTAAGGTCCTTTCCAACCAAACCAGGCTGGGATTCCATGATTTTGTGAATGACTTGCTACAGGTTTAGAAGGAAAGCTGAAATCCAGAGCGTAGCTTTGGATGTGGACTCGGCCCACTCTGGAGCGTGGTTCCATTGAATGGGTCACTCGTGGAATCAGGGAATATCCTGAGCTGCAACGGACCCACAGGATCACTGGCCCTGCACAGACACCCCAAAATCCCACCCTGTGCATCCCTGGCAGCGCTGCCCAAACACTCCTGGAGCTCTGGCAGCCTCGGGGCTGCACCCATTCCCTGGGGAATGTTCAGTGCCCAGCATCCTCTGGGGGACGAACCTTTTCCTTCATACCCACCCTAAACATGCCCTGGCACAGCTCCAGCCATTCCCTGGGTCCTGTCCCTGTCCCAGGGAGCTGCACGGAGTGCCCTGTCCCGTGTCACACCAGGCCCACACGGCAGAGTTCAGTTCAGTTTTATTTTCCACTGTAACGGATTTCGAATGATACATCATGCAGTCTGCCAGTGTATCCATCCATCTCCGACAGAACTTCAGCACGAGGATAAAAGACTTCTCTCCACGGGCTGGGGGGAGGAGGAGGGTTCAGGTCTGCTATCAAGAGTTTAATACAGTTCAGCATCGTTTGATGCAATGGCAAAGAAAAAATTTCCCCTTGTTACCAGCAAAACGTGTCCACCATTTATTTCTTTTTTTTTCTTTCTTTTTTTTGTTGGTTTTTTTTTTGTTTGTTTGTTTGTTTCCTAAATTGAACACTACTGTAAAGATACATAGAGCCCAGAGAATACACATCTGCAGTACACGTTACACACTTTACAAACTAGACAGGTTATAAATCTACAGAATGCCTCAGCCCCGCGGCTCCCCCGCGGCCGGCGGGGCGGTGCTGCCATCCTGCACAGCGGATGGTGCCGGTGCACGGCGCGGTTCCTACAGGCACAGTGAGGACCAGAGTCAAAGCAAGGGGAGATTCAGATTATCCTGCCCGTTTGTTTTCCCTTTTTCCCCAGGGAGGAGTGCTTCAGTCACGGTTAGGTGAGGTGTTTCTCCTCCGGCAAGGGGAATCTGATGAGACCTTTTCCTTTTGGACCCTCGTCGCTATTTGGTTGAAGTATTTCTTCAAATAAAACCATGTTCAAATTACAATTCTTGATTTCGTTTGTTTTCAAGCCTTAGGGCAGGGTTAGATGGGATATTGGGAAGGAATTCTGTGAGGGTGTTGAGGCCCTGGCACAGGGTGCCCAGAGAAGCTGTGGCTGCCCCTGGATCCCTGGAAATGTCCAAGGCCAGGCTGGACGAGGCTTGGAGCAGCCTGGGATAGTGGAAGGGGTCCCTGCCCCTGGCAGGGAGTGGAATCAGCTGAGCTTTAAGATTCCTTCCAACCAAAACATTCCATGATCCTACAATTTATAAAGATTTCAGGCAAATGTGCATTTTAGTCCTTTAGGATTTATAAAGGGAAATCGAAAAGCTACGCAAGGTTCTGTGGGCAGGAATTGTTGTAGCAAGATTTTTTTTGTGACTTAATTTTTAAGTTTTCAGTATATTCAGGATAATCCAACTCTCACCCTTGTTGAGTTAAATACAAAACTTAAAAATGCATCAGCCAAGGTCTTTCCAAGCTTAAAACTTTCCTTGCTTTCCAGAAAACGAGTCGATGAAATGTGAACTCAAGGACAAACACAAGATATTTGAACATATCATTAAGAGAAGCTCAAGTGAGCCAGAAATACCTTTTAATTACTAGCAAAAAGAACAATATGCACTTTAGTTCCATCTGAAATCCATTTTCCATTCGGGAGTGGTATTTCCACCCCGATTTGTCCCATGCATGACATTATTAGATGTGAAATTCCATTTGCGCTGTACAAACCACGACTTTAAAAATGAGCCTGGAATAAATAGAACACAACACTCGAAGAGCAAAGAAAGGAAGACGGGGTCAGGAAGCAGCAAGAGACAGGTTCTGATCTCTGCAGAGCAGATGTGTGGTTTTCCTTCCCAGATACAAAATGTGAAAGCCTTAAAAATGGTACAAAAGTTGAATATACAACACGCGGTACAAACTGAAGTTGCCTAATTAAAACAGGCTTCGAAACTAAAAATCGATACAAGCAGAGTATATTCAACTGAGAATTCACAATTTCCAGTTATTAAATACCTTAGGTATTTAATTTTGAGGATTTTAGCTTAAGGCATCTTTGGGGCATTTCTGAGAGCCCTTCTGCAGTGTTGGGGTAAAAGTGAACTTGGAGAAACTTCGCCGTTTTTCTGCTGGTGGCACTGACTGGCTGATCAGCACCAGCACGAGGAAGAGAAGTCCAAGTTCACTTCTCCCTCAAGCTGCAGGAAGCTGCCCCCACAAAACTCCTGGTGATGCCTTGAGGAATCCAGACTTTTTTGTCCTCATGAATGCTGCATTTACAATACAACTCCGGACCAAACTCTGAGAGACACAACAAAAAGTCTGCCTACAACACAAAATCTTCGACAGCAAATAAGCTTGGGATCTTTTCCTAGAACCAAAACAAGAGGAGTATTAATTCCTAGTAGAAACCTCAGCTCTGACCAGCTGGTAAGATAGCACAGAGTAGTTCTGAGTTAGTGATTTTATTAAAGATTGCATATGGCAAGTTCACAGTTCATTCTTCTGGCAGTGCACATGCACGTAACGAAGGAAAATATAAAACTTTGGAAAATACAAAATAAATTAAATACATGCAAATCTGCAACTTCATTAAATATGTTTAGCAAAAATGCTCCCCCAAAATAGTGCAACATTAAAAAAAAACCCAAAACCCAAAAAACAAAAACAGTTAAATTAAGTCCAACTTTGCAACACCCTAATTTCAGTAGAAAAAAAAAAATATCTAAAGTCAACTCACAATCTTCCAAAACGCTCTACGGAACTGAAGAGTTCTACACCTACACACTCAGAAATTAAAAACAAAAATCCCAATCAATCTCAAATTAAAGAAGAGCAAACGTCTGCAAAAGAAGACCAGAGGGCTACGCTCTGCCGGAGCCTTCCCGGAATCCCGGCTTCCCGGAGGCTTCCCAGAATCCCGGCTTCCTGGAGTCCCACCTGCCCCGGGAGATGTGGAGGGAGGGAGGGAGGAGGAGGAGCAGCACCTTCTGCCTGCTAGCAGAACTTTCCCAGAGCAATTCCAGTGCCCCCTTGCTGGGAAGATGGAAATTTGCTGTCTGAGAGATCCAAGGAAGGCTTTTCCTTACCTCTGGAGCACCAGCGGACCTTCCATTGGATGAGTGGATATAGTGGCTTACAAAGACATTCCCTTCCCCTGGCAATGTGCTCCTCACATGCCAACAAAAAAAAATCCCAAATTTGGCCAGCAAAGGACAGCTCAAGTGTACAACTCTCACCTCCTTTTGGATTTTTTATGGAAGGGTTTGGGGGATTTAGCTTTCCTTTGTTCTGGTGGGGGACTGTTCCCTCCGGGATCTGAATTCCGGTGTGAACGGATCGGGGCTTGTTTGAGGAAAGGAGGGAGGGGGGGAGATGCCTGTCAGATTTTCCAAGGCAAGATTTCCACAGCATTCTGAAAGCCTTCCAAACTTCCTAGGGAACAACGCTCACAAACACGGGGCTAAGCCATCCCACTCCAGGAAAACCCGCCCCCGTAGGGAGAACTACAGGGAAATAGGAGCTTAATTTTAAAACAGGTCACACAGATAAATTCATGGAACTACCAAACTTCCAATCCTAGGTCTATACTAACAGATTTCTCTGCATCCCGTTTGTTCTTTACCAGGTACTGCAATAAAGGTTATTTTATACAGTCCAAAGATATTTTTTTGTTTGTTTTTTTTTTAGATCAGGATATTACAAATGGTTCTTTGGGGAAATTTCCTTCTGAAAATGTTAAGCAGTAAAATTAAACCACATAGCAGCACGTTTTCATCCCCTAAAAATATAAAATAATATGTATATTATACAGGAAATCAGTCATGACAGAGCACAATCACCTGCCTTTGATGGCACTTGGTCATTGAATAATTAATTCCTTGATGCCAGAAGTCGGGAATTACCGATGCCAACGGAGGACTTGGAAAAAACAAAAGCATCACTCTGAGTGGAGAAGCCCCAACCTAAGCAGCGCCAAGGGGTCGTGGAATTCGGAGTGGCAGACTCCTTATCATCCTTACTGAGGTGGGAATGTCCCAGACATCGTACGAGGATCTGGAGGAGCTGAGCTGGACACTTCTGTACACGTGGAGATCCTACGAAGCTCGGAGTACCTGGAGCGGGGCGTCGCCGATGGCCGTGGGAAGCGCAGGATGGACAGGACGTGGACCGGGTCGGAGAGGGGCAAAAAAGAAACTAATGTGACTTAATGACAGTCCTTAACATGCTAAGTGGAACTGACCTGCCAGAGAGAGCAAGAGAGGGAAGGAGAATTAGTGGATTTGGGAGATTGGAAAGCAGAGCACACAAATGGGATGGGCAGCAAGCAAAGCGATGAATCCGGAGTCACGTAAAAAAAAAATTGTGGAATTTGGGTGTCACAGACAGAATGAGCCAATTCTCCCGATGGAATTCCCTCTCTGCCACCTGTAGACTGGAATTATGTCTCACCTAAACACTATCTAAAGGTCTAGCTTCTTTTTTTTAATCTTTAATTTTCTGTTCCTTTAACGGGATTTTTCTCTTGGCTCGTTGGATGTGCTGAAGAGCTGGTGTGTGTTTATCTCATGTGATAAGGGAAGAAAGTAACAGCAGCTGAGTTTGAAAATTATAAATGAAAGGGATGAAAAAATACAAATCCAAACCCATCCTTCTGTTCTGTATCTCCTGACAGAGACATTTTCCTGATTTTATATACATATATATAGTGCTTACAGAAATATCGAAAATGTTTCTTAATATAATATCATGATAATATAATAAAAATATACTTTATAATTTTATATATGCACATTAGACAAGCACATTTTATTAAATCCCACGTTTCTTTCTCTTCCATCTGCTGGGTTAATCAATCATAACCACTGACCAGTCTAACAGCACTAAGTGTCTTTTATCTTTATGGTGAATAATGAATGAACACAAGATAAATCTCCCCTGAGCAAATGTTGAAATAGGAACCACACTTTTATGTCACTGCTGTTAAATGACTATAAAAGAAAGTTTGATTCTAATTCCAGCTGGGTAGAACTGCACCATTCCAAAGCACTTGCTGCAGAGCATGGGAATGTCTCCACAACAATCTGGAAATAATCTGGATGAAGTTTTCCCTGCACTGGTAGTACCTTTAGTTAGTACTTACTAACACCCTCACTCAGACCCCTGGCTTTCCATCCAAGCTCAGCATTCAGATTACTCAGATACTCCCAATTTTGGCAGCCAAATAGTTGCAATTTGCCAATAAAATTCTCAACCAAAGGACCAAAACTGAGGAGAACGGACCTTCTCCAATCACTTCCCAGCCTTCCCTGACTGCATCTTCCACACTTATTTCTAGATATGAGCCAAGAATCCAGAACACTCTGTTTAAACAATTTAATTCCAACCTGTAGGGCTGCCATTTGGTTTTCAGATTTTTTCCTAATTCTTCCCAAAACCCCAAGCCTGTAACTTTATCCAGTTTCTCCCGAGATCTTCCATCTTCTTTTTCTCCCCTGTTGCTCCTCTGCAACATGGCCTGAATCTGCTCAGCTCCACGGCCCTCAAACGTAAACCTCAGCATCTAAAATATCTGCTGGGTATTTTATGCCTCCTGATTGCTTTTTCTTGACTTCCACAGTCCTGTCTTGTTATTACAAACCCATCTAGTTTGAAGTGTGGTTATTTTATTAACAATTTTTCTTCAGCTACAGTTGTTCACTTGACTTGTGTGGCCTGTTTTGAGTCTGACTCTCCATTTCACAGCAGCTGGTAAATTAAAGGTGCATTTATTTCAGGCAGGGGGCAGCTTTTCCCCCTCAGAGTAGCTGTTACAATAAATGTTTAGAAATCTTTGACAAGGTTCTGCATCCCACTCTTTGCCTGGTCACAGAGGTGGGAACGCAACAAAGCAGAGGGACAGAGGCACCTCACTCGTGAGATGGAAAAGCCAATTTCAGGCCAGAATGGACTGATGCACAAAACCTCTCAGCAAAGCCTTGCCCTAATTTATCCACACAGGAAATATGTTGCTGGAAGCTCATGGCAAACACAATGAGCAGGAACAATCCCCCAGCACAATAACAGCTTGAGTGTGGTGTGATGGATGCTTGGCATGCAAGCCTGACATGAAACATTCCCCAAAAAAAAGCTAGAAACACCCAAGAATGCCTCGAGGAGACCACAGACCATGAAGAAAGTCGTGAGACAGAATTAATCCTCAAGGAGGGCAAAAAGCCAGACTTGGAGGGACAACTTTGCAGTCCCTGGGCTGCTTTTCACAGCCACTCGCTGCCATCCTGCTCCTGGCATGTCTGTGGCATAAAGTGATCATCTAAAATAAGGCAGATAAAAAATCTCTCCAATAATGAGTATTTAAAGAAAGAAATTAGAGGATGGAGTCTGTGGAACAGTCTCCTGGGAATATGCTGCTCATCTTTTGCTTAGGAGAAACCCTCAAGCCTTGACAATTAAAGTAAAATATTTAGATTTTTTTTTTTTCATGGATAGAACTAAGAGTGCAAAGTTGGCCAAATGGTGACACTCAAATTTGGAGATGTCACTTGCTGCCACTGACAGCTGCTCTACCCCTATCCCAGGCTGGAATATCCCAGCATGGAAACACATCCATGGTACAGAAAGCAGAAGATGATACTGGCAGAAGGAACCTCTGGAACTGTATTTTTACTACATGAGTTTCACGCCTCTATGCGTGAATTTCAGTCCAGAGCAGTTTTTAAAAAACTTTTAAGTGCTAAGTCATTAAAATAAAACCTCTCCCCAGCAGCTGGCAAAGCCTCTTAACAGGCACTCAATCAGTGAGTGTTGTAATTATCAGCAAACAACTACTAAAAATAGAAAAAATATATTGTGCATCTCCTAAAAGCAAGACTGAAATATGAGAGAACTGAGTGATCAGTGGGAGGAGAGGTGAGTAAGTTACTCTGGTCTTACCTCTTGTTTATTTGGTGTTGTGGTAGTAGCTGGAGTTGGACATCCCTCCCCCCCGGATGGCGTGGACGGCCGTCGGAGAAGAAGCTGGGTAGTGACCAGGGCGGATGGGTTTGGCTGCAGGGGGAAAGGAGGGACCAAACAGACATTTTAGCTTTCACATTTTAGCTTTCCACCTCACCTTCTCCTCCAAGGGAAACCCCATTGTTTCCTCACTCAGAGCTGTGCTTGGCAGAGTGGTTTCTAATCCAGCTCTGCAGAACACAGCATTCCCTGCCTCGGCCAACAACAAATACACCCATTTTCCTGGTGGTAGATCCATTTTCCTGGTGGTAGATCCATTTTCCTGGTGGCAGATCCATTTTCCTGGTGGCAGATCCATTTTCCTCGTGGCAGAGCCCTTCCCATGCATTGGATCTGTGAATCTGACTGTCTAACAAGAGAGGGAAGTCACTTGGTGGGCAGTGAGGCACTTTCCATGTCCAATTTATACCATTCCAGAAGATGTCAAGACAAAGCTTGGATGGCTCCCCACAAGAGGAAGCATTCGGGAGGTGACACTTTGTGCTGCCTGATTCTCCTTCAGGATTTAATACCCCAATATTGTCATCTCCATCTAAACCATTCTCCTTTAGCAACCCCAACAAATCATTCCAAAAACTGCTCCATCCCTCTGTTGTGTGCACACATTACATTGTGCCTTGGAGATATATCAATGTCCGAATTTCAAAGGAAGATTTTTTGAAATTAAATCACATGGAGGAGTAATCAGGGGGAAAAAAGAGAAAGGGACAAGGTCTAGAAAGGCAAGGAAAGAATGAAAGCAGAGGGAAAGCGTGTGGGGGGAGGAGGAGGAAGAAAGTGAGCGACTAATTTAAGGAGACAAGTTTTCAGGTCACTAGAAGGGCACACAAGGCCCATTATGCCCTTTATTTACCCAGTGAAACAGCAGAGCCTCTTTAAACCCGAGGTGGGGCAGATTCCATGAAAAAGCGAGGCCTTTGAAGATTCCTGTGCAGCGGAGGAGAAGCAGCCCCTGCGTTTCACTCCCTCCACTCAACCCCCAGCAACCAACCCGAGCCTGAAGCACGTGGGCAGCCCCTTTAGCTCCATATCCTCACCAATTTGGGCAGAGTGTGCTCTCCGGGCCATGTTTTTGGCTCTCACGGCCTCCTTAATGCGATCCACCTCCTGCTGGTAGCGCTTGCGGTCGCGCATGGCGTTTTCCTTGGCCTCCTTCAGTGCACTCTCCAGGGCCTTAACTCTCTCTGCCGTAGCTCGAAGGCGTTTCTCCAGCTTAGGAAGCTCGCAACGAAGATCTGCATTATCACGTACCAGCTGCGGGGAAAGCAGTTCGAAATAAAAGGATGTTAAAGCGGCGAAAATCTCCTCGGAGAAATGGCGGGAAAAGTCGCCTCACGAGAAGAGAGGAAACACCACCCGTCGCTCTCCACGCCTCGCGTACTAAAAATTAAACAGGTTTCTTCCAGGAATTAATGTAAAAAGCTTAGGTTAATGAGAAATTTAGAATATCTGGAGTTGGAATGGACCCACAAGGTCGAAAGAAAGTGGCAAAAATCTCCTCGGAGAAATGGCGGGAAAAGTCGCCTCACGAGAAGAGAGGAAACACCACCCGTCGCTCTCCACGCCTCGCGTACTAAAAATTAAACAGGTTTCTTCCAGAAATTAATGTAAAAAGCTTAGGTTAATGAGAAATTTAGAATATNCCTCGTGTACTAAAATTAAACAGGTTTCTTCCAGGAATTAATGTAAAAAGCTTAGGTTAATGAGAAATTTAGAATATCTGGAGTTGGAATGGACCCACAAGGTCGAAAGAAAGTGGCAAAAATCTCCTCGGAGAAATGGCGGGAAAAGTCGCCTCACAAGGAGAGAGAAAATGCCACCAGTTGCTCTCCATACCTTGTGTAGTAAAATTAAATAGATTTCTTCCAGATATTAATGTGAAAAGCTTGGTTTAAAGAGAAATTTAGAATATCCTGAGCTGGAATGGACCCACAAGGACCAAGTCCAGCTCTTCACCCCACACAGGGCACCCCAACAATCCCACCCTGTGCCTGAGAACGTCATCCAAGCTCAGTTTTGCTCACAAAATTCACTTGTCTGGCTGAGGAGTGATATTCATTTAAATTGTCCAGAAAGATCAAAGAAAAATAGAGTTTATTCCGTTCGACAAGACTCCACAGAGCTGATCCTGAATGATGAGGACTCCAGGACCAACCCTGCCACTGCAGAGCACTCGACAGCCAGATCTGCTTCTCTACACTTCCAAAACTGCAGCAGAAACTCTGCATTTCCTCAGAACACAGAAATAGCCAGGATTTTGCAAATCCTTGATCACTTCATTATTTTAAAATAATAATGCTTGAATATGTCTTACAGACAACACCGGGGACCACCCCAAATTCATCATTTCCAGTGGTTCTGATGTGCTCACCTGTGTGTTCCCTACTCAGCCACGTGGGAATACTGGGAACTTAACTAAGAAATCACTTTTAGGCCTGTAACTATAAATATCATGATTATATGCAACTTTGAATTTGTGCACTTCCTCAGTTTAATATGAACCTGAGCGAGGTCTATCAATGATCCAAATCACATCTGACTTCCCATGCAGCAACAGCCAAGAGAGGATTGATTTTTAATAAACACAAAACTGATGCAAACGGGCAGAAAATCCAGCACAATTTCTGCTGAACAGATTATGCCACTGCTGGAAGTCAACAGAAATCTGCTCCAAAGGAACGACTCTCCCTTTTCTGGAGTGAAAAGTGGATTAACAACCGCATTAATAATACAGCAAAGCAACAGCATGTCCTGACATTCACACATTGTTTAACAATCAGAGCATTTTACACCTGCTGGGCCAGGCTTAGTGCTGGAGAAAAACACAAACAAGCTAAAAAAACCATTTTCACAATGTGATTTTTCTGCAAGCATTGAGCCCTTGTTGTGTGAAATAGCTATGATACAAAATCCAAGCAGGGTGGTATCAAGTACAGTGTCACTTTTCCCCTCCAAGTTTCCTACAAGATGTGGATTCCAAGTTGATTTTGAGTAAATACACACTAATGAGAGCTATAAAAATCCATACTTGAAACCCAGCAGATGCATGAAACGAGTGCAAAAAAGAGACAAAACGGTAAAAGAAAAACCACTCTGAACATGTCCCAGTTTCCACATTTAGAAAGTAGGTCTTTAAACCATCTGTTCCTTGGGAATCTCAAAACCCCAAACCTTAGCAGACACTTGTCACAGTCCAGCACTTCCTGCTCTTTTGGCACTTCCACAGGAATAATTAAAGCAAATCTGGGAGTGTGGGTCACTAATACAGCTTCGGGAGAGTGCGGTGCACAGTGTTATGTCACTGCTCAAAAAAGAAATCAAAACAGCTTTAGTGTTTTGAGTTGTGCACCTCAACAGTGGGACACAGCTCCAACACACTGAGAGGAGGTTTTAGTATCCTGTTGTTCCATGGGAGGGTGGGGAGGCCCTGGCACAGGGTGCCCAGAGAAGCTGTGGCTGCCCCTGGATCCCTGGGAAGTGTCCAAGGCCAGCTTGGACGGGGGCTTGGAGCAACTTGGGATAGTGGAAGGTGTCCCTGCTCATGGCAGAGATGGAATGGGATGGGCTTTGATGTCACTTCCAACCCAAACCAGTCTAGGATTCAGTGAAACTGGAATTCCATGAAGGAGGAAGGACACAGATATGGACAAGCCCAGAAATGACCAACCTCAGCACCCCAGGGAGGCACCAGCCCTTCAGCTACACAGAAAACACCAGTTCCATTGTTTTCATACTCTGCTGGCTGAATCCACTCCGCTCACCTCCAAGGTGTCTCTGAGCAGCTTCAGGCCAGGAGCCAAATTGGGGATGCACAATCCATCCAGAAACCAGCTATTTTTAAGCATTTCCTAGTGCCAAAACAGATCTAATTTTCACAGAAAACCAGTAATTCCTTATTTACCACATTCCTAAAAGCACAGGGAGTGGGAAGAGCAGCTCTAACATCAACTCTTGATGCCAAGGAGTTTAGTGGGTACCTTTTCCTCAGACAGCACAGGTTACCTTCCAAAATTATCCTTGCAAACATTAAAAAAGTGCATTTTTTTTTGACAGAAGGAGGGAAAGGGAGCCTTTACCTGTTTGTGAACCTTCGTAAGTTGTTCCAGGTTGTTCTCAAGAAAGGAAATTTTCTGCTTCTGCGCAGCACTTCCACCTCCATCATCACTGTCCAGTTCAACACTCTGCACACAAAATCACAGCACTCAGCAAAGCTGGGCACAAACTGAAGGGGAAGCTCAGCTCTTTGGCAAATTTGAGCTCCTCAAAGGCAGAAAAGTCTCACAGAGCCCCCAGTTTAAAAGAAATTATTTTAACTCTTCGTTTGATATTTAAGAATCACGTTACCCCCTACACAAAAACCAAGCTATTTTTACGGAATAATTATGGGGGGATCCTGAATAGAAAAATCAAGTTTTACCAAATAATTTCTGAAGTTCAACAGCTTTGAGGATTTTGTAGCTGAATTGCACTGGATGAGTTCACTCTCTCAACCACCAAAACTTGTCCTTATCAAATTAGGACCAAATAAAAGCTGATAAACATCAGAACAGTTTTAATCTTGTTTCTCACTGCTGCTGAAAAAGACATTATCCCATTTCGTAACAGCATGCACTACAGCCTTCAAGCAAATCACAAGAAAACTCAAAAAAAAGGAGAAGATTTGGGTTTGAAAGAGTAGAGTTTTACTTTTTTAACGCGGGTGGTAAGATCCTGGACAAACAGTTTGCGCAGATTGTGAAGAGTCTGAAGTTCCCTTGCCTGAAATCAAAGTAACAAAACAACAGTTTTTAAAAAGCACAGATTACCAGGACATAGTAGGTACTCTGGTGTACAAGTTCTCCTTGGATTTGAGTTGGTAACAGGAGAAAGAGCTCTGGATTCTCTCCCTAGGAATCACATTGGCCCATTCTGAACGCCACAAAATAAACCCCATCCAGCCCCCAAAACCATACTGAAGAAAACAATTTACCCACAATTAGTAAAAGCAACCTTTTAAAACTTTTCTTTAGGCAGTTCAAAGCTGTTTACTCAAAAATTAAAATATATATCACCAGAGTATAAAGATTTAGGGGAAAAAGCTGAATGAAGTGTCATTAAGACCTACCACTGTTTCCTCCAGCCCTTTAAGGTCTTCTCTTGCTTGCTCCCTTTTATCATTAAGGAGTCTGGAAAGATCACAACATGGAAAACAAATCAATCATATTAAACAGAGGAGAATCAACCAGCATCCACTTGGAGCAGCACAGCAAATTGTACATCTCTAATGATGCTTTTGACTGCCCCAAATATCCAATTTTATCACATGGAAGGGCTCAGTCACCACCTCCACCTTTGTGTCCACACATGGGATTTTTCTCTCTCGTTTCCAGGAAAGGCTTTGACTCAGGCATCTGATTTCTTACTTTCAAAAAAACCCCAAAAATCAACAAAACCCCACCAAAAATTCCCAGCTTCTTTCATGCTTGTTTTTGCCATGCATTAAGGACTGAGAGATTTAACACTTGCTGTGGCACTTTATAAAATCAGAGCTCTAATCAACTCTTTTTGGCAAGTATCAAAGCCACTATTGAAAAGCCCGTGGTATAAAAACAGAGAGTAATTGGTAATTATTTATTAGTAGTTCCTGCTGGCTTTGCTGCTGAAATGATATTTTCTGTGTGAATATTCCAACACAAATCCCTCTCCCAAAGCACGTTTTCCATGGACACATGAAGAGGGGATGAGGTTCAGGGATACCAGATGAGGAAACTGCGCACTTACATGAGCTTTTCCAGCTTCATCTCTCTTTCCTGGTCCTCAATTTTTAATTTATCATAATCAGCACTCAGCTTCTCCTGTTCCAGCTGCAGCTTCTGGTTCATGCTGGGAACGTGAAAGGAAAAGTCAGCACGGCTCAGCCTGAACCCCAGGAGGAAGGGAGGGTAAACCTCCACGAACAAAATGGGATTGGGCAGAGAAAAAGTAAAGCTGTAACTCTCTACTGGAAAATTGTGAAAGAACTGAAGCATAAAGAACCTGAAGGACATGGTTTTAAAATATTGGAGAGCTAAATTCAGTGGGTTTTTTTTCTCCTTTGCCTTAAAGGAAACAAAGTGTTGCTGGCATCTTTCTCTCTTGCTTCCTCATTTCCTCACAATTAATCTTTGGCCATACAATAAATACGATAAAAGAATTCCTAGATTTTAGAAAAGGAAGAATACAGGAGCAAAAGATAACAGAATCCCACTGGTGTGTGAGGAAAAAAAAAAAAGTGTGAAAATGGGAGCTGTTTGAGTCACCCAGACTCTCAGAAGGTCTGGGGCAGGACTGGCTGCTGCGAGAGGATCTCAAACCCTTCCTGGGGATATGGGTCAGTGGTGGCTGAACTCGATGACCTTAAAGGCATTTTCCAACCCAAATGATTCCAGGATCCTTTAAAACCTGCTTTCTTCTGAGCTCCTCTCACCTACTGACCTGCAGGTGCAATATTACCCCTTTTTTTTTTTTTAACTCTATAATTTTATAGCCTTGTTAAAGCTCCCCAATAAAGAATTAGGCACTGTAATCCACCCTGCAAAATAATTACAGGGTTGGCTGCTGCATGTAAGGACAGAACTGCCAAAGAAACATCAATTAAACCTAAAAAAACCAACCCCAAACCATCCCAGGACAGAGGGAGGGATGGAGAGGGTGAACATACTCCCTGATTTCATCAATTATTTTCTGCTTCTCTTCAATTTCATCCCTCAGCCTGGACAGCTGCTTCTGGTGGGCTTCCCTGTGACTCTCCATCTGCTGCTCCAGGGCCTTCTGCAAACACCAGAGCCGGGAATCAGACACAGACCCAGGGACACGCAGCTCCCTCTTACCCAGCCTCTAGATTGGAGGGAAAACTCCCAAATCCATTCAGGAATCTGCCTGGCATTTCCTTCTGTAGTCACAAAACTCTGTGTCTACTCATCCGAGCGTTCAATTCTGTTTTTAGCAACGGATGTACAACAATTCTGACTCGTTTCCTTGCAAAAAGTACCACATGAAAAACCCAGGGCCTGGCCACAAATGACACTGATTTTACACCAATCCTCTCTTACTTCCCCTGTTGATTCACCCAGGAAATACTTGTACAGATCTACCTGCGGCAGAAGTAAAACCCAAACTTCTGAGAGTTGTTTATCCAGGGCCCTGCTGTTGAAATTGCTCTTAAAATTCAAATTCTGGGAGTAAATATGCCTCAAGCAGCAAGAAAAACTCCATGTATCTCTTCAGATTGCTAACAAAAGGTTTGCTTTCTTTGTCAAAGCTGTAAGGTACAACCACTTTAATCACAACTGCTTTAATCACTTCAAATTTTTATAATGGAGGGGAAATTTCTGCAGCTGGCAAAGCTCTATCACTGTCCTTGTAAAACTCTATTTTTCCTTGTCTGCAACTTGCAACCCCGTCAGAACAATTCACTATTGCAAACATTTCTTGGCATTCCAAAGGGAAACTACCAGAAAACAGGTTTATATATTTTATTACTATTTCCAGGGGATAATCAGAATTCCAGCCAATCTTGGGGGAAGTAGCTTCTTTTAAAATCAAATTTATAAGTACTTAAATGATATTAACCCCAGTAGCCTCATTCATCACTGAGCAAATTGACTTTCAGCAGAGCTCCACCAGCAAAAAATGAGTGTAACGCAGAGGTGAATCAATGTGATTTTTGGCCATGTGAACAGGAGGACAAAATTCCACCCCAATGAACAATCTCACCAAGAAATTCCCTCAAAATTTCCACTGTGCCAAACTACCTTCATCTCCTCTGCATCCTGGAGCCGTGTCAGGTGTTCCTTCTCCTTGTCCTTGAAGCTGACTTCGTGCATTTTTTCTGTTCGAAGGCGGAGACAGTTTTAATCTTAAATTTTAAATTTAAATTTTAGATTTTTAAATAAATTTAATTTATTCCAGGAGATGGGATAAAGATTCTCTTCTAACAATGCAGGAGATGATAAAATTTTTTTTTTAAAAATAAAAGTCTTGTTCCCACTTGCTGCTCCCTCAGTCAGAGAAAATTCTTTGTGCAGAAATCCAGAATGGTTGTAAAGCTGCAGGTTATAAATTTATATAACCCAGGAGCTTAGCAAAGCTACAAGAACTGCTTTTGATACCTACACATTTCCCACATTAAACTGCTGGGGGAAAACCAAGCAATCCTTAAAATGAAGCCAGCTGGGAGCTGGGAAAGACACAACTTGTGCACATCTAAGGGAAGCAGCTTTGTTTGGAACAGGGCAGGGAGTTTGCCAGAGGGACAACTGAAACTCAGATAAATTCTTATCCCAGAATTTTACACAATATTTGATTGCTGCTGTTTGGTAAAGGATCTGCGTGGGGGTTTTTACAATTTTTCACATCATTAAAACACAAAACTGAGTCTTCTATGGTAGAAATGACAACCATGAGACCCAAAGTTGTACCTTGAGCGCGTAACTTGGCCAGTTCCTCGTTGAGGGAGTCCTGGGACTCCTCCAGCTGCCTCCTCTTCTGCTCCATGTTTTGCATGTAGTCTGTCAGGGACTTGATCTTTGCTTCATGCTTTAAAGACAAGGAATAGCAGTGACGAGCTATGTCCTAGGAATCCAGGGAAAACTCTTCCATAAAGGGGTGAAAACAGAAAGATTTCCACATGCAGAGGTGATGACTTGAAGAACTCACAGCAAAACGTCTGGGAAGGGGCTAAGAGATCAAAGCAGGCTGTGTTTTTAGAGGTCACCCTTAGTAGCCCACTTTGGAATTCAGGCAGTAATCCCAAAACTCCCCTGGAAGCTCCTGACTCAGTGTTAAGCAGCTTTTTAAAAGCAGCTGGACACCAGCCTTGTGAGGTGGCTTTGGGATCTCCAAGCTGCAGCAGCTCAGATCCACTCTCCCCAGCCATCCTGGTGATTTGGTTCTTGCCAACAACCTTCTGAGCCAGAAAGGGTTCATGGTTAAATAAAAAACAGCGAAGTTTGTAGCGAAAACACCCAACACGGAATTAAAATATTCTAATTTGGGGACAATAATTAAGATACTGATTGGATTATCGCATCTTAATTAAAAAGCCACTGGACAACCTGTGGTTCACCTTAAAGTTCACCGTGGCAGAGAGGGGATGAGACCTCTGGGTCGGTGGTGCTGTGAAGGTGAGACTTGGAGGAACAACCCTGAGCTGGAATTACAATAGTTCCCCCATCTTCTTCTGGTTTTAACCCCAGGGAGGCCTCCACATGCACTTAGAAGGAAAACCTCCAAGATGCCAAGGCAGGAGATCACCTGCTTGAGAGTTTTTCTGCTTGGTATTGTTTTCAGTTTACA
This sequence comes from Oreocharis arfaki, assembly GCA_013398015.1. Lineage (NCBI taxonomy): Eukaryota > Metazoa > Chordata > Aves > Passeriformes > Paramythiidae > Oreocharis > Oreocharis arfaki. The sequence goes on along the minus strand of VZRR01006887.1, from coordinate 59,732 downwards.
TTTTTGGGCAGCCCATACCCTGCAATTTTAAGAATCACGCTTCCAGCTACAGCTTGATTGAGTAGAACTTAATAAAGACACTCTGCTGAAGGCAAAGGGGCTCTCTCTGCTCCAGGTGTGCTGCTAGGGAATGAAATACCAGAAGCTGGATCATGTCTTTCCCTTCCCAACGCCTCTCCTGAGCAGGTGAGGAGGGTGTCAGAGCTCTCAGCCCCTCTCCACAACCATCACTGCCTGTCCCTGACACCCACTCAGAACCCCTCCTCCCACCTGGATTTCTATCCCAGAAAGTTTTCCGTGCTATTTTGCAGCTTGCTGCCTCAGTTTCTCAGCAGCACACCCACAGAGCAGATCCAGGGAGCTGCCCAGAGGTTTGGTTTGTGAAAAATATGGTCAGTGATCTTTTAAAGCGATCCAAGATGCAAATTACAGGATCACAGAATGAACTAGGCTGGAAAAGACCTTTGAGATCCTCAAATTCCTGGTGAGGAAACCACTCCAGGGAAGAATTTCACTGCTATTCCACCAAACACATTTTGAGACCTAGAGCAGGACACGACCTCGCCAGAGCTCAGGCCAAAACCTCAGAACGTGCTGACAAACACTGAGGGGGGAGGAATGAGAGAACAGAGAGCAAACAACAGAGACAACACTGCTCTGCTCCACGAGGCTCGTTTCTCACTCCTGGCGCACACATTCCACGGGGAAGGAGGCTGGGAAGGCCACCAAAGCCTGGGAGAAGGCGGGAGCAGACCCACCTGGGAGATGAGGAGCTGGCAGGCCGCGAGCTCCCTCTCGCTGGCGTTCATCTTCCTGTTGGAGTCCATCTGGGCGCTCTCCAGCTGCTTGCTCCGGTTCACCAGAGACTTCACCTCCGACTTCATCTTGCTGATGTAGAGCCGGGCCATGGTGAACTCCTCCTCGATCACCCCGTTCACATCTGCCAACTGAGCACACAGGGGGTGCCAGCTGCTCACAGCCACGGCACCGAGAGCTTTTCCTGCTCTGGGAACTGGGCTGGAGCCTTGGTCTGGGATCTGGGGATGGTTTTACAGGCCAGGTGTCATTTTAGGAAAAGGGGGGAGGGATGTTAATTATTGCATGGGAATGTCTGAGAACTTGAAAGTCACATTTGGAGGACAAAAAAAGTCAAAACTGGAATCTTTTCACAAAGCAAACGGTGCTTATTATATTAAGGAGACATCTTCCTTCAGGATTTTTGCATTTTTGATTTGATTTGTCCTTTTATCTTGTATGTTTTGTACATATGTGTGAAGGGATAGCATGCCATTTACCAGGTGTTAGGTTGGATTTCAGGAAAAGGTTCTTCCCCCAGAGGGTGCTGGGCACTGCCCAGGCTCCCCAGGGAATGGGCAGAGCCCCGAGGCTGCCAGAGCTCCAGGAGTCTTTGGACAACACTCCCAGGCACAGGATGGGATTTTTTGGGGTGTCTGTGCAGGGACAGGAGCTGGACTTTGATCCTTGTGGGTCCCTTCCAGCTCAGGATATTCCACTGTGGAGCTGTGCATGTTCTCCCTGAGCAAAACCACGGCTCAACTCCATCTGCTTCCCCCCTTTTGCCAGCACTGCCAAAGGGAAGGGAACATGTGCTGCTTCTCCTCCCAAAAATCCTGAAAAACGAGATGTCTTCCAAAATTTTCAGTCTGCCCTGAAATTAGACACACTCGGAGAAGATGCTAATTGCCAACAAATTTGAAATTATTCTCCTAAACGCTCCTCAGTCTGGCCTTATTTCCACTGACAGCTGTCCCCTGAAGTGCTGACATCTCAGTTCCTACAAACACTTGTCCCAAACTGCCTCTGCCTCCATTTGCAAAGATCTCCTCTCCCAGTCCCTGCTCCTGCGGCCACCAGAGGCTGCTGTGACATCTCCAAAGGCTGGAATCTGCAGAACCAGCAGGGATTGTGTCCTCTGCAGCACGACAGGCTGGAGCTCCTGCTGTCCTAAGGGGGCCTTGGCAGGACATCAGCAAAAAAGTGAACTAAAAGTAACAAAAAACGTATTGCAAGGAGTTTTCATACACCTCAAAAATGAATTTATCCAGTTTTAACCACTGCTATCTTTCATGTGGTTTTAAATGGACAAAAATGGTACTCACAGCACCAGGGAGATTTTCCAGGCCATGGAAAGTTTCCATCACTGCCATTTAGCAATGACCACACAAATATTTTCTCTGAAATCAGCAATTTGTTCATCTACAGATGGGACAAAGTGAGCAGCCACCTCCTCTGCTCTATCCCTAAAGCCAAGAGCCATATGAAGGCAAATCTCAAAGCAGGGCTGACCGAAATTTGCACCAAGCTTCAGACCTAAAATTGGCCACCTCAGAAGCCAAATCTCACCCATAAAGCTTTTTTGAATTCTGGGAATTCTGTATCAAGCCAGCTAAGGATAGAACTGGGCTACGTGTGTATTGCTTTGGGGGGAACTCAGAGCCCCCATTAATCAGTTCAGTGACTCCCAGATGGGCTCTGGCCCCAATTATGGAGCTGGGAATAATTGGGGAAACTGTGAGCCCAGACACTGAGCCTCTCCCAGCCACTGCAGTGTCCTCCTGCGTGCTCAGCCAGGATTTACACAGAATGTCCTGGGAGAAGGACTGCTGGATCCACATATTCCACATCAACTGATGCTCCCAGGGCTGGAGCCAGGCTGGGAGAGCTGGGGGTGCTCACCTGGAGAAGAGAAGGCTCCAGGGAGAGCTCAGAGCCCCTTGCAGGGCCTAAAGGGGCTCCAGGAGAGCTGGAGAGGGACTGGGGACAAGGCATGGAGGGACAGGACACAGGGAATGGCTTCCCACTGCCAGAGGGCAGGGCTGGATGGGATATTGGGAAGGAATTCCTGGCTGGGAGGGTGGAGAGGGGCTGGGCTGGAATTCCCAGAGCAGCTGTGGCTGCCCCTGGATCCCTGGCAGTGCCCAAGGCCAGGCTGGACATTGGGGCTTGGAGCAGCCTGGGACAGTGAGAGGTGTCCCTGCTCATGGCAGGGCATTTGGAACTGGACAAGCTTCAAGTCCCCCCCAACCCAACCCCCTCTGGGACTCCCTGATTTGCTGGAGTGTTTTTCCCTGCAGGAGGAGCTGGGGAAAGCACAAAGCCCCCTCACGGTTTTCACGTCGTTGGTGCCGATGATTCCCCCAATCTCGCCCAGGTCCTTGAGCAGCAGGTTCAGGATTTCCGTGGCTCTCTTCTTCTGGTGGTTACTGAGCTCCTGCAGCTGGCCCAGCTCCCTCTGGGTCGCTGTCAGGGCGCTCTGGAAAGGTTTAAAAACAAGAGTTACCCTCCCCTCTGCGGGCTGGGCAGTTTTCATGTGGCATTTCCCTCGTGCCTGCTGGCACAATGTACTGACACATCCGGCTCCACCTTGGCATAATCCACTTTCACAACTCACTTGCCACCAAAGGCTACTTTAGATCTATTAAATGTAGCAAATCCGCTAAGAATCTTATTTGCATAATACATCAAAGGAGGTTAATCACGGAGAAATAGGTACAGAGGGATAGAAAATTCAATTTTTGCCAATGGATTTCGTGGTAATCTGTTTTACTGAGGGAGATAACAAAGTCTTTAATGAAACAGAGCTGTTAACAACAGCTCCTTAAGTTGGTGTAATGAATTAAGGGAAAACGGTGCTTTAAGCTACTAAACCACTCTTGATTTTCCTCAGATCACATTTTTTGCCTTAAGATCAGGACACATCAGCTGAAAAAGCCGATTAATTTTTTTTTTCCCTGACTCCTTCCTTGAGATCCCCTGGCTCCCTGTGAAATCCCTGCTCCGCAGCACAGAGTCCAGGAAACCACAAAATGCTGCCAATTTGCACGAGGCAGATTTTCACAGCTTTCTTGGCAAAATACAGGTTCTAAATATCCAAAACACAGGATGGCCACTTCTCACATCCAGCTCCTTGCTGCAAGGGCCACAATCTGCCACCAACTTCCACGGAGCAGCTTCTGAATTCTCTTAATTTCGTTGGTTAATTAAGATAGGGAAGAGAGGGTGACGCCAGCAGGTTTTTGGGAAGCCCTTTGGGAATGTTTAGGGAGCAAGGAGAGAACCTACAGGAAGAACGAGTTGCTCTTACACTTTTCTGTGCCAGCTCATCCGCCAGCTGCTCGTTGGTCCTTGTTTTGTCCTCCACTTCCTGGGATTTCTGGTCGTAATTGACAGCCAGCTCTTCCAGGGCTTGGAGCACCTCCTTCACTTCATCCTTGGCTGCCTCGTTCTCAATCTGGAGTCGGGTCAGCTCCTCCTGGATCTTCTCGTAATCCCTCCTCGTGGAGGCCAGAAGCTGGGAAGAAATAACACAGCAGCATTAAGGGACCCAAAAACTCCTTCAAAAGACAACGCTGGAAAGGGGGAAAACAGGCAAAGAAGGGGGAAAAAAGGGTGAGCACAAATCGTGTGTGCAGGAGGGGACAAATCCTGACAACAGCACCAGTTCCAGCACAAACGCATCTGGAGGAAGCACAAAAAACAGCTCTGAACTTCAACAACACGAAAAATCTTCTTCAAATCCTATTACGACCCAAGACTGAGGCAGAGAAACTGATTTTAAACAGCATCAGAGCTCCAAAGACGTTTTGTGCCCTCAATCCAGCGCTGCAGCTCGGACCAAAAAAAATACCACAAAGCAAAATGTTTCAGCAGAGGCTCGGGGCTTTGAACTGAGCCAAGGGAAGAGAGCTCTGTGAGGCAGCCTCAAAGACCTCGTGGCTTTACAGAAATATTTCGATAAGCAAACCTAAGACGATTACTCCCAGTTATCATCTGAAGGATGATGCTGAGGACAGATCAGCTGCTCCTATTTGCTGAGGGAAAATATTAATCTCAGAAGAAAGCACTGACTTCACACACACACACTGGGGAGTGTTTCCAAGCTGTACAACTTATTAAATTTACTCTTTGCACGCTGCTGGGGGAGATGCTGAGGTTTCAGTGAATGGGAGAGGTCACTGGCTTAGTCCTGTCCCTTGCCCTTGAACCAATGTTTGGTGAGGTGGTAAAGCCTTCAGAACTCAGCTGTGGTGTCCTCAGCACAACCCCAGCCCCACCAGCAGCCCTGAGCTGCAGAACAACGTGAAAATAAATAAAAGTGACACCTAACATTTACTGCTAATACTGCACTCCCAAGAATAATAACAAAATCAGGGCTGGACACGGCGTAAAAACATCAGATAGGGAATTGCAACAGATAAAATCAGTGCAGGAAATATGAGAGGGCCTCGTGCTCATCCTAACAGCAAAGTTTGGATGTTCATTCACAGAACTCGCTCCTTCCCAAGAAGTCTGGATTATGGATCAGTGTAATATCACAGACAGTGGAACAAAACCTTCCCTGCTGAAGTGTTTTGGGTGGATTCCTCCTGATCTGTCCACCAAGCAGCTGAGTGAGAGACCCCCAGCAGAACACGAACACCCCTCTCAACCAGACCACCCAAAAAGCAGAATGTCACAGAAAAATGGCTTTTTTTTCTTGGCTCAGAGTGCTCATGGAAAACAGGAAAGCAGGCAGGCAGCTCTGGAGGCTGGCACGTGCCCAGAGAGGCACCGAGAGGATTCAGATGTAAGGGAAATTTATCTCCCTGGTAATGCTGCAGCCTCAGAAGTGCACTCACGTTGTGGAAAAACCCATTGGATTGCCAGAGCCAGATGGCATGTAAATATTTAAACAACAAACTAGCTTCAAATAATCTTCCTGCTAAACACAGATGGAACTATTATTTACATTTACTTAAGAAATTTTCTCTGTGAACATTACCGGGCCTTCAAGAAGTGCCGTGCATCACCTACAGCATAAACAAGGAGATTCTGGCTGAGATTATGTGGAAAAATGGAGCAAGGTTTTCAAAAGCCACTGATAACACATTAAAATGATGAGCTGTGAACAAAGGGAGAAGGCCCAAGGCTGCAGCACATCATGGATCTGTTCCACGTGGGGATGGAATACTCAGAATCCCCCAAAACATCCACCTTAAGCAGCAGCCAGGGGTGAAAAGGTATCAACCCCCCCCCTCCCAAAATCAGCCTCATCTGCCACAGGTCTCAGGTCTATAATTAACCTGCTGGCTTAATCAAGCAGAAATAGGGACTGGTTAATTAGGGAGGAGCAGAGTGAGGCAGCTGCTCGTGAATCAGTGAGCTCATCACATCTCCAGGGGAGAGCAGGGACAGCTGATGTGGGGAAAAACACCTTGAATAATAAAATATCACCTTATCCTTCAAAGGTGAGAGCTGGAGAAGCTCGTGAGTGAGTCAGAAAAAGGTTCTGCAGGGATCTTGTAGCTCAGCAAAGCTGGACTGGGAATGTGCAAAAAAAAGGGGGGAAAAGTGGCCACTGAGAACCTGATTCATCTTCCAGAGGTGATACTGGAACAGGGAGGGTGGGGAGTAATTGTGTCAGCTGCTCCCAGAACAGGAGGAAGGCTCATCACCCCAAAACCATGGCACAGGGACAAGTGTGAGGGAAAAAAATCAGCCTTGGGTGAGAAAAAGGATGTAAAAAGATGGGAGAAGTGAGGAGACACAAATAAACTCATAACACACATCAGGAAATAACGGGCTGAGCAGGCATAAAGTGCATTATTGTGCTGCTGTAGCCACAGGCAGCGTTGCTCGGTGCAGGGCAATCAAATCAAGCTGTGGCAAGAGAATGAGGAGCTTCATCTTGGCCTAAAATAAAGCTGGAGATCCCCCCAGCCAGGCTGTGTCCCCAGAGGGGGCAGGTGAACCCCGAGTGATGAATTACAGACGTGTTCAGACGTTGTTTTCTCCCTGATAACACCTTGGGAGCCCTTTCTGAGGGCCTGGATATGCAATAAAAGCAACTCCTAAGAAACATCACAGCAGCATTTGGGGAACTTGGTGTTACTGCCTCGTTTTGCATCTTCAAAACTCCTCATAAATGACAGACAAGGGAATGGCTCAACTGAGTTTAGTGACCACATTCCTCATCCTAAACCCAACAAACCATTCATTTTAGGGACAGAAAAGATGCAATCAAATGTCTGAAGTGAGCAGCCCAAGATTTTACAGCAAATCTGTGGCAGCACCAATTATCAGCTTTTTCCATCTCACAGATTGCTGTCTCTAGTTGCCAAAATAATGATAATTAGTAATTTAATATCAGGAAATCCCTAACTCCCTGTAGTCCCCAGTGCCTGGATACCTGAATGGGTACATTGAAAACCACATTTGGAGTGAAAAATACTGGCCCCACTCCCACCTCAGACCTCCAGCATCACTTCCCAGCAGGAGGGGTTGTTATTTCAAGGAGTTTTATCAAGCCTTAATGAGAATATGATGAAATTTAAAGTTCAAACCTGGCTGACACCTTTTCCAATTGAATTTTAGCCAGTTAAGATGAAGAGCTGTGACAGAATCATTAAACAAGGGGCTCAGGAGCAAAATGGAAAGGGGATTTTTAGGTCGGTTTATTTGTTTTAGTTTCTTACCTCCTCTTGATCCAACATTTGCTGCTTTAATTTTTCAGCCAACTGGCTCTGCTGGTTGATTTCATCATCCTGCAATGAAACAGGGGTGGGGATTTTTAATTTCTCTTCACAGCTCTCATTTGAGCATTTTTTATCTCCCCTTTCTAGAAAAGAAAGGGGAATAATTCAGCAAACTTCATGAGGGGAGAGAAAAATAAACATCCAGGGAGCTCTGCAGTAAAAGCTGTCAGCACTGGTATAAATGGAGATATTTTGGGTTTGGGATTCCTGTGTTTGGGATCAAACATCTTCTCATTTCCTACAGTGCTGTGCCAAATTATGCTTCCCATGTTTTCTAGGGAAAAACTCAAACCTGCTGCCAGTTCCCTCCAGAATAATTCAATGGGCTTTGCTGCTTTTGATGAGGAAAGTGAAAGAAGGACTGAAGTTTTCTTCTCCTAATCAATATGTAAAAGCTGGAGATTGCTGCTGGGGATGCAGCCAGAGAAAAGCTGGAATTTCCTACAGAAAACTGCTCTTTTCAGTGCCATCAACACTGCTGTGCCCCCAGACTGTGCAGGGACACCCCGAGCACACCAAAATTAAGGTTTAAACCCAATTCCTCTGGATCCACAAACAGCCAAACTCCACTTTTAACAGGCAAGGACACACTGGGCTTTTTTCCCTGCCATTTTCCTGCTAATTACAACTGAATTTTCAAATTGAGTATTGATTCACGACGAGAGCTGCCCTTTCTCTAGGCAGCCTTTGTGCTGCTCTCATCCATGGTGGCGAGTGGCTTTTCCTGGGCCTATTTTTCCCCCCCCACTTTTCATCTTCCCACAAGCCAAAGCTCTTAATGGCTGGATGAGGGAATTGCTGAGAGCTTTAAGTGCTACTGATGTCCCTCAAGCTGTGCAAAGAAATAAATAAATGAGCCACCTGCACTTCGGGCTGTGTTTGCAGCTCCAGCAACACAAACAAAAGGGGATGGGGATTTTTCTTCCTTAAAATTGTCATACATGACAAAGAGCTAGAATTATTAAGGGCAGTCACCCTTTTTTTTCTTTCCCTGGTGACTCCAGGATGACGTTACAGTTTGCTGAGGGATTTTGCAGAAATCACTGAGGAGAAGGAAAAGCCTGAACTTCAAATGGAAAGGAAAACTTGGCTCTGATTTCCTGGAGAGCGCTCCCAAACACTGTCTGCACAGGGAGAGGGGGTGGAGAGCCCACAGGATCTGCTTTTATGCAGTGTTTAGAATTTTCCAACCTTCTCCAGCTCACAATGCTCAAGGAACAGAGACAAAACACACCCATCCTGGTGTATTTTCCACACAAATTTTCCATTCCCACCTGGAATCAAGCATTCCCACCTTATCATCCAGCTGCCTGTAGAGACTGGCAATCTCCTCATCGTATTTCTGCTTCTCCTCCGTGGAGATGCTGGCGACCACGGGGGCGATGTTATCGATGATTGGGGTGTTATCACAAGGCTCCAGGTTCTTCTGGTCCTTGGCACTGATCTGCTCCTCCTCTGGCACAGCTTCTCCTGCAGGGACACGGCTCATGACAACCCCAAACCCATGGGTGCTTTAGGATGGGCCTTGCCAAGTCACTGAGGGACTCAGGGGAGCAAGGGAGGGCTTTGTGCCACTGCCAGGGATGCAAACGACAGGGAAGAGGTGGGGGAAGGTGGCCACCCTCGTGAGGAGGATGATCCCATGGAAATGCAAACTCCATGGGCTCCGTAACCCTGGAGGTCTTTTCCAGCCTTAATGATCCTATAAAAACCAGCAACAGGTCAAACACTAAAAGCACTGAACTCCTGGCTCTCATTTCACTCCCAGGATTAACTCCATGGATTAACAAAGGTGTAAATAAAGAGGGAAACCCCCCAAATTCCAGCCTAAAATCTGCTGGCATTTAAATGTCTCTTCCTCTCAGGATTTCCAGCTCCAGGATGGATCAGGAAGGCACCAGGACAGCCGTGTTCAAAGCAATATTCACCTTCTGCCTCGCAAATTCAAGCACAAACACCAGCTTCCAGAGGTTGCCTGAGCACAGCAGACTCATTTCCTTCAAAATCCCTGTCCCCAAGGAATATTTCCTCCAGGAACAGCACTGTGTCACAATTACAAGCTCAGTGATGAGGGATGGGCAAGCTGCTCATGCCAGGAATCAAATCCACTCTCCCCAGAGGCTGGGGAGAGGCTCTGGGAGCCCCTGGATGCTGCTCAGGGGGTGGGGAGGTTACAGCCAGCCCTGAGCCACAAACAGGGCTTTTCCAGGAAAAGCTCCAATCCAAGGGGTTTTTTTCCCTTTTCCAGGAAAAGCTCCAATATTTCAGCCCCTGAAAGCTTTACCAGCCTTTCCTCTTGCCAGTTTATCTCACTGGCAGGGGAACAGGTCAACAGGAGCAATATATCAAAGCCCAGAAAGGCCGAGCGGGGCCCCAAAGCGAAACAAAAAGGGCAAGAAAAAGCACAACCAACTAAACAGATTATTTTTTTTCCCAGCTTAAAGCATGGAAAAGTGGAATTTGAAATCAAGCAGCATCACCTCTATCACAGAACTTCACTCCAAATATTTTCTGCCCTATTGCTGAAGGCTGGATGGTATTTTGTATTATTAATGGGGGAAATGTGAATTGATTTTTCGCTGTGGGAGCAGAGAAGGAAAGGTGGGTTTGGTCAGAGTGTGAGGCCTTGTACACCAAACAATGCTCCTCAGGCTGTGGAAAATCCACCAGGAGCTTCCCAAAAGGAATGTTTCATTTCTCATCCATTGGATGAGAGCCTCCTGCTTGTAAAACACAGAAAAATTGTGCACCTGGTGCTGAAATCCTCAGTGAGAACTGAGGTGTTATTGCCTCATTTTGCATCTTCAAAACTCCTCATAAATGACAGACAAGGGAATGGCTCGACTGAGTTTAGTGATCACATTCCCCATCCTAAACCCAAAAAACCCATTCATTTTAGGGACAGGAACGATGCAATCAAATATCTGAAGTGAGCAGCCCAAGATTTTACAGCAAATCTGTGGCAGCACCAATTATCAGCTTTTCCCATCTCACAGATTGCTGTCTCTAATTGCCAAAATAATGATTTCCTGCTACCCTTTTCTTTTGTAGAATGAGTTCTCCATTCCTGGAATAAGCTGTACCAGTGGAATATCATCCAAGATGTGATCCCTGTGACAGCTCCTTTTGTAAAAAGCCTCCATCCTTCCAGAGGGTGGGATGGCAGAAGGTCAGACAAGAAATCAATAAATGCATTGCTGGGTAACCCTGATGGAACAGCAGCACCGAGGGAGGGGGAGGCGAGGGGGATATTTAAACAAAAGGATCCATCCAGGCTTTTCTTTTTTGTAAAAAAGGGAAGGAAATTCCTCAAGAATGGGAAGGAAATTAAAGTGGCCACATGTGGCAAACACGGGCAGAAGGAGGGAGAGCAGAGCAGGCCACAAATCCCCATCTCCATGGCAATGGGGCTGTGCTGATAAGGGAAAATTCCCTTTCTCTCCAGGGAAAGGCACAATCAGGAGGTAACAGCTCCTCTGAAAGGCAAGGAGACAGCACGGGGAGGTGGGACAGGGAATGCTCTGCATCCATAAAGATCAGGGATTATCCTGCCAGGATTGCACTGAGAAACCAGACCTGGCCGTGCCACACCAGTTGTGACTCAGCATTAAATCCCAATTTGTTCTTGGTTCTGGCACTTCTCGAGACACATCCACACACAGAGCCTGGAGGACACGGAATTTAGAGAATAAAAATGACTCCAAAGCAGCACTCTTGGAGATTTGTTGGGATTTCAGGGTGCAAGAGGGATTTGGGGTTGATTTCCTTGGGTTTCGGGATTTGTTGGTTGGTTTGGAGGTTGATTTTTTACACGTGAAATAAGTAAGTTCAAACTGAGGATAGGTTGCTAAAATTATATGTCAGCATCGCAGATTAAATTAACTTTTTAACATTTCTATTTCAATAGAAATTCTTTAATTTGTATTTCAATAAAACTTCTTTAATTCCTATGTATCCATATTCTTCCTCCTCTACCACCCTACAGCTGATGTTCCAACCTACCCTGAGCAGCAATTCCCCACGTTTCTAAACAGAAAACTGGCTGTTCTCAACCAAAATTTCATTTAGAACCCAGAGGAGCAGGCAAATGACGATTCTTCTAATCAGATGCCACTCCCCCATCATTTTACTAAAGGACTAATTATTCTAATGTTAAATTCAATTATAAAAAAATCTCCAAACCCAAGGTCCAATTACCTTAAAGCACAATGATCCTCATGCCTGAGGAGCAGAGCTATTTTTTAAAAGAACCCTCAAATATAATGACATTTTTTCCTTTTATTAATATAATTAACTATAATACTTAATCTATTTATATAATTATGTACATATAATTATATTAATTAATATAATTAATATTAAAATTAGTGATGCCTCCTGTGTTCTCCATACCTGAAATCAAACCAATTTTGGCGTTTTCACTGGTCCCTCCTGCAAATGGCTGCTGGTTTGCCTGGCTTTTTGCTTCTTCACCTCTCATTATTATCATTATGAAGTGTGAGTTATAACTGAGCGTGAGTTCAGAATTGGTGATCAGACAGAATTAATTAGGATTGGGATTTAGGGCAGGATTCCAACACAGACACATCCAGCTCCCAATTTTTGGCACCTACCGTTCCTCCACCTGTTCAGCTCCAGCTCCAGGTGTTGGATAACGTTCTTCAAACTCTTGTTTTTGTCCTTCTCCTTCTCATACTTCTTCTTCCACTCCTCTGCTGTCAGCTCCAGGTTCACAGACACCGTGTTCTTGATGGTCTTGGCGCTGCACAACAAAACCCCAGTCAGCTGCTCTGGGAGTTTTATCCCAGTGCAACAGCAGGGATTGGGAATTTTCCCACGATACAGAGGGAAATTAACAGAGAAATTGTGGATTCCCCATCCCTGGGAGTGTCCAAGGCCAGCTTGGGTGGGGCTTGGAGGAACCTGGGGTATGGAAAGTATCTCTGCCCTTGGGAACAAGATGAGCTCTGAGGTCCCTTCCAGCCCAAATTCCAGGATTCTGTGAAAATGAGAAGCTCTGGAATCTGCTCCTGGATTAAGGACAAAGCCAAGTGCTGTCCTTGCTGCTGTGCAAGTCCAGCTTCACCTGAGACCCCCCAGCAGCACCTTGGGCTCATCCCAGCTCTCCACAGCCACCCCTGAAACTCCCCCAGCACAGCTCAGCCGTGTTTGGAGCATCACAGCATGGAGGGAGCCAGAGACAGGGAAACTCATCCTTCCTGGAAGCTGGGCAGGGATTTCACATCCCAGTTTGGGGAGGGAGGAAGAGAGGGAGGAGAGGGAAGGAAGGAAAGGGAGGGAGGAAGGAAGGGAGGAAGGAAGGATTCCAGGAAGGAAGAAAGGATTCCAGGAAGGAAGGAAGGCAGGGAGGAAGGCAGGGAGCCAGGAAGGAAGGATTGATTCCAGGATTCCAGGAAGGATTCCAGGAAGGACTCCAGAAAGGAAGGACTCCGGGAAGGAAGGATTCAAGGAAGGATTCCAGGAAGGATTGCAGGAAGGAAGGAAGAATTCCAGGAAAGAAGGAAGGAAGGAAGGAAGGATTCCAGGAAGGATTCCAGGAAGGAAGGAAGGACTCCAGGAAGGATTCCAGGAAGGACGGAAGGAAGAATTCCAGGAAGGATTCCAGGAAGCAAAGATTCCAGGAAGAATTCCAAGAAGGAAGGATTCCATGAAGGAAGGCAGGAAGGAAGGGCCTGGCAGGTCACCCCCAGGGAATGGGGTTATCCAGGGCTCAGCAAGGGAGGCTGAACTCCTGCCAGAGCCTCTGGAGCCAGGCTCAGGAGCTCCTGCCTCCCCAGGCAGAAATATCCCAGATTCCAACCCTCCTAACAGCAACCAGCACCACTTTATCATTGTGAAAGTGCTCAGCTCCAACCAAACCCAAACAATTGTGCCAGGAAATGAATTTAGAAAGCCTCAGATCTCAGCCCTTCACTGCTCAGACACTGAGTCCCTTCAAATGCCTCCAGTGTTGTTGAATAAAGCAGAGGATAAGGAAAGGAATAACAGATAAACCTCCAGCAGTTTAGAAAGCCCCAGTGATTTGCACTCTGTGCCAAGCAGGAGTTTTATTACCTTAAAAAATATTTTAAACTAACCCTGTGCTTTTCAAATCATTCCAAGTATTTTAAACTAACCCTGTGCTTTTCAAATCATTCCTAAAGGCCGAGGTTTGCACATTGTCTCTGCTCAGGTTTCCACTCATTTAACTGTACCAGGAAAAAAAAACCAACCCAGCATACCAGGAAATTTATCCTGATGATGGAGGAAGCCCTTACTGACAACTAAAATTAAAAATGATATAGAAACACAAGAAAAGATGGAGTAGAAAGAGAAGAAAGCTGATTCACTACTAGCAGAGGAGCACCTGTACAATTGGATTGGTGCAAGAGCTCCTGTGAAGATGGATTTTGATTCCTGACATTTATGGTAATGTGGACATCATTCTCAGTGCTGTCCACGAGGAACTCCTGTTCCACCCTAAACCCCAACAAAGCTCACAAATATTTCCCCTCTTTTCCCAGTTCTCACACTCCCATCCTCATCCTCAGTGAGGATCACCCTTAAAATGTTCCTCCTTCTGGGAAAGTGTGGAATGTTCAGCCAGGATGAGCAGAGTCAGTCGGAAAACTGCTTTGTCCCCCAAAAAGAAAGGCAAATTTCACTGACTACTGGAAAGAGGAATGAAAGCAGGAAGAATGTGAACTGAAATTTAACTCAGAAGCTGGAGTTCAGAGTTGCTGGTGCTCTTTATTCAATTCCTGCACCTCAGTGCTCGTGTTTGCTAGACACGTGAGATGATCTGGGAGCAGAGGTTTGGATCTTCAATAAATCAAGCTCGTGTTCGGCACACAGCTAAGAAATAAAACTACAAAGCAACTCTTAACTTGATTTTTATCACGGCCACCACCTCCTTCTGCAGGCCAAAAACTCCACGTGGTGGAAAACAACCCAATTTTAAACAAAGGTTCTGCATCCTCCAAACTGTTCCATTCTCTTTCAGACCATCCTAACTTGCCAGTAGTTTTCCTTTCTGCTGCTACACAAACCAAACAAAACGAGTGATTTTCCAAAGGATCCCAGTTCTCCTCAATTACCACAGAAGCAGTAATTACATAACGAGCCTGACCTATTTCTGCAAACTTTCCCAATGCATTTCATATCAACTATTGCCAATAAACACACAGGCAAGAGAAATTTTCTTTCTGGATCCTTCCACACTTTTTGTGCTCCCAAATTGTCCAGATCCCCCAAACATCAGCTCCATGAGCTGCCATGGCAATCTCTCAAAGCTGTCAATATTACAGAGTCCACCTTTTCCTCATTTTCCTAATTTTTAAAGATATTTTTACACCAACCAACCATAACAATGATCACTTTGAGGATCATTGACAGCATTAAGGAGAAGACACCTCTTAAAAGCCTCAAGAGCAGTGTCAGATAAAGCAAGACTGAATTTTTCCCACAGAAAACTGCCCAGTGCCTTTATCTTTCCCACAAAATTTCAAGGAATTAACACAACACTTCGTACTTCCTGCAGGAAAACCAACCAGGGCTCCCAAGCAGAGCAGGAAAGTCAACCAGGACTTCCAAGCAGAGCAGCTTGGCCAACATCAACATTGATTTTTCTGGGAATGAGGAGACAGCTCCCTGAAGTTCTCCAGTTTTTGAACAACTCCAGAAACCAGAAGCTCTGGATTCCAAGAGCCTGGAGGAGCCCCAGGGATGCATCCAGGCTGATCCCAGTGGGACTCACCGCTGGCCAAACATGAGGGTGGACTTGGTCTCTGCCTCGTTGAACACGGAGGGGGAGCAGCAGATGACAATGGTGGTCCTGCAGTTCCCACCCAGGGAATCCTGGAGGATTCGGGTCATTTTGCTGTCTCGGTAGGGAACGTGGGTTTTCTAATCCAGAGACAAGGAAGAGACAAGAAAATTCCTTTTAACCAGTGGAGTAAGAGAGAAGGTGAGCGGACAGTGACAGGAGGAGCGGATCTGGAGCACGCAGTTGCTCTGATCGTGCCGAGGTTTGACACCACAGAGAATTAATTCCTTATCTCGGGCAGGACAGCCAAAGTGTCACTGGTTTGTGGCTGTTCAGCCAATATTTTCTCCCTTCAGAAAGGGAATGTGAGCTCCTTTTTCTCCTGTGGGTGGCAAAGAAACAGATAAATACAAGCCCCTCGCCACCCCCACGGCCAGGATTACTTACAGTTCCCTCAGCCAGCGCCGAGATCACATTGCCCAGAGCAGACAAAGACTTATTGATATTTTTAGCTTCATCCAGAACAGCCCCCTCTGCTCCAGTTTTGCTGACCTGCCAAAGAGAGCAGGCCAGAGTCAGGCTCTGCTGGCAGCACACGGAGCTCCAGCCCTGCAGAGCTGCACCTAAAGATGCTCCTGGAGGAGCAAATCCCAGCTTAGCTCGGCACAGACAAGGTGAATTTTATATCAACTTTTCTGTTAGTGCAAACCTGTAATAATTCCACTTTCCTCCCGCTCCAAGAGCAGGCTGTCCCTGATTTTATCCAGGGAGAAGTCTGTGCTCACCTGAGGACGTTTGGGAACCACTTCCGAGGCCAAGCTGTCCACACAGACAGGGAGCACCACAAGGAGAATCTTGGTGGCCCCAAAATGAGCATCTTGGCTCTGTGTATTTGCTTGGACCAAAAATATCAGGCCAGGTTCTGTTTGTGGCCACTGCCTCCTTCTGCAGGCCAAAAACTCCACGTGGTGGAACACAACCCATTTTCACCCCAAGACAAATGCATCCTACAACTGCTAAATTCTATTTCAAACAATTCTCACTTGCTGGTATTTTCCCTTTCTGCTGCTACACAAATAAAACAAGATGAGTAATTTTCCAAAGTATCCAAATGTGGGATAAAGCCATATATTTTTTTGTTAAATTAAAACTATCTGTGCTTTCCCCTAAAAATGCCACATGACACAAAAGAAAAATAGCTTTTTCTTGTCTTTTAAGAAGACAAGCCACCCAAGAAATCCATATTTCAGGTTTTCTGTACCATGTCCAGACACAAGGAACCACAAAAGTTTATTTTCCAGAGGAGAGCAGTGCCTGTCCAGGCCCTCATTTTGTAAACATCACAAAGAGCTTTTAATTTAACATCTCTGTGCAGTCATAGACATTAACATGATTAATTACTCTGACAAATCACTTCTGCATTGTACCCGTGGGTTATCAATTCATGTGTCCCAATGAGCAATCCAAAATCCCAATAAACCTGATTTTTGAACACTCCAGAAGACATCAGAATGAGAACTGGGAAACATTTTTGCTTTGCAGCACTGTTTTAAACCTTAACTCTCGTGGTAAATAGATGAAAGTTACTTTTCTGGGGTTTATTTTTCTCTATTGGAAAGCAGAAATAGTCACCACAAACGAGATTCAGGGAGCTTCAAGCAGACTTGAAAACTGCATTAGCTGCTGGTATTTCATGCATTTAATATGTGAAATAATTACAAAAAAACCTAGAAACAGGTCATGACAATATGAGCAAGTTAAAATATATAATTTGATAAATTATATAAAAATTACATTCCTTTTTCCAGCTACACAGAAGTAAATGTAAAGCTACATAAAAGAACACTGGTTCACTTCACTCCATTATAAATGCAGGTTTTGGGGGGGGTTGCCTTCCATGCTAATAATTCTGATCTGCTCCTTTTCTCCATCCCACATGAAACAAAAAAAAATTAAAAATAGCCCTATTAATGATAACCTAAGGTGAGAGTTCTGTGAAACCTCTCTGAGACACCTTCACATCCTCAGTGTGGTGATCCCAGCGGGAGCAGCCCAGGGAAAAGGAGAATTTACCTTCTCACTCCCAGCCAAGTCCACCAGGTAAAGCTTCCCACTGAGCTTCTTCTCCGTTTCCACGTTCTCCTGTTTGATGTTGATGAGGAAGATGCTGTGACTCCTCGAGCTGTGCTCGTTCATATCTGCAATCACAGGCCAGGCCTTTTGTTTAAATGCCTTTAAAACCTGCCACGGAATTCCATCCCATCCCAGCTGGCCCCTGGCTACCAAATCCCAAATCCCAAAGAAGCTGGGCAGGTCTCGGTGCAACTCTGGGAGAGGATCTCACAACCAGCCAAAGTTTTCCTCCAAACCACGCTATTTAAATTCAAATTTCACTTCTTTATTGCTCATCTAGGTGGAAATCCCCCTTTTGCCCAGGTCACAGGTAAAACACAGCTACAGTTGCAGCTTCCACTTAAAATAAGTTTGATTGTAACCAGGTCAGGCTGGAATTTCATAAAGTAGCAAAAAGAAAATACTAAGAATCAAGAAACCACTTTCTCATCCAGCAAATTTGGATTTGGGTATTTTTTGTTAAAGAAAATAGCAGGAACACTGGGAGGAAATGTTACTCAGAATAAATTTCTATCAGAATGATGGCAAAAATAGCAATGTAGTATTTACCAAAGCAAGAAGGCAGGGAAGAAGAGAAAGGAGATAACCAGGGCATCAAAAGAAATCAAATTAAACAAAAATTTAAAGGAGAAATACAAAAACCCCCAAATATACCCAAAATACCACCCCACCACCAAGAACTTTGTTATAAACTGAGGTTCTGCCAAATTCACTGCGTGGATCAGGGACATATTCCAGTGCAAACTGGGGAAGAGGCCCTCTTATCCCCGCTCATACAACACAACATCAACAAGTTTGGATTCTTTTGGGGTTTAATTCCTAAAGATTTGTTTGCTTTGTCATCACTGGAACCCAACCCAAGCCACTGCTTTGCTGGGATAAACAGGCAGAGGCTGAAAATTGCCCTGCCCTCTCTGGCTGCTGTTTGACCAAGGAATTGCAGCCCAAAGGAAAATAAATATAAGTACATCATTTTAGCTCTTTGTAATTCCAAAGTATCTTCACTCTGAGCCCCAATCCGATGTTTTATGGAGCAATTCCTTTTCATGCCATGCCTCAAATTCAGAGTTCAGAGCTGAGAGTCAACGGAGGCTCTGGACAAAAGCACAGGCAGCTAATTGGGAGCGTTGTAATTTGGGCAGCATTAAATCGTTCGCCAAGTAACTCCAAGTCCTGGGTGGATCAATAAATCAGGTGGGATTTATTGAAGGAGGGATCAATAAACCCCTTGGAAGCACAACCCACCCCCTCTGGAGAGCCAGGGAATTCCATGGACACTCACTTGTCACGGCCACGTGCCGGTTGGCCTTGCCCTCGTCGATGACATCCAGAACTTCCTCAGGACTGGATACAAATCTTTCTGTACAGCCCTGGGGACAGGCAAGTGGGAATCAGGAATGTTTAGCACTAGGAACATTTAGCACTAATGAACAGAATAATTAGGAGAACCATCAACACCCCACAGGATGGTTGGCGAGGCAATGGACCCGAACCCGCCCTGGGGGAACTTTCAGGGGGAACCTGGGAGCCGATTTTTTCCCACAAGATTAAAGACTCAGTGAAATCCAAACACACAACACGAAATTTTCCACAGAAAACATGGAATGATACAACACACATTCCTAATCTGGGTTAGATTTCATGCCCAAGTTAATTTTTCCCCCTCAAACCCCAAGACAAAATGCCAAGTCCTTCTAGTTTAGTGCAGTAACACTGAATACATTATTTTATCAATTTCTTTCTTGCTCCTCAGGCTGAGAATAAACAGAAAAATATTATATATATATTATTTAGGCTCACATATGTTCATATCAAGCATATTGCATTCAAGTGAGGGGCCAGAAAATCATAAAACTCATTCCTAACCCAACCAATCTGTTCTGAGCTATTGCGAGATGGCAGCAAAATATTAAAGAACAAAATTCCTCAAGTTGTTCTCTTTCATATCTGACATGAAAGGGGAACGTGAATACTTAAAATTTAACAGCATCCTAACAAAATGGCAGCGTTCAAAGTCAGGAAAATAAAACAAACATGATTCAAGCCCATTAATATTTCAGGAAACTTGTTTAAACCCAGGAACCAATACAACCTGAACACTCAAGGCTTCAAACAGGAGTTGAATTATTTCAGCAAACACGCCGGATGCAAATGGAAATGTGTAAATAAATGCACATGTGGGAAAGAATGAAAAGCTGAGGATTAAATTGTTCCTTTACCTTGACATATGGGACTCTGTTTTTATCTTCATGTACAGCGAGGTTTGTCTTTGACACTGGAAAAGACGTGGAGATCATTAGGAATATTCCAGAGGTGATAAACAATGTGTCAGCTCCAGGCATGACAGACACATTTTGGGGATGGAAATGTGTAAATGAGACCTGCAGTCACCCCCCACTCCTTATGAACCTCCAATATTTCTCACACACAGAAGGTGTTTCCTGCTCTGTCAGTCTTGTACCTGTTTATTTAAAGTCAACTTTGGTGCACAAAAGCTTTTGTTTATTGCTTGGGTGAATCAAATAAACCCAGGCTAAGCTGGGTTTTGGCAAAGCAGAGGAGACAGGAGAGCAGCCTGGAATTCAGAACAGCTCAGTGCCACATTTACAGATATTTCTACATTTACAGACATTTCTGTCCTCACACTGATTAACAAATCCACCTTCATTAACCCTCATTAACACACAACATGCAGAGGCAGAGACATGACCTGTGCAAGAAGCAGATCCTCCCCACCAAAGCTGTTGGACCAGCTGATTCCAACAGCCCAGTCAGGCCAGACTTAGTATTTTACACTGAAAACCAACTCTAAAACACTGCCTGCATTCTGAAATCAGCTTTCCCTGAAGAACACACACGGCCAAGGAGGCCCAGCCCTGCCTTGCAGGCTGGGAAATCCTCAGCGCTCTCTGATTCAGAACGAAGCTCGTGCTCTGTGCAGAGGCAGGTGCACAGCAGACAGATCAGATGATCTAAACTGCAAAATTCTCCTGCTCCAACCCTGGCACACAGTTTAAATTTAATCCCCTCCCAAATAAAGTCAGTTTCCCCTCAGGCTTTGGTTCAGAGCTGTGTATGAAGCCAAGGCACTCAGCCACGTAAGAAACACAGAACTTACCATCAAGTAGGTCCCTTATTTTGTCCAAATATATCTCAAAGTAGGAAACCTAATTAAATAATCACAAACATTACAGATTTAAACGTTGCTGATTTAATGTACTGCTGTCTCTGTGTTTCCACCCCTGTCAAAGCACCGAAGTAAAAATAAAACCCCGCCTCCCACACAGTTTGAATTCCATCCTTCATGGGAGCACACTTGTATCTTGAATGATTTACAAGCCATTGATCTGCCTCCATTTATCAATGATTCATCAGGAGAGCACACAAAAAAACCTCCAGGCAAATCTTACCTTCTTTTTTTTGGGGTAGCCTAGGCAAAATTGACAAAAATATTGAACTGAATCAAATCATTTCAGTTCCTGCCCTATCTCGCGGTTGCTCCACGAGAAGGGTGAGGTTTGAGGACTGTAGAAGATTGTACATTGATTTTCACCCCCACAAAAGCAGAGAGCACCTTTACCACACAACTTCCATAAGCCTCAGCAATATATATTAAATGAAACTTTTAAACGAAGCCCACGTGACGGTTCTGCCTTGAATCAAATCCAAAGAAGAAAATGAAAATGAGCTTCGCTGTAACAAAGAGAGACAATTGTCCTCAAAAAAAAAAAAAAATTAAGGAGAAGGAGAATGACTGAATGAATGAGTTAATAAAAATAAAACCCTTAATAAAAGGGTATTTGACTCACAGAAGCAAACAGAAATACGTGAGGGGAGTAGGGCCTAATTCTTCCCTAATTAAGGTTTATCCAGATTATTTAGCTGGAATAACACATGGCTTCATTCCAGGTATCAGTAAATTCCTGGTATTCAGTAAAGTCTCATTTTCTCTCACCTGAAGAATAATGGCTGGGCTTTTTACACAGATGAGTTGATCTTTCCATGCAACAACTGCTATCAAATACAGCTATATTTTGCTTTTGTGCCTTTACTACCCCAATTAAAGCCCTCCTCTGGACCAGCTGATTCCAACAGCCCAGTTAGGCCACACTGAATATTTTCCATTGAAAACCAACACCCAGAGGAGAGACCAAATTCTAAATGGATCTCTACTAGACAGGGACAGGGAAAAAATGCTATCAATTTTCAGTGCTGGCTCAGTTCTTAGAAGAGTGTGGCAGTTTGGTCGAACCCTGGCTGCTGCTGACAGAACATTTCTCTCCCTGGCAGCTCCTTGTACAGCCACTCTCTGCTGCTCAGGCAGCTTTTCTGGGAGAGATTGATCAGCTCTGGTGGGAAACCATTGGAACAGTGCTGGCAGGACGTGATTTCCAACGTGACAGGCCAGGAATTTCCTACAGCTTGGGGTCCCCATCTGTCAGTATCCAAGGGCTGTCGTGGGGAATTGCAGCAGCCACGGGAAAGCTTTCCAGAGGAGGGGAGGGAATCAGTGTGGAAATTCAGAGGGGTCTCTCCCTATTTTACAATGCAAGGTTTCTGGAAGTATTTCATGGTTTATTTGTAATATTTTTTCTGCCTGTACCTCATTGCTGAGAAGGTTCCCAATACGTGACTGAGCCCTTCCAGAAGCTGGTTCAGAGGTACAAGGTTATTAAAATAAATACACACATATTCTCCCAGGAGCACTTCAAAGGATTTAATGCATATAGCACTAAAAAGGTCATTTATCTCTAACTTTTAGGCACAAAAAGGACAGAGAGCTCCATTCTCAGCGAGCAGCAGGAGAAGGGGGAGTGTCTTCACATCTACCTGTGCTCAGCCACTGAAGTATTGAGGCCTGGTTTTGTTTTGGGGCAGGGATGACACAGAGAACTCCTTTTCCCTGCAATCCATGGCCATTTTGCCATTGGATTTTGGTCTGCTTGGAAAGAAGCTGCAGCCTGACCCTGCCTCTGCCAGATGGAGCAGTGCCCCCCATGGCTGAGAGCTGCCTGGGACACTGGCTGGACAGTGGGAATTAAAGGTCACTCTGAAGCATTTGGGACATCACATGGCTGGGATCAAGGAAGGGACATGGAAAAACATGGCAGCTGT
Organism: Oreocharis arfaki; assembly: GCA_013398015.1. Lineage (NCBI taxonomy): Eukaryota > Metazoa > Chordata > Aves > Passeriformes > Paramythiidae > Oreocharis > Oreocharis arfaki. The sequence goes on along the minus strand of VZRR01006887.1, from coordinate 37,184 downwards.
ATCAGTGGAGCCTCAGGCCACCATCAGAAGGAGTCTGTGCACCAGGAATTCAAAAATCACTTCTAAACATCCTTCCATGGGTTGCCCAGTCTTTCCCCACTTCCAACCCCGCACCCTTGAGATAGGATGTCAGTATATTCCCAAATGTCCTGCAGCTCCATGGCATTTCTGGTCACACCCAGTGGGGTCCAGTGTCTGGAGAAAATGCAGATAATATCAATATTTGGCTGCCCCAAGGGTGTGAGCTGGACACACACTCCAGAAAAAAATTCCAGCAGCCGTATGAGGCGATTTCCAGGAAGTGCCCTCAGTAATAAATACTGGATTTTGAGTTATAAAAAGAATGGAGGGAAAAAAAAACAAAACCCACACAACATTCCAAGGCAGATTTCCCACGGATTTCCTTCCCTTCAACCCGTTACACAACATGTCACTGCACATCTACCTTTATGTGGAACTCCAGGTTCTCATCCATGGAGTAGATGTGATCGAAGATGTCGTGTGCAATTCTGGGGATGATTCCCATGAGCTGAGGGTCGTGAAGTTTTCCCTGAGGACACAAAACCCGATGGTAACTCAGGAATCCTCCCTCAGGGACAAGACAGGAGGGAGATTTATCCAAACTTCCCTCTTCCAGAGGGTCCCTATGAATGTTTATTGCTCTCGAGCAGGGGTTAGCTTGATGTTAGTGCTCAGAAGAGGTGGCAGAACCAACTCCACATGTTGGAATTCCTCACCCCACGGAGAATCCCTTTGCCCTCCAGCTCCACACGCTGGAATTCCTCACCCCACGGAGAATCCCTTTGTCCTCCAACCCCACATGTTGGAATTCCTCACCCCAAGGAGAATCCCTTTGTCCTCCAGCCCCACATGTTGGAATTCCTCACCCCACGGAGAATCCCTTTGTCGTTTCCACCCTCACCCTCTGACTGATAAACACCACAAACACGCAACTCCCAGCCCGATTCTCCCTGTTAAACCAGGATTTTGGGGAATTTGGCAGTGGCAAGAAACATTAAAACATCTTGTTCCTCCTTCCTGCTAGGCTGGGGGAAGATCAGGGTTATGGGGATCTGAGGATTCCAGTGAAATATTCTGATGGGAGCTCGCCAGGCCTATTGCCAGGGAGCTGTGCCCCACAAACCCTCCTGCTTCCCATATCCATTCCCACAAACACCTTCCCCTGCTCCTTCAGGAACCGAGCATTAACTCATCCCAACAATTCCCCTGCTTTGCCTTCCCTGCCACGTCCGGGAGAGGCAACGCCACGGAAATGGGAAGAGAAACACAAATTTGAGATAAAACCCTGCCCTGGCCACAGCTCACACGGAAATGCTGTTCCCAAATGTTTCATGGAACTGCCTAAACGTGCAATAACGAGTCAGCAGCTGAAGATTCCATCACAACACAGCGTCCGGAATCTCTGACGCACCCCTGGAATAAATCTTTGTCCGACTAAAACTGCCCAATTAAATTAAAACTTTGGCCAATTAAAACAAAAAAGATCCTTACTCCAAACTGTGGTACGGAATTGTGATTATTTCTGAAAAATATAGCAGGCAACCACACAATTCCCAACCATGGGAGGTCAGATTTGATCTGTAATTGCTAGAAGTTATTAAACAGCAACTTTTTTTTTCTAGAAATTCATGCATACAAATGTATGTGGGTTTTATTAGTATTATTTTATTTTGTTATTATCTTATTATTATCGTTATTTTATTGTTGTATTATTATTATGTGTTATTTGTCACGTGTATTTGTCAATAACTAGTGTCACATCGACCTGTTTCCCCAGTTTTTCAGCCTTCATTAGCATCCTTAAATATAGTCTAAAATACAATTATATATAATAATATATTAAATATATAATACATATATTATGCTAATATAAAAATGTATTATGCTAATATAAATATATATTATATCATTATATAAATAGATTGTGTTAATATAGAATTACATATTATAATACATAAGAATAAATAATATAAATATAGAATATAAACAATATAGAATATAAATAATATAGAATATAAATAATATAGAATATAAATAATATAGAATATAAATAATATAGAATATAAGTAATATAGAATATATAAAATTTCGGCCTAAAATACAGGCTAAAATATAAATTTCAGCCACTGCCTCGTTTAGCCAAAGCTGGTGGAATGCCAGTGAATTTCCCAGCATCAGCCAGGGATGAAGGCAGTTGCACACAAAGAACTGACATCACCTCTCCCTCCACCCCACAGCCTGTGCTTAAATCTCTCATTGGGTTCTTGCCCCTGAATTCCACAAACATCTTGAGGGAAAAAACAAGAAAGGGATAAACCAGTTCCATTGCTGACTGCTTTCCCTACAAAGCAGCACTCAGCTGGAGCTAAACTGTGAATATTTTATTTGTGTTATACAAAGAACATCACCTCCTGCAGCAGTCAAACCCTGCACCACACCCAGCATCCCACTAAACTGCTCCAAAACTAAAAAAGTCCTTCCCATCTGAGGCACCATCTTATTTCAGATTATGATAATGGAAAAAAAAAGGTGATTAAATAAATTAAATCCTTGAGGAAGGGGAAAACTTGACTATACAAACACCCTCCAAGACTTTGTTCTCCCTCCCTCCACCACACAGTGACTGCAGCCCCATTTCCACACTCTCCATCCCTTCTCCCTGTAGAAATCCCTGAAAATCCCACTGGAACCCCGTGTTACTGCTCAGGGAGTTTTCCCTAAGAGGGGAAAGCAGCTTTCCCTAAACTGGGATAAACAGGGATTTGCTGGGATTCCTTCAGGGTGCTCAAATCCAGCCCAAGCTGTGCCCACGCTCCAAAGCACGGCAGGGCACAGAATTCCTGAGGCAGCCACAAACCAGGAATGCTCCAGCCACTCCCTGCCCCCTTCCCTGCAGTGGTTTTGGTGGAGCTGGGTTTGACCTCAGCCAGAGGGGGCTTGGGATTCCAACTCGTGCTGCAGAGACCTCTGGCAGCATCAGGTAAACTTGTCCCCTAAATATCTTTAGGAAGCGACAACTTTTAAATGCATTTAATTAAATATTCTCCCAAGCCCAGCAAGCCCCATGATAATTCTGTTTTCCTTTCCAATTTCCTTTCCTTTCCAAAACTTCAGGTTTTACACCTGGGTTTCTCCTCTGGGCTAGAAAATACATATATATATATATATATTTATTTATTTATTTATTTATTTTTATTTTTATT
>VZRR01006887.1:18471-33895 GCA_013398015.1 Oreocharis arfaki | reverse complement strand
TTGTATATTTTTATATATATAATCTATATTTATATATCTATATTTATATATTTTTTTTTTTAAATATATATATATTTTCTAGACCAGAGGAGAAACCCAGGTGTAAAACCTGAAGTGTGAGGGACACTCAGCCACAGCTGCCACTGTTTAAACCAGTAAAAATTTCCGTGGATTTTTATTCAAACAAGAGAGGATGGGAGTGGGTCCCACTTCAATTTATAGCATGGTTTGGGTTGGAAGGGACCTTAAAGCTCATCCCAGTCTGTGGGCAGGGAATCTCTCACTAAAAGAGAGAGACCATAAACAGGAAGGGAAGAACAAGGTAAAAGTGGGCTGGAAAGCTGGAATTAAAAACAGAAAGAAACCACAAATATTCTCATGGATTCTGCTGTAACCTCACAGAAAAAGGGTTTGGAAAACTATGGTGCAGTTGGGAAATTCCCCCAAAGAGTTCTCTGCTCGTTAAAGGCTCAGATTTTAATAAAAACATTAATTTCCACAGGTGAAGTGCAACATTTGAGGCAGAGCTGGTTTCATTCAGGATGCTGACGTAGTAACTCCAATTTATGGGGACCGAGCACTGAAAGCTCTGCTGTGGGGTCAAAGCCCATCCATTTAATTTATGGTAAAAAAAAAAAAGTGCTTTTTCAAGTTTTATCCTGCTCTTCAGGTGGCAAACAAAGATCTGTGCCTGTCACAAAGCCTGTCCTGGCTGTTTCTAGCCCCATGTCCTGGTGGAGCTTAACACCAACACTGGGAAGCATTTCTCATTTCCCATTTCCCAGAAAATCCCCCGTAACAGCTTTTCCAAGAGGATTTCATATTTCTTCAACTCCAGACTATTTTTTTTCTCCCCTTCCACAACACACTTTAGCAACTTTACAAGAGGATGTTAGGCTAAGAGGGGGATTAAAGCTGAATATAGACTTGATTCCACTTCGAAACGACAGCTTTTCCTTTATTAAAGGAGGAAAACAGCCGTTTCTCCACGGTCATTCCCTTTATCCCCCCTCGTAATTCTGAATATAAATTGGCTTTAGGAGATCTTTCCCTGGTGTGGAAGCACCAGCTCGAGCCCTGCAGACATTTTGATTTAATTACACCCAGAGCTGGTGGATTACTCAGGGCTGTGCCATCTGTGAGGGCTGAGCCAGTGATTTCCCCCCTCCTCCCAAGGACAGACTTAATTAGACATCACTGATTGCACCCTCCAGGAACGCAGTGATTTTTCCCAAGGCTCCCATTGTCCTTTCACCTTCAGGTTTGGTGGCTCACCTGTGGAGCAAAACCACGGGCTGGGTGCTGCTGCAGCCAGGAAAACTCGGATTTAACTCCCACAGAGCCCAGCTTTGCCAAGCTCACAGCTGAGCTGAGATGCTCCCAGCCACAGCCACCCAGTTTGGGCAGGAACGGCCTCAAGCGAGGATGAAATCCTTGAATTTCAGCAGGAATATCTAAATATCTTCTGCCTGACCCCTCCAAAAAAACCCCCCAAACCACAGGAAAAGCCCTGCTCTGTCACCCTTGGGGTGGCAGGAATATGAACAGGCACAGCCCCTGGAATTCACTGGAATTTCAGCCCCTGGAATTCGCTGTAATTCTCCAAAGGGACAATTCCAACCCCATCCATCTGTGCTGCAGGATGCCAGAGGGGCATTCCCAGAAGGAGACTGCAAATGAGGAAACCAATAAGCGAGGCAGGAATTGCCATAATCCTGCACTGCCAGGGAACTCTGCAGACTTTCACTGCTGCTCTCATCCGTGGATTCACAAATCCCACTGAAATCCTTTAAAACACAAACATTCCCACCATGACAAACGAGGAGGACCCAGGCCTGATGTGTTTTCTTGCCATTTGTTCCAAACAAATCTGTGATTTATTCAGATATCTGTGGAAAAACCTTGGGAATAAAATCCACATGGGGCGAACTGCTAAAAGCAGGAGGAGCTGAACATTCCCAAATCCCCTTTTCCCACGTTTCTCCCAGCTCACAGCTCCAGGGATCTGCCTTGCCCCGGGTAATTGGCACGTGGAATTTTCCTCCTCCCCCCAAAAGTGATTTAATTTTGCCCCCGTACCTCCATAGTGTGTGTTTTTCCTGATGAGGTCTGTCCGTAAGCAAAGATTGTGCCGTTGTAGCCTTCCAGAACATCTGCAAGGGGAAGGAAAACAATTAAAACTCTTTAATGACATCCTCAAGCTGAATTATCAGCAATTTTTAAGCCTTTACAGTGTTGGAGCTGAATCGGGAAGTGGTTTGGGCAATAAAAAAATGGGGAAAATATGAGATACTGAGCTAATTTTAGGCCAAAAAAAAATGCATAATAGAATCTAAATTAGAGAATTGTAGAATTATTGGCATCTCTGTCACACCCCCTGGGAGAAAAACCTCTCTGGACAGCAGATATCATCCCAATACATCTGTGGGACATGGGAAATAAAAAGCTGAACTGCATTTAAAACCATCAGGCACCCTGGAGAAAATTAGACAAATTCACAGATATTCCTTATTAGAAACTTCACATTCTATTTTCTACTTCTGCATCACAGTTCACGGCCTCATTAATTTCCCAGCCTGTCTGCAAAGCAAGAAGAAAGTCAAACGAACAAGAATTTGAAAATCAGCTTCTCTCAGGGCAGAATGAATAATTTGATATTGGATTCAGATACCAAAATATTGACTTTGCAGTGGCTACTGCCCACTTCCAGCAGTCTGGGAGGGCTGTAGTTTGTATTTGTGATGTTTCCCATCCTCTGGATCTCAATTAATAGAGGTTTCCAGGCCAAAACAAAATTAAATTAATTAAATTCTATTATAGATTCTATGTCAGAGATATGACATTTACATAAATACACAAATAATCCCCTTATTTGCATCTCCATGTAGGTGCTCCAGAGAGGAAGGAACATTAAATAAGATACACCAGAAAAACAGAAAAAGAATCTTGAACTCAAAGAGAATGACAAAGTTAGAGGCCATAATTACTGCCCTTCTGGAATTAACATTTTGAATTAATTTAGCATCCTCATAAAAATAAAGGATCCTTGCTTTAAGGAAACAAAGTTTAAAATAATTGATTATAAATCATTATGGAATGGATAAAAAAATCCAGTTGTAGTATTCCATAAGCGTTCATTACTACTATTTCTTCTTCCTGCCAAATTTGTTTTTTTTTTAACAAAAAATAGCTTGAATTAAAAACAAAAAAGGAAAAAAAGTGGGAAAAAGGGATATTATCTCCAGGTAAATGCAAGGTACCAACTGAGCTCATGGCCAAGGGGGAAAATAACCTGATTAATCAACAGTTATGTAAGAAAATTGCTCAGAATTTGCATCAATATTTGCATTTTGCTGGAGGAAGCAGAGATAAGTAATTTACCTTCTCAATTAGCAAAAAACCACCTTATCCTATCAAAAATAAAGTAGCCCTGTGCATCACCTGCAGTGAAAACAAGTCAGAGGTCTCAGTATTGAGGTTATTTTCGTTGGAAGATTTTCCACCTGAAGTCATTTATGGACCATCTGTGCACTGGATCCAGAGAGAAACAGCCCCAGACAGAAAGAACAAAACTCCAGAGGGAGGGGAAAAAATTCAGATTAACAAAGGGGACTGAACCAAGATCAGGTGGGATTTTTACATAATTCCCAGGAAAAAAAAAAAAAATCCAAGTGTTTTTCTCAATTCCTGGCCCAACTCTCCCCACGGTGATTCCCAGTTTCTCCCCAAAATCCTCCTCTGCCCCCTCAGCTGCTGCCTTTTTTTTCCCTGAGGGTGGACACAACAAACACATTCCCACGGCCACATTTTTAGCCCTGTACTTCTCTTTTCCACCCCTAACCTCCCCAGTTCTGCAACTCAGCACTGGAAACCCCACATTTATAACCAGAAAAGTCACTCAGCTCCCAAGTGGGAGCAACCCCAGCCCCCAAAAAACCCTTTAAAGCCATTTTCTCCTCCTCCCAGGCCACACAAAGGTGCACTGAGGTGCTCCAGTGCTCCCAGACATTCCCCCCTTTCAAGGAATTGTGGGGAAAATGCAAAATCCAAGCCCTCACGCCCATCTGGGTGGATTCAGGAGATAAAAACTGGGGGATTTTGGCACCAGAGAGCGATGGGAAGCAAAGCGGGAGTGGTGGCAATCACACCCTGTTGTCCCCTGGCAGATTTGGGGATATTTGGGAGTTTTGGTTAAAAACAAGCAACCCCCTGTGGTGGTTCCACACACATTCCCACTGCTGGCACTCCTGCCCTCGGGAGTCCCCTCCTCCTCCCAAAAACTCCCCGTTTCCCACGTTTCTCGTGTCAGGAATGTGGAACACTTGGGCAGGGACGGAGCTGTTTGCTCAAACCTAATCCCGTGAAAACCCCCTCGTTTGGATCATTCTGATTGCCAACACAGTTATTCCAAGCATTGTTCCAGGCCCAGCCGGCATTTTCTGGGACGGTGGGAATCACAATGGAGCCATCAGCCACTCCATGGGAGCGCAGTGGAATCTGAGAGCAAACCTTGGGAAGCTGCCTGGAAAACCCTCAGGGATCCACAGCGTGCCCCGAGTTGTGCCACACTCAGCTCCCCTTTCCATGCAGGAAATTACAGGGAATCCAGCCTGTCAGGAATGTTTATTGATGCCTTGAGTTTTAACTTTTATCATTTAAAATCCTGTATTGTCTAGAGTGTAACTCTGAAGTTTCTTGTACCCTGTGAGCTGCTGCTCTCTCAGGCCACACAGACACAGCAAAGCCTCTCCAGGCCTGCCCTCCAAGGACACCCGGCCTGTCCTAGGCCCAAAATGTAACCCAGCATCTTGGAAAGAGGAGGTGAGCTTGGGGAAAATTACATCATTAACTGAAGCTTTAATTGGAGAATTAAACTTGATCTGCAAATGGACCAAACTTATAAAAGTGTGAAGAACTCGTGACCTGGGGTCCATCTCGGGGTCCATCCTGGCAGCAGCCTCTGGCTCCCCAGGGTGTGCCTTTGAAGGCCCTTCAAACAAATACCCACCTTTATTCCCTTTCTCCTGTCTAGTCTCTGTTTTTCAGGTGGCCTGATAAGGCATCATTATCAGGCTTTAAAATGGAGATTAAATGTAAGGAAATTCAAGTCCAGAGCTCAGGAGCATCACTCCAGGGCTGCTGTGCTCTCCCTCCCTCCTTGTCTTGCCCTCTCCTCATCCCCCTCTCCTTCCCCATCCTTCTCATTTCCTTGCTCTCTCCTCTCTTTTCCCCTCATTTTTCTCTCCCTTTCTTCCAAATACTCCCCTCACCAACCCCGCCTTTCAAAATACCTGGAAAGCCCAAATCAACCAACATGGAAAATATGCTGGAGCTCTATTCTCAAGTGGGATTTTGGGAAGTATTTGCCTTTCTCCTCGGTTCATAAAGACAATTCACTCAGTGATTCAGTTCTTCCCAATTCCTCTCGCAGAGGATTTTCTTCCTCTCACCATTTTCAGAGGAAAACCGGCTTCCACAGGGGATATAAAAGCTCTCCACAAATCCGCAAGCAGCACACCCTGCAGGATTGAAACAGCTCCCCAAACTCCCAGGCAGCTCAGTGGTGTGTCAGCAACCTGAACTAATGATCCCTGAACTCCACAACTCCAGCTTTTATCAAAGGCTCACCCATCCGAGGGCAGAGCTGCTGTAATCAGACCCCTCTGAAAAGAGGCAGCCGAGTTCTGACTCATTTCTGCTCTCCAACATCAAATCATTTTCCTCCTGGTCCTTCCCCCCCAGCACCTGGGCTGCCCCAGGTTGGGTTTCTCAAGGTTGTCTGAGTGAGCCAAACAAATTCCTGCACAGCTGCTCCCAGGGTTTGGAGCAGGACCCCAAAAAAGCAAAATAAAAACCAAGGGGCAGACCTTGGAGGGCACAGGGACACCCCACAAGGGCAGGGGACAACGAGGGTTCTGCTCATAACGCCTGGATGATGCAACGTGGTCACAAATCCAAGCCTGAGCTCCAGGAGTGGCTGGACAACGCTCCCAGGCTCCTGGTGGGATTTTTGGGGTGTCCTGTGCAGGGCCAGGAGCTGGACTGATGACCCTGTGGGTGCTTTCCAGCTCAGCATATTCCATGATTCTGTGAATATCACCACGGATGGATCATCCAGCACCAGCACCAAGCATGAGGGTGATTCAGGAGCTGGGGGAGTACGGCCTGTGATTAAAATGCACCCAAAAAAAAAAGATTTTGCAGTGAAAATCTTAAAATTTCAACCATTTATGAAGGTTTTGTTCCAAGAACCAGGGTGTTTTCCAAGAGGCACCTGTGTCCTCATTCCAGTTTTAAATGCAAGCTCTCTGCATGCAAAGCAACTACCAAGGCAGGGCCTTCACCACTCTCCTTTCATGGTCATCCTCATGAGATATTCCATTCTCACCCTGGACTGAACTGCATGAAGGACACACTTTTCATCCCTTATATCCCAAAAACCCAAGTGTTTGTGTGGAATAACAAGGAGAGAGTAAGGAACAACTGCTGCAATTCCTTCAGCATCGTTGTTTTGGGTTTTTTTTCCACACAGACAAGCCCTTAAAAAAAAAGAAATGCTATGAATTGCTAATGCTAAACTCCCCTTCAGACATCCAAACATTCATTAGCCACTCTTCAAACAGCTGGAGGGCACAGAGACATCCTTTTCTCTCCCCCCAGGCAGGGATAACAAACAAAAACAACACCTACCTTTGACAATCTGCTTGGCACAGGCATTATAAACTTGTTCCTGGGTTGTGTTAGGAGGTAACACCCTGTCAAAGACGTAGGGCTTCCCTTGCTGCAAACAGAGGAGAAACCCCATGAGATAATGAACCTTTCAACCCCTTTATCATCCCAATTTAACAGCCTGAAAAGCAGCTTTTCCCACAGAGGAAGCCATTCAGTGCTCTGCACAGGACAATACTCTGTGCACTGAGCAGATGTGACATTTTGGGTGCTCCAAACCAGTCTTTTGTAGGGCTGGCAAATAAAACGTGGCATATGGTCCCTGTGTGCTCACATCGGGGTCACAGCCACGGGTGTGGGAGACAAGCAGCTGGAACGGCAGCAGGAATTGGATATTTCCTTCCCCTCCTGGGAATTAAGGGGGAATAGCCATGTAAATATTAGGGGAATAGCCATATAAATATTGGGGGAATAATCTNGAATTAAGGGGGAATAGCCATGTAAATATTAGGGGAATAGCCATATAAATATTGGAGGAATAATCTTGTAAATATTGGGGGAATAGCCATATAAATATTGGGGGAATAGCCATATAAATACTGGGGGGATAATCCCATTAATATCGGGAATAACTCTGGAAATATTGGGGGAATAATCCTGTAAATACTGGGGGGATAACCCTGTAAATATCAGGGGAATAACCCTGTAAATATTGGGGGAATAATTCTGTAAATACTGGGGGGATAACCCTGTAAATATTGGGGGAGTAATCCTATAAATATTGGGGGGATAACCCTGTAAATATCAGGGAAATAATCCTGTAAATATCGGGGGAATAGTCCTGTAAATATTGAGGGAATAACCCCGTAAGTATTGGGGGAATAATCCTATAAATATTGGGGGAATTATCCTGTAAATACTAGGGGAATAATTCTGTAAATATCAAGGGAATAACCATGTAAATATAGGGCCAATAGCCAGGCAAATATTAGGAGAACAGCCATATAAATACTGGGGGAATAATCCTGTAAATATTGGGGAAATAGTCATGTAAATATTGGGGGCATAATCCTGTAAATACTGGGGCAGTAATCCTGTAGATATTGGGGGAATAGCCACGTAAATATTGGGGGAACAGCCATATAAATGCTGGGGGAATAATCCTGTAAATATTGGGGAAATAGTCACGTAAATACTGGGGGGATAACCCTGTAACTATCGGGGAAGTAATCCAATAAATATTGGGGGGATGATCCTATAAATACTGGGCCAATAGCCATGTAAATACTGGGAGAAAAGCTGTATAAATACTGGGGGAATAACCCTGGAAATATCGGTGAGAGGTCTGCTGTTCATTCCCACAAACCAGTGAAAGCTGCGCTGCGAGAAAAGCCCAGAGCTGAGAGAAGCTGAAGTTTGCAGGTCCCGAGTTCTGCTGAGCCCCAGGTGACCCAGAACGGTCCCAGTACACTCCCAGTATACTCTACTGGTTTCATTTCTATGCTCAACATCCAAATGTGTCACCAAAAGCACAGCTCGGACCCCCAACCACGCAGCCCATCACAGTCACATCACCCTAAACTTGTATTTTACTCAGAAATTGTGGTGATTTTCACCCTCAGCGCCAACAAATCGCCTGATGCCGGGTGGGAAGTGCCTCACGAGGACATTTTGAGGGGGACTGGTGCCACCCCAGCCCCCGAGCTCCCCGATTCCCAAAGTGACACCAGGACTGACGTTCCCACACGGGATACACGGCGTAGCACTGCCAGAAAACCTTGATCGCTGTTTGCAGCAGCTGTAACTGCTTACACGCCAAACACGCGTCGCCACCCCCGAAAAGAGGCTCCTGCCACACTTCAAAGGCCGACCAACCCTTCAGACAGAGCTCTGCTCCCCCAGCCCCACTCCCGAGCTCGACATTTGCACTTAAAACGCGAAAGCAGCGCTAAGCGGACGTGCAGCATCCTTCTCATCTCCCATCAGAGCTCCCGGTGTTCCCGCTTTTCCAAGACCCCTCCAACGAGGCCTTCAAAGCCGAGGAGGTGGCTGGTACCCGGTGCCACTCTCAGCAGCTGCTCCCGTGCTCTCTGCTCAATTAACCATTCTTGTCACGCTTTGATTGCACTTGGAGAGAGCAGAGCGGGAGCTTCCACTCGCCTGCTCCTTCAGCCCCGGGGAAAAGGAGGCAGGGAGGGGGTTTGATTGCAGTGGGTGGTTGCTGTTTCATCCCGGGGTTTTGGGGTTCTAGGATGAGAAGGCAGTTTGCAAGTGGTTTAGTAGGTAATTCCTGGGTTTGGGGCTGCCACAAGTAAGACACAAGCCTGGAGAGGTGAATCCCGATCCCAGACCTCCCCCCATGGCAGCCCCATTCCCAGGAAGGCGAGGGGACCAGCCAGCACCTACCCCACACTCTGTCTCCTCACAGCTTCCCACACTGGGATGCTCCCAGCCAGCCAAAGCTCTGCACTCCCAGCACCTGCAATAAACATTCCAGAACCATCTCCCAAATGGAATTTTACCCCCTTACCCCCATTTCCATCATCCCAAGCTCCAGGCAGCAAGGCCAAAAACCCCATGGATACACAACCTCCAACATCCACTTATCCCATCTATTCCCTTCATGCCCGAGTTGAGGCTCAGAGAGCTGCTGGTGCCTCACCCATCAAGGTAAACACTGCCCTGGTGCCATCATTCCAGCCCTTCCACGGAGCATTCCATGCCTGGAATGCCAGAGAGCCTCAAAAAAAAAAAGAGTAATTCCATAATAACTGTGTTCCACACAGCTGGAAGAGGCACTGCCTGTGAGCAGGATTTATCTGCCCGGGGTTGGAAAGCTGCAAATGCAAAGCAGCAGCTCCTAAATGTGCTCCACAGGTCAGGATTCCTCCTCAGGAGTTCTGTTTGGGAAGCTGAAAGGCTGGAAATATCTGAAGGAAATAAAGGAACGTGGGGGATCACCGAGCATCTTCACTGACTGCAGGAAATGAGAGCAGTTGTGGGGTTTTGGGGAGGGTTTTTGTGCTTCAAAGCCACATTGATCCTCTTTCTTTGTTCAGGAGGTGCTGGTGGGATCTCTGATGGGAGAGAGGTTGGGTTCTCCCTGTGTCACCCCTCTGCAGCTTCCTGAGCCTTCCTTCTGTGCCACCAGCTCCCCACTGCCACATCCACCCAGCTCCAGGTTTTTATGTTTTGGGCTGGGGGTTTTCTGTTTGTTTGGTTTTGTTTTGGGGTATTTTTTCCGTTTGGGGTTTTTTTTGTGTGTGTTCTTGTTATAATCTCCTGATTTCTGAGAGGTTTCCCTCAAAGGCAACAAAAGCCACATCCACCCTACAAAGGCCACCCCCTCCAGATCCAAAGGGTTTGCCCCAAACCAGAAGGGAGGGTGAGCAACCACGAATCTCCCCATTCTCAGCGTGTTCCCAGCAGCCCTTTTCTCCCTATTGTCACCTTCAGAAGTGACATAACTGCTTTCATTATGGTTTTTTTTTTCAAATGTAACCCATCCTGCATTAAACACCAAAAATTACCAGGAGGTAATTCAAGGAAGCAATAGGCAGCCAGAAATAAAATGTTATTTTCTGAGCGATGCCAACCATTTCATCTGTGCACCCCCATGTATTATTTTCCAAACTTTCTCATTACATGCAGGTTATTATCTCCCATCCATAAATCACATCTCCCTTCCTTCCTACAGCCCCCCTGACAATCTGTTCCATTAACTTGTGCCACTGCTGCATAATGGCTGGGATAAGTGCTCTGATCCACCCACACGATTCCTGCTGGAGTTGTACTGACAGCCAGAGAGATTCTGCTCTGGCCCCCTGGATAGCACCAGGAATTCTGTACAGACATATTGACAATTATTATTGCACTTCTTCGGTTTCATATTGAGTTTAAAGGCATTTAAAAAAAAAAAAAAAGTGAAAAGAGGATTTCTCAAGCACAAAAAGGATCTTCACCATAAATCCCAAATTCACCCTCAGAGCAGCACTGTCACCAGGAGCTAATGCAGTCTCAGTTAAAGAAATTAAAGATAACCAAACACATTTCCTGGTTTAAATAAATAAATAAATAAATAAACCTCAGCTCCCCAAAATTCCCCAGAGAGAGGAAACGAGGAGAGCTCAGAGCTGCCTGCTGAGGGTGAGAAGCCCTAATGGAATTTCACGGGTTAATCCCCTGTGATCTTCAGGGTGGACTCCAGCCCTGGGCATGCAGGCTGTGATGTGAAGGGAGATGACACCTCCCCTTCAGGCATCCGAATCCATTCCCAGATCCATCCCCTCCTAGGAAAAAAAAAACCATGGGCAAGGTGAGACAGCTCAGGACAGAATTCCCAAGTGCTTGAGTAGCAAGGAAGCAGGCAGACAACAAAATCCTGGATTTCTTTGAATTTCGGGAGCTGGGAGGAAGCATTTGAGTATGAAGAGGGATTTTAGCCTGAAACCATCCCTCAAAATCAGAGATTCTCACAGGTCACACACAGGAGCACAAAAGCACAGAAGCAAGAGGGGGACCCTGAAAAGTTGCCCAGAGAAGCTGTGGCTGCCCCTGGATCCCTGGAAGTGCCCCAGGCCAGGCTGGACAGGGCTTAAAGCACCTTGGGATAGTGGAAGGTGTCCCTGCACATGGCAGGGGGTTGGACTGGATGGGATTTAAGGTCCCTTCCACCCCAAACCAGCGTGGGATGCTCTGACCCATTTCAGCATTACACAAGAGCCAGAGGATGACCAGGCAAGAAAAGGAAGGCACGGGGGTGATTTGAGGAGGAACCAACACAGGATGAAGGGACAAAAGCCCCAGCTCTAAGCTGCTCACTGGGCCATGCCCCACACTCCACCAGCACAGTCCTATCCTCTCCCAAAACTCCTTCCTAACTCTTTTTCCAGGTGAGGGACTTCACTGTGTGTGCATTTGATGGGGGGTCTAAGGACCAGCCACCCACGTGGGGCTGCAGGTCACAAAGCCCCAGGTCACAAGGTCCCTGTGCCCACGCTGCCCCTGGTGCCAGGAGGTTTGGGAAGGAAGCAGGAGCAAAAGGATTCCTTTTCCCCATATCTGGTGCAATAAAAGCATCCCCTTTACCCCCTGAGCACGCAACCACCCACGGAAACCACAGAAACCAAAGTGCCACATCACCCAGCTCGGCCTGAATCCCTTGGCAAAGCCTGGCTGTGCTGAACCCCCATCATTGTCACCCCAGCTCTGTGCTCAGGCCAGGGAGTTTCACTGGGATGATCTCAGGGAGGATTTATGGCACCTCACACGGCACCGCTGCCAGCACAGGTAACGGAGCCTCGTGACGTGCAGGAGCTTAATTAATGGAGAATTATTTCCCTGATAGTTTCCAGTACCCTGAGTGCTCTTGTAGGACAGAGTTTATAAATAAAAGATGGATAATTGCAAGCCTGGAAGACAGAATCTTTTCAAAGCCAACCCTCACCATTGGCAATGGGATTGGTGAGTCGAGGCACGTCCTGCCCAGCACGGAGCTTCTCCCTCAGAAGGTGGAATAAAATGTGTTCCTTCCCTCCAGCCTACAGAGCAGGAATTAAAGCCTTCCCTCCCTTTGAAAATGGAGAGGCCACATTTGCTGAAAGCTCCCTCCATTCCCAAGGGGAATCAAATTCCCTCTGGAATTACAGAGAACTTTGTAGGTTGAAGGAATTCCTTCCCCCACAAGTCACAGGGATGCTGCAGCTACAAGGTTGTTGCTGTTTTTGCTGCTAAAGCCCAAGAAGTAAACAGGATCCATCCCATTCTCCCAAAGCCATTTATCTCTGCTGAGAATGGAAAACATGCTCGAAAACAAATGGGGAAAATAAAAGCATGTCAGAAAAAGAGCAAAATTCAGCTGTACTGACTGAGGAAATGCTGCTGCCATCCCAATCCCTTCTCTATGTCAGCCTGCCCTACAAAAACATTGGAACTGCAGCAGATCGCCCGGTGGGTGAAAATTCACAACCCCTGGGTGAAAAAAAGAATAAGGAAATTCATTCAGAATAACCTGAATACACCACAGAGTCAATCTGAAGCGTCAAAAAAAACCCCAAACCCCAAAAATCCTTAAATCTTGCTAATATCCCTAAAACCCACTTGGAAAATAAACGAAACCAAGCAGCTCTGTCTGAACAGGCACTTGCAGAGCAAACCCAGCGTTACTTTTGCAGAGGGGGCTTAATTATTGATTTACCTCATGAATATTTCTGTGGAGCTGATGGAGCTTGGCTCGTGGCCAGTGATCCACTTTTAGCTCTCAGTGCCAGCAGAAAGCACCTTTAACTCCTTGCAACAAATCCCCCCTCTCAGAAAGCACCCTTTTATTTTGGTGTAGCTCTGCAATTCAGGAAATCAAACCTTGGGGAGGTAGTTTTAAAGCTCTTCTCCCACCTCAGTGCACGACCTGGCAAACAGACTCTTCCAGAAAGGAACTGGAAGTATAAAGGCAGCTATCAAAAAATCCTCTTGAGCAACATCTTTGCATAGTTCTGACACAGCAATACTCCGAGCAGCAGCTCTCTCATTGTTATTGACTTGCACTGGTGCAACCAAGTCACTGCCAGACTCAAAATTATCCAAATTTTCTCCAGTTTTCACCAGGCTCCAGCATTTCAGCAAACCTACCCCTAGTCCCTTCCAGCAGTGGGAGAAGAGAATTTGGTGATTTCTTTTGCTTACAGAACAATGTGAATTAACAGTTTAGAGAAAAAAGAGAGGAAAATATTATCTGTAGAGGAAAAGAGGGAAAAAAAGGTGCCATAATTCATGATGCCTGAGACCCCTCTAACTAAAGGTCTTGTGATTTCAGCAGCAGTTGAGAATGGAAAGAGAACAGTGCATATTAGGAAAAGTTTCTTCCCAGAAAGGGTGACCCAGTGATTAGGAAAGTGGTGGAGTCCCCATTCCTGTAGGGATTTAAAGTCCATGATGATGTGGCACGTGGAGACACAGGGCAGTGGTGGCCTTGGCAGTGCTGGGGATGGTTGGACTCGATGATCTTAAAGGTATTTTCCAACCTAAATCCCATAATTGTCCATTTTGTAAAAACTCAGTGCTTGGAAACCGATTTTAAACTACTGGAGTTTTATCGTTATTTAGAGAACTCCACGGTTTTCTTTCAACAAAACCAAGATTTCACAGCCAGAAAATAAACCCCATCCTCAGGCATCTCCAGGAGCAGCAGTGGAAGAGGGGTCAGACGAGGCCACCTCAGGGGTGGGTGGAGCAGGGTTTGGGATATCCCAAACCAAAGCGGAACAGGTGGAAGTTCCCAAACAAAGCAGTTCTGGTGAAAGTCCCAAGGGCCTCCAGAAGGCAGAACTCCACCCCAGTCGTGCCGTGGCAGTGCTGTGTTAATCCCTGCCCTGTTAAACCTATCACTGGCAGATTTATGGGGCCACGGGGCGGCTCGGGAGATTTGTAATGGGATCCTGAGCGTGGAGTCAAATCCAGCCCGGGGCAGGAGAGGTCACAGCGGCTCCACCGGGCACCGCTGGCCCCCGGAGCAGCTTCCCTGTCAGCAAGAGCCAGGATTGAGGGGCATCAGGGAACAATCCTGGTCAGGGGGCATCCTGGCAGGGTGGCAGAGGGAGACAAAGGGGATCCCTGCACCTCCCTGCAGAGAGAGCATTTCCCCAGCTCACGCTGTCACATTTGCTCTGGGGGGCACCGGTTCAGGGATGAATCCAGAGCCTAATTTATGGGGTGGCTGAATCTCGAGGGGGGAATTCCTGGAGGGTCTCGATCACAACAGCAGTGAGTGCCCGGGCTCATCTCTACCCCCCAAACCTCCACCTGTGAGGGGCCAAAACACCTCAGGACATCAGGACCAGGACATCAGGACCAGGACATCAGGACCAGGACATCAGGACCAGGACATGGTCCCTCACCAAAGAGCTCTGTTCTCACCCCATCACCACTGCTGCAGGCAGATCCTTCTCCTCTGCCCTCCAGAACTGCGAACCTCGAGTATTCCCAACTCCAGCAGAGAGGAAGATTCCAGCACCCACAATTTAACAGAGCGACCACACCCCGGAGCTCAGGGAACAATGCCCTGCTTTCCTGCTGGTCGGGTGTGCTCCTGATCCACCGGAGACCAGTGACAACAACCTAAATTCCCTTCCTCCCTTACAAACCAAGGAGCTAAACGCCAGCAGTGCTGGAAGCTGGAATGTTCATGGATCTGACGCTGCAGCAGGATTGCAAAAGCCTGGGATGGAACAGAAACATTCTCCCTGCCCTGCACCAGCCTCCAACCCCACCAAAACCTCACAAACTGAAAACACAGCAGAGAATCGCGGAATGGCAGTGCCAGGAGTCCAGCACTCCCCTGCACCTTTTCCATGGAAAAGGGGTACTCCAAAGGGCTGGAAGGGCAGCAGGCAGCACAGTGCTGGCCATGATTTTGTCTACAGACAGGTTTGATGTGCAGCTGCCCCAGCATCGCCTGGTTTGTAGCCCACTGGCGCTGTAGCCTTGACCTGCATCCATTGGAAAAACTCAGCTCTGCATCCCAAGGACTGCAGGAACAGCCGTGAGTGCAGGGTGGCAGAGCCTCCACAGGCACAGCAATTAACCCTGCAGAGCTGCTGCTCCTGGCAACAAACCTCTTCCAGCAGGCATGGAGAAGAGGGATCCATCTGCAGGGGCACCCCACACCTCTCACTGCTCTGGCTCTGTGGCACCGGGGCAGAGCCAGCCCTGCCAGGGCCATGCCACAGCTGAAACACCTCCCAAAACCCCATGCCACAGC
>VZRR01006887.1:7251-18371 GCA_013398015.1 Oreocharis arfaki | reverse complement strand
GAAACACCTCCAAAAACCCCATGCCACAGCTGAAACACCTCCAAAAACCCCATGCCACAGCTGAAACACCTCCTAAAACCTCATTTAATAAGAACACGGAGGAAGGTCAGCGTTTCACAGTGTTTGAGCCCCACCATAAAACCACTGAGCTCTTTACCCCCTAACAACGTTCCACTGGTTTCTTCTACCTTCCAATTCTTATCTCTCCACCCAGTTTCTTCTTCTCCTTCCCTATCCCCAGTTTCAGAGGGGTGGGATGGAGGACAGAGGACACAGCACAACCCCAGTCCTCGGAGCCTCAGCTCCAGGTCCTCTCATCCATAACCCCTGTGGAAAGAGGAATGTGCTCACTCCCACCCATCACCTTCCAACCACCTTCTGCTTCTTGAATCCTCCTATCCCTCATTATCTGGAGAAAATCCAAAAAGCAGAACTCTGAGTTTCACTCGAAATGTCCAAATCTCACCATCTGGGCACCAACCATCCAACCCTACTCAAGCACAAGCATTTGGGGAGCAGGTAATGATACAAAAATGGCAGGTTTTAATAATATTTTTTAAAAACAAGGATTCTTTCCCTGATGTAGCAGGGTCTAGGAAAGCTTAAATAGGAAATTGCTAAGCAGAGACCCCAGTGCTGTTTGGAAAACATTTGCATTTGTGGGAGCAGGGCCATGACTACAGCAGTGCTTGGTTTGGTGATACTCAGCAATCCTACCCCAGTTAATGAAATTGTACCAGGTAATTAGGCAAGTAGAGACCAAACATTCATCACAAAAACATTACAAACCAGAATTGCTGCTTCCTCTATTTCTGCACCAGTGGTCAGGAGGAAAAGAGAGGATTTAAGAATCTGGTAAGTCAATCCATCACTGATAAATTAAGTCAAGCATCAAGAAATTCAGACTTGCTTAAATCCAAAACCCGAATTTCAGGGGAATTGCAGCTGGCTCTGCCTTTGGTGGGAAGAACACCTCCACCAGCTTGTCCCACCCTGAGGAGCTGTGGTGACACGCTGTGCTTCCCTGGACAGCTGGCAAAGGGTGCTGGGTGTGTTACTACAGCGACTGCAGCCCAAACACACGCCAGGAATGGGAATAAAAGTGGTATTTCTGAGCTGGTAAAACACACACACAACACCCCCCCCTCCTGGGAACTCCGTAAGGACAAAGAGCTGCAGAGTTTCCTTTTTGAATCGCGCTCCTCGGACTTTCTCTGGTAATTTTTGGGGGGCTTTTAATGAGCAAAAGTAGATTTTCTGCCTCATAACCCTTCCTGCGCTCTCCCTGCAGCCTGTGGAGAGCACATCTCCCACAGCACAGCAATGAGACCAGCAGAGCAGCCCCACTTTCTGCTAAATTATCCCCAAACAGGCTGGAATTACCTGGCAGTAATTCTATTAGCAGGTTTAGCAGCGCTGATGTGTTCCTTGAGCGCTTTCTGCAGAGCAGGGAGCAGCCCCGTTCCCTCCCAGCTCCAGGGGCTCTGATCCTGTTAAACAATTCCCCCCATGAGTGAAAGCTCTGCTGCTGCTTCCTGACACTCCAGGACAGGGAGGATGAGGGAAGCTCCACGACCTATAAAACGACAGCCCTGTAAACACAGCACCTGCCGGCTTCTTATGTAAACCGTGCCTCGTATTCTGATTTTCCCACAGCAGAAACAAAGCCAAACCTGCAAGACATCGGGGCTGGCCACTAGCAAGGGGGTAAGAAGGTGCAAATAATCATGAACAGGGTGCAAATAATCATTAATGGGGTGATTTAATCATCATTTTTTTTGATCAACATAAGCACTTGCTCTTCCTGATAAGCCACAAGCCGCACTGCAGGACCTCAGCCTCCAGCCACCCTCAGCACTGTTTTAGGAAAAAAAAAACCCAAACCAACCAAAAAACAACACACAGACAAGAGGCTCCAGGTCCCACACACTGCAGGAGCCTCTCTCCAGCACTCCAGGACGGGATAATTCGCCCTGAATTCCCAGCTCCACCAGCAGCACCACGGCTGCTGCAGCTTTCGGGCTCTCGCCTGGCAGAGAACCCCAAATGACTTTCTCAGCATCGGCCTGAAGGGTGCCCAGGCAGCTCCCACGGTGCCAGAAATCTGAAATCCCTGGAGTGTAAACCTCCAGACCTACAACAGCTCGGAGAAAAGCGAGGAGTATTTCCACTGCACAAACAGGGAGCTGAGGCTTGGGGTCACTGGGAAGTCAAATCCAGGTTTGTTCAGTTCCACACAAAGGTTGCATCCCGAACAAATCCCAAACCCAAGCTCTGCTGAGGATAACGGATGAACAGCAGCACCAGGGGCAGTCAGACATTTATCTCACGCTGCTTTTGGTGAAACAGCACGTGGATTTATCACAAAACAACAAAAAATGGTTCATTTTAAGGAAAACACGAGTCCCGTATTCAGCGATTTGCTCTGACCCGCTCTAAAACCACCTCAGGGGCTCCCACTTCCCCCCAGCTCCTCGCAGCATTCCCACCTCCCTCCTGCACTGCTCCAGCACCACACAAGGCACAGAAATAAGTTTTTCATGCTGCCAACAGCTTCCTTTGAAGTTTACGGCTGAGTTTACTCCGCAACACTCAGAAAATCCGGGCTGCGCACAAAGCGAGCCACGGAGAGAATAAATCCTCTGACACCAACACGAGCAAACATTTTTCTCCAGGAAGATGTTCCTCCACGTGCTCCTGTGT
Source organism: Oreocharis arfaki (assembly GCA_013398015.1). Classification (NCBI taxonomy): domain Eukaryota; kingdom Metazoa; phylum Chordata; class Aves; order Passeriformes; family Paramythiidae; genus Oreocharis; species Oreocharis arfaki. The sequence continues at coordinate 15,668 of VZRR01006887.1, read as the reverse complement.
AGTGAGATTAACTCTGCTTTTTAAGATTTGTTTGCAGCACCGGAGCGTTCTGCTTTGAAGTTGAATTGTGAGGGATGCCACAAAGTGAGGAATAATCGAGCCAAGCGACAGCAGTTTTCCACTGGATATTTATGGGTGACCCAGAAAGTGGGAAGAAAATACAAAAAGCATAGGGAGAGGTCCTGAGAGGAGAAAATCACGCGAGATAAAAGGGGAGAGGGGGGGAGAAGTAATAGAAAAGGAGAGAGGGAGAATGGAAATGCAAAATAAAAGGAGATTAAGGGAAGAAAGGTAATGGGAGAGGGAAGTAGAGGATGGATGTGACAGGGGAGGTGCATAAACAAAAATCCAGGTGAGTTTCCTTGGAGGATTTTTGGCACAGATTCTTACCAAGCGAACAGTGGGAGATCTCCAAGCCCTGGGAGAAGTTGCAGCACTGCCCCCATCTCCCTGCTGGCCTAAATACAGAGGTTGGAGCAGTGCAGGAGGGCTGTGCAGGCAGGAAAGAGATTACAGCTGCAGAAAAACCCGACTTCTGGTAACAGCTCGGCTAAAAATACTCCCTAACCCAGTTACCCCAATCCAGAGAACGCTCTCCTGCTCAGCCTTTCCTAACTGGGGGAATAATTCAGCAGCCAGGATGATTCCTGGGTATCAGCGTGACTTTGAAATTCAACTTTCACCCCCCCAGAACCAGAGGTCTTCAGCTCAGGAGCTGCCACAACATCTTCTGCTGACTGGGAAATGCTGCCATAGCAACAAGATCTCGGCAAATTCAGGAATATTTTGTACTGCAAAAAAGGTGTTGGAGGCCTTTGGGGTCATTTGAGGGGTAGCAAAATGTGGTTTAGGTATCAAATCCTCCCCGTGGAAGAGAAATGTTCTACAGCAGCTTCAAAACCACCCCAGTTTTGCAAAGTTTACTCCATTCCCTGAGACTGGAGAGAGATTTTTACACCAGCCAAGAGCATCTCCTGTCCATCATCATAACTAGGTAGTGAAAGAGGAATTCTCCCAGCAGAGAGAGAGAGAGGCACTGAAAAAATGAACCACTCTGAACAAAGACTACTATTAAATATTTAAGTTTTTGTCTCTGGATACTCATTTCTCATGGGGGAAAAAAAATCCTCCCACACTCCTGGTGTCAGCGAGGATCTGTCTCACAGCTGGAGAATTGGCATTTTCTGAAGCTGTCCTGTGACCAGTTATTGATATTTTAATGGGAATCTGATGACAATCCAATTATTGATATTTTAATGGGAATCTGATGACAATCACAAGCATTTCCCACAAAAAAGCCAAGAACCAAAGAGGCCCTAAATCTAAGGAAATGGATGAATAAAAGCAGGAATCCATCAGCAATCCCGTGCCTGTGACTCCACACCTTTAAGGCTGCGAAGGATCCCATTTTGGGTATTTTGAGGGAAATTTTTGCTGCTGTGTTTGCTCTGTTTTGCCAGGGTGATTTAAATATGCAATGTTTTCACACTCCAAAATGCACTAAAATTGAAATAAGTTCACAGAGCCATCACAGGCAAGCACCATTATCCCACGTGCACCTTCCAGGGGAGCTGGAAAAACAAACATTGGCAACGCCACAGCCAAACCCAAAGGCTCAAACAACTACTGAGCAACTCCAAATCGCTTTTCTGCCTCCACACCTGCGGTTTAAAAGGTTGCAGCAACACCAAATCAAGCAAAAGAGGGGGAAATAAAGAGCCTGAGAGTATTTGGGAGGTAACCATGGGTGGCTTTAAGATAAAACACATCAAGCTCGAAGGAACCCAACGAAAACAGACATAAAAACATCCCTGTAGGTGTTAAGAAAAATAAAACCAGCCACAAGCAAATCCCTCTGTCCAGAAGGGATCTTTTGAGGAAAAGATTCACACCAAACTCCAAATTCACTTCTGCATTCAACAGAACCAGGCAGAATTTAACCAGAAAGGCCTCAGCAGCCAGACAGGCCCACGCCAGGGAAGCTGAGGTGGAAATGGGATCCTGTGGGGCTTTTAGGAATACAAGGCAGTACCTGGAGACACCTCAGGCAGCACAGAACAAGGAATTTGGGAAGAAAACAAATCCCAAGTGAGTCATTTTCACGGCAACAGGAAGGACATGGATAATACCAGGGGTGTCAGCAGCCAAGCTAAAACCGTCATGAAAAACAAAATGAAATCATCTTCCCTCCCAAGCCTGTTTTCCTCACAGAAACTCCCCCACGGAGAAAAGGAGATCAATATTAAAGACTCACAAGTGGCACTGCATCCTTAATTTTCTCTTTTTGAACAGTTTTTATTCTCCTGGCACAGCTGGAAGCCCCGAGCCAGCGCAGGGAGCCGTGGGCACCCCCCGGGAGCTTCCCCTGCGCGCTCGGGGCAGGGAGCCTCGGGGAAAAATCCTCTCCAGTGGAGCACACCAAGTGCTCCCACACTGCCCCAAATAACCCCAAATCTCACTGCACCAGCCTCAACAAACGCTTGCCAAAACAAATCCGAGCCCTGGTGCTTGGCTGGTGCATCCCAGGGGAAGGAAAAGGACTGGGAGAAGCGGGAATGATGCTCAGTGTTCTGATCCTAAAAGAAATATCCAGCAGTAGGGACCAGAGGGGGAAACACAACACAGAGTGGCTTGAAACTCCATTTTCCTGTGGTTTGACAATTTATCTTGTTGGAATCCATCACCTGTATTTTAAGTTTTGAAGCTTTAAGAAGGAATCCATATTTTTGACAGGATAGGTTTGGAGAAGGACGCCCAGAGGGGATTGGGAAAAGAGAAAAAAAGATGCCCGGAGAAAACACAAAAGGGAAATTGCCTGGGGGAGGAAATATGCTTTTTATTTTGAGTAAATCATCTTTCTAGCTGCACCATCAATAAATAGAAGCTATTTTCACACCTGAGTTCTCACCACTCTTTTAGAGAACAGAAAAGCAAACACAAGAGCAGCTCCATCCATAAAACACACATTGATCCGTGCTGGATCATCTGCCTCCAGTTCAGCACTCACAGACAAGCCTGGAAGAGCAGGAATGCCCTTTCCAGAAGGAAAACAGCGGAGGATTCAGAGGAGAATCAAACAAAACCCCCCCAAACCACTCTGTCCCCACAGAAGTGGCTTAAACCTGGCAAGAATGGGCCAGGCAGCCAAGGATTTTGCTTTGAAACTTATTGGGAAGTATCCCTGCCTTGGGAACACCTCACAAAATTGGGTCAATTCCAACAGAATCCCGGGAGCTGAATGGCTGCCACTCATCCCAGTAACCTGTGGTTCTGGGATTGGACAAAGGCATGGTGGAAAAGGAGAATATTTGGAGAAATCCTCATCGGCACAGATTTTTTTCCACTGACATTGTGGCAGAGCAGTATTGCACATTTGCCTCAGCGCTTCCTGGGAGTCTCACTGCGACAAGAAATAAATGTATTTCTTGATAAGCAGCTCCAGCACAGTTCCATTCTTCCCCAACACGCTGTAAAAACAGAACCAAACCCCTCCTCAGTCATCTCATCAGGGCCCTGATTCTAATCTTCCACAAAAGCTCCTGAAAATAAGTGTGGAGCACAAGAACTGCCTTAAAAAAACAACCACTCTTTAAATATCTTTAAATATCAAGCTTGGGAGCAGCTCCCTGAATGGCCACACCAGTTCTTCAGGAAATGAAATTGTTTCTTCTGCAGGGAACAGAGAAGTCATCCAGACCCAGTGGGACCATCCTGTGTTTGCTCTTTCCCAAGTGAGCAGCAACGTGATCCACAGGCTTCTGCTTCTTCCCGAGACACCTTCGGAGCAGCATCACCCCAAAGAAAAAAAGCCAGAGCCAGATCTGTCAGTCCTGAGCTCTGGAAATAGCCTGACCTGAAAGCACCAGAGCCACAGGGGATGAGCACAGCACGGAATGGGAAAAGGCAGCGGGCTCCAGACGTGATTCCAGGCTGCAGGAAAACCCTGGGGTGTGCAGGAAGGGTGGGGACACTTCCGAAACAAACAGCTCCCACAGAAGTGTTTGCCAGCTGTCTGAAGACACCAATTCCCCAGGAATTCCACGCTCAGGCCAGGTATTTGTACCCCAAAAGTCCTTTCAGCCAAAACTCGCTCAGTCCTCACTGGGGGAAAAGAGGAGCTGCGAAACACCAAAGACGCTGGGGAGGCAAAGCGAGGAGCGGCTCCCCAGAACAAGGGATCTGCCAGGAGAGCAGCACCCCACAACCCACAGACACCGTGCCACAAGCCCCAGCCTCACACCTCACACCCAGAAGGAGCTTTTGGCACGAGTTATTTGTAGACACACCAGGAACAAACCCTCCACAGGCACCGGGATGCGCGTCTGGGGGTACAGACGGACGCGTGGCTCTTGGGAAAAGCTGCACCAAAAAAATTCCCAGCAGCACAAGGCAGTTCTTAATTTTTTTTTTTTTTAAACTAGCCATTTACCTATCATCCCAAGGATTTATTTATTTATTTAAAGCTGCTTTACCCACAGAGTGACAAGTGTTTGACAGCACTCAGAGATCTCTGTACAGGAGGGATTTTAGGACGTGCTCTTCGCTAGCACAAACTCTGCTGACATCACTGCTGTACGTGGAATAAAGGATAAAGCACATCCAAACATTTTAGAGATGAAAATAAGTGAGAATCTCTCCACAAGACATTCCAAAAAGTACTTACAGCACAAAGTATTAAAAAACAAGAAAGAAAACAGAACCACAGCGCTGCTCAGAAAGGAATCAGCCATCAATCTTTGTTTTCCTTTCTTTCACAGAATATCCCCAGCTGGAAGGGACCCACAAGGATGATCCAGCTCTCAGCCCTGCACAGGAATCCCTTTCATGGGATATGACACTGCAGAACAGCAGTGACCACGGCAGGGGATCAGGTGATGCTTTTGTTTGCTTTGAGGCACATGAGTTATTTATGTGGAATATTTCACGGATGAGACAACAGAATTTCCCCCGTGTGAGTAAAGCCCAACCCCGGGGGGATCCTCCCATTGATCCCGGACATCTCCTGGATTTCCCAGGGGCTGGAGCCCCTCGGGATGGGCAGAGAGGGGAAGGGGGAGGCTGTGCCTGAGCCTGACACCGGGAGCACGCGGGGACTGCAGAGCTCAGCAGCTCCAGCTAAGCCGGGCTTTACAAATCCCTCCCTCCGCAGCGCCAGAAGCAGCTGACAGCCACAATGAAGAGCCTTTTATCCCTTCCTGGGAACAACATGAGCTTCCCGAGCTGCCTTTTGGATGTTCTGCTTCCTAACAGGAGATGTTTTCCTGAACAACCGCCCCGGGATCAGCCCCGCGCTCAAAGCAAGTGGCTGCTCCAGACAAAAAAAAAAGGGGGTGAAAACACCACCCCCCGCACAACTAAATCCCTAAATATTTTACACCAGGGCTGGCTGGAAGGATTCTCTGCCATAAAGCCAAACCAGGGAGCATCCCAGCAGGTGCTGAGGCTCTCTGCATCCTCCCTTCCCCGGCGCTGAGGAATGAAAGCAGCCAGAGGAACAGGGCACAAGCTCACACCGGGAGCTGCCTCCCTTTGCCACCCCAGCAAAGAGCTCCACGCTCTCCCACGAGCAGGGAGCCAGCTAGAAAAATGCATTTTTAGGCATGTCAGCCAACAGCATCAATCAGAGAGTCACCTTGAGGCTGCAGAGGAGCAGCGAGAGAAAATGAAGCCGCAGCCTGGTGAGACTCCCGGGCAGCCGACCGCAAAAGAAAGCCCTGGATTCATCCCCCATCCCCTTCTCCTGCCCTGCTTCGAGGGGAGGTTCACCTGAAAGGCTTTTTGTGTTTTAAACTTTATGGCAGCATGGAAACACGGAGGGTTTGGGCCGATTCAAGCAGAGGAAAAGTCGAGGCAAGGCGTTTTCACCCTCCACGCTTCGCACGCGACAGAGACGGACGGGAGACACCAAATAAACACGAAACGAAACCAAACCCCAACTCCCAGGGATTTATCCCACTGGAACAGAGGCAGGACACTGCCCCGGGGCTTTCCTGAGGAGCAGCTCTGACCCACACAAGCCCAGTCCCAGCCTGGGGAAAGTCACGCCTAAGTGGTTAAACTTTCCCTCTTCGCTGCTCCTGCCCAGAAATACCAAGTCATGATCTGTAATTTTTTTTTTGCCCAAGGCCCCAGGGAAGTGTAACAGGAGATGACAGTGGGAAATTCAGGAAGAAAGCTTTCCCCCCGTGTTTACTGGGGAGAAATAAATTTATTCAGACTTACTGGTCAGAAAAAAAAAATAAAAATAGATGTTTCCCTTAAATCAGTTATATTTTATTTTTCTCTTACGTGACTCCTCTGGGGGGAAGCTGATAGCTGTGTTTGGTTTTTTAAATTTTAACAGAACCCTTCTCTTCCCAATCCACGGATCAAGAATAAAAGCTGCATTGCAGTGTTTTCAAATGCTATAGTAAAACACGAAAAAAAGTGCTTGGTCCTGGTTTATTTTTGCTCCTAAGAGCTTTTGAAGCCTGAAATCCTGCTTTTCCTAGAAGGAAGTCTGCTCTGGTGGTGCCTTCCCACGGATCAGGATTCCTTGCCCCTGCCAGGCGTTATTTGCTGGAGCAAAGCAGCCACTCTAAACCAATAAAATAAAATAATAAAAATAATAAAAACCAGCAGCACTTCCCACTCCTGCTGCAGTGGGATCAAAAATGGATCGAGTTACACCAGAGCCCAGCGAGCTCAGGGCTGCAAATAAAGAGGACAAAGAATAAGGGAAGGTTTTTATGTTCACTTCCACTCGACCAAACTACAGCTATTCCCACAGAACTCCAGCTGATGGCTCCTCCTTGGGAAACAAGCTGGATTTGAGGACATATTGCATTAGCTGAGATGATTAAAATCCTAAATAATTACAATTTTTGCCTTAGGAAGGGCAAGGCAAACCCTAAGCTTCTGACTAGGTTTTCAAGAGAGCAAATAACCCTCCAAAATGAGCTGCCAACCTGAACATCCACGTAAAATAAACATCTATATAAATAAATACATGCACTTTCCTTGATTCTCTCATTTTTTTTTAACTTCCATGGTAGGAAATTAACAGCTGCTGCTGCTTTTTTTCCTTTTTTCACCCTCACCAAAGGAATTATCTCTTGCCTACAAGATACAAAAACCTTTTCCAAAGCATCACAGCTACCGTTTTCTCAGACAAGGGATACTTCATGGACAAAGACACATCATGAGCGGGAAAAGAGAATTCTAAACTCGTCTTCTCTTCAAAACACAGCGCTGTTAAAGGATTTACAGGAGATGCACTTTAATCTGCTTTTAATATGTTATTTATTTAGGGGGGGAGGGGAACTTGCTGGCATTGGTTTCTTAAACATCCACTGGTCCAGACACATTTTCCCTCCCAGTATTTGTTGGCCAAACCCAGCCCTCTGCTGCTGACCAGGATTGATAACCAATTTGACTATTCTATTGTGAACAGGCTGCTGGGGGTGCTCCAGCTTTAACCTTCACGGGAAGACGATTAATTTGGCAGGACAGAGGGCATTTAGTATTAAAAAAATAACAACGACAAGCTGTTTATGTTCGTCATTCACCCCGTTTTTTTTTCTCCTTGCAACTGTTCTGCAACTTTCAGGAGGGAAGTTTGTGATAACCTCGAGGTTTTGGTAAAAATTTTAACAAACCGTCCGAGGAGCTGGGCTGACAAACAGAGTTAGGGTCTCTTTATCATCACACGGAGCGTGCTATTGGTTTGACCACAGGTGAGCAAATGTGAAATAAAGCAGCACAGAGCAGGCTGGCCGGACACCAAACCAGAAACCTGCGTTCGGGCCCCCAGCAGGGGCCGGGAACCCCCACCCAAAGCGGCACGGGGGGTTCTGAGCGCTCTGAGAACCTCTGAGAGAGGGGGAAAAAGAAGATGCTGTGCTGTGCGGAGCCCTGGGACGAGCCACATCCCGCCCCTTTGTTCCCACTAAACCTCTCCGAGCCCCAGCGCAGCGCGGGGGGCGCGCAGGGCCGGGCGTGGGGAGGGGGGAGGACAGAGCGATTTGGGTTCATTTTATTGTTTTAAACGCGGCAAAAAAAAAAACCCCACCCCAAACTTGGGTCGCATCCCGCAGCGCTGCTCTGCGGGTCCCGCCCGCGGGGCGCTGCCGGGGCTCCCGGGATGCGGCTCCCGGGATGCGGCTCCCGGGATGCGGCTCCCGGCCCCGGGATAACTTCGGTGCCGGCGGCTGCCGCAGGGGCGCGGCGGAGGCGCGGGCGGCCGCCCCAGTCGAGCATGCCCAGTCCCCGGCATGACATCAGCGCCCGAGCCCGCGGCTCCCCCGCGCCCCCCCGGGCCCCCCAAAATCCCCGGCACCCCCGGGGACCCCCGGGCCCCTCGCCCGGTGGGTTGGGGGCAGCCCCGGCGGGGGGGGGCGCGGGCAGCGCACCCCCCCCCCCTCCCGCCCGGCCCCCGC
>VZRR01006884.1:527975-662642 GCA_013398015.1 Oreocharis arfaki | reverse complement strand
CCGTGCCTCCTGCCCGTGGCCCCGCCCCCCGGAAATCTCGCGGGGTTATGCTAAGGAGGCCGCGCCGCCCCGCCTCCGCTTGCCGCCCGCCCCGCGCCCTCTCTGGGCGGGTGAGCGCGCGGCGCGGTGCGCTGTGGGATAGTGGCGGTATAAAGTGTATGCTCAGCGCGGCCGTGGCTGAAGGGGCCGGCGCGAGCAGGGTATGAAGATGGCGGACGCCAAGCAGAAGCGGAACGAGCAGCTGAAGCGTTGGATCGGTTCCGAGACCGACCTGGAGCCGCCTGTGGTCAAGCGCAAGAAGACCAAGGTGAAGTTCGACGACGGCGCCGTTTTCTTGGCCGCCTGCTCCAGCGGGGACACCGAGGAGGTGCTGCGACTGCTGGAGCGGGGCGCCGACATCAATTACGCCAATGTGGATGGGCTTACCGCGCTCCACCAGGTCGGTGCTGGGCCTATCGAGGGCCGGACTGGGTCGGGGGGAGGGGGCGAGGTCGGCCGAGTGCCCCCCCGGAGGAGGAGGTGGAGGAGGAAGGGGCCGGAGGCGGCTGCGCTCCCTCCGCTGAGGGGTGTCGGGGCGGGGAGGCGGCAGTGGGGTCAGCCTGGGACCGGCCGGAGGAGCCGCGGGCCGAGTCCCCGGGCCGGCGGGGCTGCAGGGGCGGGAGGCTGTACCCCCTCCCCGCGGGCAGGGCGTCGGAAGGGGCGGATGGGCCTCTCCTCCGGCGGGAAGGAGGTGCCGTTGACCCTCTTTCGTTTTCCCCTCTTGGAAGCGCCTCCCTTGGAGGGCCAGGGGGAGCGGGCCCTGCCTCGTGTGGGCTGAGGGGGTCGGGGGCAGGTGGCCCCCCGCGTGGGAGGGTGGCCGCAGGTGAGAGAAGCGGGGTCGCCTCGGGGGGCGTTTCCGCCGCTGCCCCTTGCCCGAGATCCCGGTAGCAGTTCCCTGCTTCCCTCGTCTCCCCGGTTCCGCAGTAGTTGAGCTCATTAAAGCCCGCTCGTGTGTGCGGGCGGGCGTGTTGAGAGACGAATCATCTATTTCTCCTTGGTTTCTAGGGGAAACCAGTGTTTTGTTCGTTAGATAGAAACACATATCCGTAAGGGGCTGCTTGTTTTCGTTACCGGTGGCTCCCGCCGCAGCCTGAAAGCTGAACTTCCAAGGGGAGCAGGGGTCTTAAATTTTTCTTCCGTTCGTTGGAAAGTAGTAAAAAACCCAATCCGTATCGCTTTGTTCTGGTGTGGGTATGTGGGAGGGGGGTTGGTGCCGAGGGAGGTAACTTTCACTTGGGGGAGGGGGGGGGAATGGACGGGAAACTGGCTGTGAAGTTTCCTCAAAATGGATGCTTTGTGGACGTTGAACTTCATAGCAGTCTGATTGGAATCTCAAAACGTTAGCCAAATAAGGAAAGGCTGTGGCAATCCGGAGATAATGCGGGTTTGCCTGAATATTTTTTTTCTCTAGAAGGCCAAAAGCTTCCACACAACATTAGATTCACTGAATATCTGGAAAGTAAAAGATTGTGTTTGACACGCTGCCTTCTCGTTCTTAAGTTTAGAAGTTGTTCAGTAGTTTAGAAAAAAATCCTAATGATTATGTGTTATAGGTTGATCAAGTAGAAATCTTCCCAAAATGGTTAAGTGAGGTAGTTTCTTACATTAAAAAAAGTGAGATGGTGAATTTGTTTTCCCTGTCCCATAGAAGTTTTTCAAGGATATGAGGCTCTCAAAATACATAAATTGCCTTGCAGAACTGAATAGAATCCCCCCTTGAACATAGGATATAAAATTCTACGAGTCTTTGCTCTGTTTCTGGTGTCTGGGTTGTCGCTTGCTCCCCTGTAAAGGGTGTTGGTTTACTTTCGGTTGTGAACTGAACTGGAAGAATGAGTGTGTGTTCTGGTTAAGCCTGTCAGTGTGTTAGTGCAGCACGGTTACCTGACTGCAGGCTAGCCTGTCACTTTATTGCGAGATTTTCTGTATTTTTCCTCCTCTAATCAAGTTATGATTGCTTCGTGCTTCCAGGGAGCTCTGTATTAGAAGTCATACCTTAACTGGTTAGATCCTTGGGTCTGCAAATTGCTGTACTCTAGCCATTGGTAGGAAAGGATGACGTTTAGTTTAACTCTATTGTTAGAATGAGAGATGGCGTTCTCTCTTTCTGATGTCCAGATGGCATTTTCAAAATGTCTTTGATACTATATACAGAAAAGCTTTCATCAGGATAATTCTGAGCTTATTCTGCCCTGTTTTTTACCTTGTAGTCCGCTTGCAATTTGGGAGGGCGAAGTCTAAGGGAACAGAGCTAAAGATTTACGTCACTGCTAAAATTCTTGCTCACTCCTTCCCCCTCCTCTCCTTTAGTGATACCAGAGGGACTTTTCTGATTTTATGATTTTAAAAGCAAATAAAATCAGTTGTGAAGTTATAATCCTCTTGAGACAGTACAGAAGTGAATGTTGCCTGTCGCTATAAAAAAAGGGCATATAACAAATCCCTGCCTATGACCAACTCTGAACAGTTTCACTTCATTATTAACACAGAATCTTGTTTTCCTCTAATATGCCATATAAAAGGTGCAAATCATGCATGATGTAATCTATAACATGAATTAATTTAGTCAAATTTGGCTGTGGCATGAACAAAGCTGTATCTGTTCTCAAAGGAAACTCTTCAGAAACTTGTCATTCTTCCTGACAGTTTTGACTGACTGATGGTAATTGTATTCAAGTCCATGTTGTTGTGTTTAAGATTGCTGTGGCATGCTGTTGCTTTATGGTTCTTTGGTTGGTTAGGTTTTTTTTTGTTTTGTGTCGTCTTTCAGATCCCATGTAGACATTGCTGCTTCAGAGGAATAAATTTATCTCAGCAAAGATAAAATGATTTTTTGGGTTGTGTCCCTTTTTCCTTCCATCAATTTGGTTTTTTCCCAGTTATAGAGAGCAAATGCATGTGTCTGAAATAGTGATAGAATCAAATATTTAATATACTATTTAGCCTTTGATTTTCTTGTTACATATGGCAGTTATAGGAAGAGACTTAAGCTTTGTTTTCTTTTTCACAGCCCAGGTAGTTGGAAGTGCTGAGGGGAAAGTACCGTTAATCCTGAAAATCTGGTGAACTTCAGGTCTCGTCTTTAATGGAGCATCAAGCTTTGTTACTGAAGCCATTAGCTAAGCTTTTCCTCTGAGTGGCGTAGAATGCCATCACCATCAGAAAGCTGTGTGTAGAATTGTTTCTCTTTTTGCATATGGGAAAGAAAAAAATTACTTGACTTGGTAGCTGAGAGGAGGAAGGTGGGGGGAGGATATATATAGGTACTTGCTTCATCTCTTGACACTGCCAGTGAGTGATTTTGTTTTGTATCTGCATGTGCACAAATGAGTGGGCTTGAGTGCATTATATCTGAGGACAGGTCAGTTAAATTCTTTGGGATTTTGCAGAAGAGGAAAAATTGTCACTAGGTGATGGTTATTATTCCTTTATGTAATTTTTGGTTCAAACCTCACTTTACGAACTTATTCTGCGGAAGTTCTCAGGTTAGGACTTCAGCACAAAGGACAAAACTGTTGTGTACTGTTTTCCTATCCATAAGGTATATACGCAATGTAGGATATTGCAGCAGGATAGTGTGTATTCTGCTGCATAATCTGCATTATATACATATTGTGTGTATGTATCTGTAAGACCAGAAAGCTTTTAAATGGGACCTTAAATTCACAATCAAATGTCAGTGCCATTACTCTAGTGGAGGTGGAAATTTTGGATGTTGCACTCCCAGATTGCTGTTATGCAGGATGAGATCTGACTTGTGCAGCTTTTCTAATCTGCCTTAACAACAGAATGTAAGGGGAGCTTGAGAGAAGAAAGAAGCTCAAAGGTGAGCTGTGACCTTGCAGATTGTTAGTGTCTTCAGAGTGGGGAATAGAAGTGGCATATTCTGAAATAATCTTAAAAGAGGCTATATAATATTTTCAATAAAGCCTGGTTCTTTCTTAGGCAGACATATTTCTTCAGCGTGGGATTCAGTTCTCTCATCCTGAAAGCTTAACACCTATCGTTCCTCAGAGTCTGGGCTCTCTTCTGCTTTCCTTGGCTTTCATGAAAGAGGATTTAGTTCACTAGCTCTGTCTGGAATTTATTGCTTAAATGGCTGAAGGTAGTTTGTCTAGGAGTTACATAGAGATTTGTACAGGAAAGCACAGCCCACCCTTTCTGAGCAGCACCATGGAAAGGCTGCGTGTAGTGGGGAGGGACCACGATGTGGCCAGTTTCCTGGAAGGCTGGATTTCCTGTGCACACTGCTCCTCTGGGAATATGGGATATGCAGTGTGGAGTACCTGCACACACCTCAGCACTGGCTGAGATTAGGCTGTGGTTAGATATGACAATTTATGCAGCCTGCTTTTTGACTGCCCTGTTTCTTTGAGGCTGCTCAGGCTTAGGAGATGGTAACCTTGTTTTTGGCCTCATTCTCTCTGGGTGAGGAAGGTGAGTGCTGTAGCCTAATTCTACCACATTGCATGAAAAGAACATGTCCTGCTGTCCTGATCTTGCCTGTTCCTGGGGAGGGTACTGCTTTTGAGGTAAGATAAAGGAAATTGTCTTGGCTGTTTGTGCATGGGGGTCATTGCGTACACATGGGGGGGTGTTGTTGGTGAAAGCCCCTACTCCTTGGTGAAGGATTCATGTCATCTTTTTTGTTTGTGACAACCACAGTTTAATTAAACAAAATTCCCTGAAGGTTATCTCTCTGTATCAAGTAGCGTTTTTGTGCAACTCTTTAGGTACTCAATGAATGTGAGGGTGAGACTGTTTTACCAACATTATAGTTATGTATTAGTTTGCAGATAGAGCAGTATGCAGTGTTAAATAGAAATTTTGATTTGCTTCCGCTGTTGTAAGACTTTGCTGCATTTATCCCTGAATACTAAGTAAGATTCCCGGTGTTGCACGGAATACTTGCTTACTCTTTCTGAGTAAGGACAGTTGCTGCTGTCTTAATATTTCCTTTGGCTTCTATGAGATTTATTTCTCAGATAAGTACCTTCCTTTGCAGGAGTTTTTGCAATTGTTTATGTGAAAAGTTGTGTCTGGGCTTCTGTTGGCATATTCTTAGGACCTGATATGGTAACAAGTATGGATACCTTTGGCATCAACTGTGTCCTTGTTACGACACCCTTTCAAACAGCAGCCAATGATGCAAAAGGGGCATAAAATCTACCAGCATTGGATCCCTTTGCCTTAGAATTTGATAGAGGGCATTATGGCTACTCTGTCTGGATCCCTTCTGGTGAATGATAACAGAGGTCATGTATTTGAGCTGAGGCTACAACATGTGCAGCATGTCAAGTTGTAAGAGCAAAGAACAGGTCGCTAGAGTCTTAAATCTCTAGGGTGTTTACATCATAGCAGCAGCACCCAACAACGAGGGGTAAGGAAGGTATAGAAATAGTTCGAAACTATCCTAGTAACCTCCTGGCTATGCCTTCTACCATGACTTTTTTTGAGAACGAAAATACTGGTGCATATGGTAAACTTGTTAATTTTTTGAAACTGCCAAGTAGGAGGACTTTGTTTTGTACAGAAAGGTTTGTACTCAGTTACAAAACCGATGCCTAGGTCTTGCTTTGTTTGGAGGGGAACCAACCTTCTAATCATCAAACCTCCTAATGCTCTCATTGTAGATGTTCTACCACTGAGAATTTTGGAGTAATTTTCTCAGCTTGTTTTATTATTCTTTTATTGTGGCTTTTTTTTTTTTTAAAGTCTGTGCACCAAAGCGCAGAGAAAATGAGTCTAGAAATAAATGTAATGTTGACTTCACTCGGTGATCAGGCTACAGAGGCATATTTGTTTAAATTTCCTTTTGTAATTGGTTCTTGTGTGGGCCAAGATCTTTCTCTCTGTAGTTACAGTAGCTAGGTTCAGATGGTACAATAAGTTCTTGTTAACTTCCTACTGATCTTGTCATCTAAGATTTTTTTTTTTTTACTCTTGGAAATGAAGACAAGAAGAGGGGAAAAAAGGTGTGGTTTTTCATAATATAATGTGAGTATAATAATGGAGCTTTAAATGCTGTGTTCAAAACATTGTGTTTTCCTTGGTATTTTATAAAAGAAATGAGTAACACTCTCTTCACCTTTTTAGGTTTATTATTTCTGAGTGGTCTGTCAAGTTTGAACCTGGGATTTCTATGTATTTTCATTGCTATGGATATTTCTTTTGCACAAACAGAATAACCCAAGTGAATTCTAGCATATAGAAATTAGTAAAAGTATTTAAAGACAGTTTTCATGTTAGTGTAACTGACAGGTTTCTTAAACTTGCTAGTCATTTAGGAAGAGTTCTACATTCCAGTGTAAGGATGCATTCAGCTGTTAGGGCTTTAGTATTTCCTGAAGCTAATGTTCAGGGACAATTTCTGCTGGTCTCTAGATACGAATTTCACTGTAGCATTACTGCTGCTTTTACAGTACGGCTTGGTCTGTGGTTTTCTATGTGTTCTGGTGTACTTTTGATATTGTTCGAATACTTTTTCATGATAAGTCATCAAAAAGCCCCTTATAAGAGTAAATGAGATATGCTTTTGTATGTATGAATAAAATTGATATGAACATGCTTGATTTTTGAGGCGGTTTTGATCTTGACATTGTAGTAGCAAGAATGCTGTTTTACCAAATTACTGAATTTCAGTTGTTAGCTAAATCTGAGGCTAGGAGACAGGAGCAGTCAGTATAAATCACTAGTAGACATAGCACATCTCTATTCCAGGCTTAATATATGCTGCGTTTTAGTTGGAACAGATGGTTTGACAGGCTCTTGTCCAGTTCTTTACTTGTTTATCCCTTTGCTCATGCTCTCACTTGCTCCCTTTCTCAAAGTTATTACTTAGGCTAGTAAGATACTTAGTGCAATCCTCTCAAAAACTGAGAGCCCGTCAAATTGGTAGTCTCTCTTGGTGTAATTGTGTTTCCTGAGGCTGGGCTCACTCCATGTGAAAATGAGGAACATGCACATGTTCTAGCAAATACTGAAATTTTATCCAAGGATATATTCAGATGGGTTAGACTTAGACAGACTAATATGCTCTGAAAGCCGTTGGTGGTAGTTTTGAACAACTGTAGCACGAGTACACCTTTCTGGGATTCTTGCAATCAAGAAAATTACGTCTTGTTACTGCTGTATTGTAGTATAATTATAGATCATACCAAGTAAGGCATGCAGCATATGAGGACACTTGCCTAACAAATGTTTTGTCAGTGCCCAACAATATATTTTTCTTCATTGATCTTGACAACTGTAAAATGCAAACTAGAATGCAGCTGTAAGGCAGTGGAGCCATCCGTAAGCTGGTCAGCCTCTGTTGCTGCTGGATGGGTGGAGACATTCCAAGCTCCTTTACTTTCCTATATACATTCCTGAAATGGCAGTCAATGGAAAGCATGGCATAAGAGTAGCAGCATTCCTCAGCTGTTTCCTTTCTAGTAATTTTGAGTCAGTAAGATAGAACAAGAAGGCAAAAGATGATCACAGTACTTGGGAGGGGGGCAGAGCATTGCTGATTTGATTTTTTTTTTTTTTTTGAATTTTTTTTTTTATATGCATTGTTTTGACACGACCTGGTACCCAGCTCTGGTGTTTCAGTTGTTGAAGCACACTGAATCAGCCACTTTGCTTATCCTGGAAACACTGAATCTTTGTGGGCTCATTGACAAAACCAAAATTAGAGCAATATGATGAAGTCTCCGAATAAAACTGTTTCCTATTTATGCCTGAGTGGTGTTAGCACTTACCCCATTAACAATATATTTGTTAGGCTAATGGCTTCTGTTAAACAGAGTGAAGTGTGGAGTTGGCTTTAAGAAGAGTGTGAAACCCCTGAGAACCTTGACCAGTAAATGTAGCCTCATTTTGGGCCTAAACACAGAAGTAGGTTTATCTTCAAGACAGCATGTAAAGAGTTCCTATATACTGTAGTTTCTGAATACTTAAATTTGGTCTGTAACTAGCATGTAACCATCGATTTTGGTACTAAATTATCTGGTAAGCTATGACTGTTAGAAATGGTTCTAGCCCTAGAACATTCAAAAGGGCCAAGTCTCACTGATAGGATTTTTTATTTTTAGTTCAGTCTGAAATAGTCTTTGATTGATTTTCCCATGTTATGATTGTAGTTCAGGGTCTTGAGTTGCAACTATGAAAGCTTGCTTTGATGTGATCAGTTAGCCAGCCAGTGGTGATTATTATACAAGTTTTAGTTCTGGGGTGATTATTTAGTGTTGGAGTTTCTGGTTCACCACCCTGATTGTGAAGATAGAAGAGTAACTGGAGTCTTCTGTATATATACTTCTTGAATATTTGAGGTTTCTTGTACATCAGGGAATTACTTGTAAGTGTTGGCTTTGTGTTGTGGATCTCATATATATGTTTTTTTTTTTCCCAGTTTCCTAGGGTTTTCTTTTTTTTTTTTTTTCTCTGTTGTTTCACAGAAGGACGAAACCTGTTTGTTAGTAGTTCTAACAAATCTCCAAACTTATAGGATGAAGTTACCTTACTAGTTTTCTTAAAATTTCACACTTGAAGCAAGTATTTGTCTAAGGCAAAATAACAATGTCTTCATCTGGTAACCAAGGTGAGCACAGCTGACAAGCATGTACGCTGTATGTGTGTGGTCAATGCTGCCTTCTAAAACAGTTAACTTCGATGAAGCTTTCACTGAGGAGCTGCATTCCTCTGTCAAATCCAGGATCCTTGTGGGCCCCTTTTGAAACTGGAATACCATCTCAGACTTACGGCTTTGGAACTTTCAGCTTACAAATATCCTGAAATTTGCTTTAGTGTTCTTGACTGGAAACCTACTCTTCTGTTACTGAAGTGGAAAAGTTGTTATTTTAAGGCTGCAAAGCATGTTGTCCCAAGTTTTAACAAAAGTGTTGTTGCTTGCAATGTGTTTGCGAATACATGCAATTATGCTTAAATAAGTAGGCTTAATTAAGTGAATAACCTTAATGGAATAAATCGGTTTTCTAAAAGTGTGCCTCCCCATCCCAGAGATGAAACAATCTGAAACTACTTTCATTGTTTCCTCAATCAGTATGGATTATGACTACTATTCCTGTATTCTATAAGATAGAATACACCTGCTTATTGGTGTTGCAGCATTAAGTTGTTGTTTTTTTTTTTTATTTAGTTATGAAAAGTCAGTGCTCTTAAACTTGTTTTGCTAATCTGTTTTTTGGCAATATTTTAAAGATGGTGCTTTAGGTGCTGAACCTGCTGAAAATTTGGCCGAAATGAATTACCTTAGGTTTTATCCAAAATGAAGTGTGAAAATTGGGGTGCCAGCATTGTGTCTGCTGGCCAAATGTGGACTCCTGATAAAAAATCTCATTTCTATCAAATCAGATAAAACAATGTCTTTAGAAAGCTTGCCAAACTTCACAATTTGCTACCACTTTTCTTTTATTCAGGTACGGTAGCAAATTTAATTATTTTAGGTCCTGTTGTTTTTTGTGAGGAGCCTGCACTTCATCTCCTCAGTAGAAAATAAAAATTTAGTGCTTACCTCTGAAGGAAGAAATTTTTTGTAATGTCAGTTTCTTGGTTTCTGAGTATATCAGAGCAAACGGTGTGAGTTGTGCTAACACTGGGACTGTCAGTGGGGTTTTGTTTATGAACCTCTCTGGACATGGCTTTCTGGTCACTTATTTGCTGCTTTCCTGCAGGCAGCCTAGCCAAATGCTTGGCACTTGTCTCTCTGTAGCTGTGCTTGTATGTGTGTAATAGTCGTAGTGAACGCTAATGCATGTATGTCACAGTGCTTATCAGGTATTTGTACACTTAGGAAGAGAAGCAGCTTTCTTCCATCTCTGCAGAGGAGTAACTTAACAGGTCTAGTAGCTCTTGTACTTAACACTTCTGATAGATTTATAAAATATTGAAGGTGGGCTTTGGCTTGGTCAATCAAACATGACTCCAAAGAAAGCTCATGAAGTTACTGTAGAACAAGTTTTACTTATAGCTCTAGGTAAGTACAGCAGTGGTGATTTAAAAACTACCATTTTTAAGGAAAATAGGGAACATCTTGGTGTGAATGGGAGAAGATACATAATATATTTTGTAAAGTGTTTTTATCAGTTACCCATGTGGGATCTGGGGGTGGGAGAGCTCTTTCTCAATTGTTTTCTCAGCAATTGAAGAGGTTTCTGTACTCTGTAATGGTAAGAAACGTGTCAATTGTAATTGCAGCAAATAGCATTTTCAAGCTCAAGTAGCTGTTAGGACATGACTGCTGCAGATTAAGATTTTTTGCTGCAAGGAACCTAACCTTGTGAGAATTGCTGTACCTGTGAACAAAGAGTCATGGCTTTCTGGAGCCTAAGTATTGGTCGGTTCTGTGGCACAAGGAACATGGAAACAGAAGTTCTTCTGGATGTGTATGGACCAGTTCCCAGGGGAAGATCAACAGCTTCAGTTTGACTTAGAAAAACTATAAAAGCCAGGAAAGGCTGCTACTAAAACAAAATGTGTGATTTAATAAGATAGATTTCAAAAGCTGTTGCTGTAATTAATGGTTTGGCATCCTTTTTGAGAGTAAGACACTTGCCATGTCAGGTGCATATGCTGGATTAAAACATAAAACCAAGAAAGCTCTGGAACAGAAAATTTGCTTGCATGATAGTAGTCCAATTAAAAATACTTTTCCTTTTAAGTTTGGTTTTAGGATTTTTTGTTGGTTTTCTTGTGTGTTTTTTGGGGTTTTTTTTCCCAAATACAGCATATAAGTAAAAGCATCAGTAAAAGTTGAAGGCATTGCTAACTATGGGGATTCAAGACCAAATAGCACTTAAAAGTAGCTTTCTATTCAGAAACCTTGGAATCTGAGCCATAGCTTCTTCAGTGACGTCATTTATCAACTACACAGAGATATGACTTAAGTGTTTGCTTGAAGAGCTGATGTGTAATTTCCCCCTTTTGGGAGATTCTCCAGGGGCTTTGTATATCAACAGCTGCTTACCTGCACATACTGTGCAAGTACTTTGTCTTTTCAAGACAAACTGTCATGGCAGCATTTGAAAGGTTTTGTTCTTTAATTTCTTCTAGGATTTTGAGCCCTTTTAATTTCTTCTCTGTACTTATCTAATTTTATTCATATTGCCAAGTTTTGAATGACTTAAATATGGGAGACTTTTTTGGGCGGTTTTTTTCCTGTTCGTTTTGCTTTGTCATGTTTCACTGCTGATAATGTATTTGATAACATACTTTGCATTCTGCTGATACTTGGAGGGTGCTTATGCAGAATATAAACAATTAACAGCCTAAGTTAACTTATTTGGACTGCTTCAATTCAGCTTAAACTGCAAATATTACTTGGATTTTAAACTTTAAGTCAGAATCTTCAGTTTTTAAAACAAAGCTGATGTAAAATCTGGCTTCAGCTGTTTTGCAGTTGAGCTCATGATAGGCTGTAAATCTGAGGAGTGTCACTTAACTCGTAGTGATGTCACTA
This sequence comes from Oreocharis arfaki, assembly GCA_013398015.1. Lineage (NCBI taxonomy): Eukaryota > Metazoa > Chordata > Aves > Passeriformes > Paramythiidae > Oreocharis > Oreocharis arfaki. Next base: position 651,145 of record VZRR01006884.1, on the reverse strand, counting down.
ACTTTTTGTCAATACGCTTATGTACTTATCTTTTGGTACATGTCTGTGATTCATGAGACCCATATTACACCATACAGTTGCGTAAGTTTCTCTTTTTAAGAAGTTCTGCAACCTAGATGAAGGTGGGCATAGGGAAACACAGGGTAAAAAAAAATGTGATCCTAAAATAGAACCATGACAGAGGTAGGAATTTTTTTAATCCAGGTAAATTGCCCCCATTTTTCTTTTTCTGTCGTCCTGTCTCCTTGTTCTACTTGTGTTACAGAAACTGAATTTTTGACAATCAAATCCATCTGCCTTGTAGCTTTTAATAAATAAGTGGCATTGGTTGGTTATTGGTGCTTTTAGAGTTGTAAAAGCAGTCTCCAAATTCAAGTCTTCACCTGTAGAGAGCTTAACAAGGTGCTGGTGTTGGTTGAAACTCAGCGTGTGCCCTACTTTGATTTCTTTCTCCAAGAAAGGTCTGATGAGGGTTGGTTCCTTTAGTACTATCAGCAACCATTGAGATGCATGATGTTTACATCTCTGCTTTTCTTCCTCCTCTTTAGGATACCTAAGATGACTCTCCATCCCTCCAAACCCATGAGTGCACTATAAATTTCTATCTCTGGAGTATTTTGACTTTGCTTAATGCAAGGAATTGCAGAATATAAGGAATTGTTCCTGTAGAGCCAAATATGTAAACCAAAGATTTCCGTATACTTCAGCTTTTGTCAGCCAGAGTGTAGACTGTGAAATGCTTCTGGCACTTCTGGTGACTCTTGATTCGCTGAGAATACTATGACTCTGTTAAGGTATTTACCGTCTTAATTCCAATTATTTTTCATAGAATGGTAAGGGTTGGAAGGGACCTTAAAGATCATCTAATCCCAGCCAAACCCCTGCCACAAGCAGTGACAGCTCCCGCTAGACCAGGTTGGTCTAGCAGTTGGTCAAGTCTATCCAAACTGGCTTTGGACGCTCTTGGGGCTGTGTCATCCACAACCTCCCTGGGCAACCTGTTCCAGTGTCTCACCACCCTCACAGTAAAGAATTTCTTCTACCATCTAGTCTAAATTTCCCCTCTTTTTATTTGTACTCATTGCTCCGGGACTATCACTGCAGTTCCTGACAAAAAGTCCTTCTCCAGCTTCCCGGTAGGCCCCCTTTAGGTACTGGAAGATTGCTATGAGGTCTCCATGCAGCCATCTCTTCTCTGGGTTGAACAGCCCTGATTCTCGCAGCCTCGCTCTGTCAGTGAGGTGCTCTAGTCCTCAACTTCCTGGCCCTCCTCTGGACTTGCTCCAACAGTTTCATGCCCTTATTTTGGGAGCATCAGAGCTGCACACAGCACTCCATGTGGTGTCTCCCAAGAGCAGGGTAGAGGGGGAGAATCTCCTCCCTCGGCCTGCTGGCTACACTTCTTTTGGGGCAGCCCAGGGTATGGCCTTCTGGGCTGTGATTGTATGCTGACAACTCATGTTGAGTTTTTCATCAAACATCACCCCCAATTCCTTCTCCACAGAACTGCTCTCAATCATCTCTCAGCCCAGCCTGTAGGTGTGTCAGAGTGAAGTCCAGTTTTAGTAATGCTGTGGCTTTAGAAGTTGCATACAATGATCTTTCTAAAAATCTTACGTTAAGATGCAGATAGTGCATCCAGTTTAGGCACAGAGTAGTGGTGGGGGGTTCTGCAATTTTCTTGCCTTCTGAATGTAGGACTTAAAGTTCTAGACAATGCAGTGGCTTGAGTTTTTATCAGCTGGTGGAACCTGACTCCATGATGACAAATGCTTGGAAAGAATTTTTTAACCACTCCAGTCAGTATTGCAAAAAGTTGTCAATTTCTCAGAGGATAAGTATGATTCCCTCCTTGCCCGAAACACTGTATTATACAACAGCAACACTGTTGCCAGTTTAGCAGAGAATGATGAATGGAGGGAAGTTCTTCCTAATACATGATCACAGAATCAGCTAGATTGGAAAAGACCTTTGAGATACAGTCCAACCCATGACCTTAAACCACCTTGTCAACCAGACCATGGCACTAAGTGCCACATCCAGTCTTTCCTTAAACACCTCCAGGGACATTGATTTCACCACCTTCCTGGGCAGCCCATTCCAATGCCCAGTGACCCTTTCTGTGAGGAATTTCTTCTTAATGTCCAACCTAAACTTCCACTGGTGCAGCTTAAGTCTGTGTCCTCTTGTCCTATTGCTGGTTGCCTGGGAGAAGAGACCAGCCCCCACCTGGCTACAGCCTCCTTTCAGGTGGTTGTAGAGGGTGCTGGGGTCTTCCCTGAGCCTTTTCTCCAGGCTAAACATCCCCAGCTCCTTCAGCCACTCCTCTTAGGGCTTGTGTTCCACACCCTTCACCAGCCTTGTTGCCTTTCTCTGGACATGCTCCAGCATGAGTATGAGGGGACATTGCGCTGGACACAGCACTCAAGGTGCGGCCTCACCAGTGCCCAGTACAGGGAAAGAATCACTTCCCTGGTCCTGCTGGCCACACAATTCCTGACACAGGCCAGGATGCCATTGGCCTTCTTGGCCACTTGGGCACAGCTGGCTGTCAGCTGCTGTCAGTCAGTACCCCCATGTCCCTTTCTGCCTGGCTGGTGTCCAGCCACTCTGTCCCCAGCCTTTAGTGCTGCATGGGGTTGTTGTGGCCAAAGTGCAGGACCCAGCACTTGGCCTTGCTGAACCTCCTGTCATTGGATTCAGCCCATGGATCCAGCCTGTCCACGTCCTTCTGCAGAGCCCTCCTCCCCTCCAGCAGATCAACACTCACACACAGCTTGGCGTCACCTGTGGGTTTCCTAGTGGTAGACTCAATCCCCTCATGCAGATCATCAATAAAGGTATTAAATAGGATGGGGCCCAATGCTGATCCCTGGGGGACACCACCAGGGACTGCCCAGCAACTGGATACAGCACCATTCACCACTCTTTGGGCCCAGCCATCCAGGCAGTTCTTAACTCAGCAAAGTGTGCACTTGTCCAGCCGTGGGCTGCCAGCTTTTCCAGGAGTATGCTGTGGGGGACAGTATCAAAGGCTGATGAGTAGCAGAGCGATAGGGTCTTCTGGAATAACTAGGGAAAGGTAATGTGTCTGCCCCATTTTCTTCAAGGGGGGTGGAGGGAATGAGTAGCCTTCAATTTGAAAATTACACCAGGCACAGTGTCTAAACTGAAAAATACAGCAGGGCTATAATGCACTGGTTAAATGGACTGGTCTTTCATAAGAGAATCCTCTCTTTAGCCGGCAGGGGTGAGTTTCTTCAGTTGAGTCAGTGGTCTGGCTACTTTGCTGTCTTGGATTTGAATGTGTACTCTGAGGCTTGTTTAACCTGAGGCTTTTGACTTATCATCAGGTGTATCCCTTTGTCTCTGTCACAAGTAATGTCCAGGAAGCAAGAGTCAAAGGGAAGTGCTGTATCTCACTGAAATAGTGCAAAAGGTCAGATTGAGCTGGTTATGGTAAAGATTGTAGAACTTGCAGTATTGAGTAAACCTTACTGAAAACCTTTTGCTGAAGATGCTGTAGTTACAAGCAGCTGTGGTCAAGAAAAGTTACATTTTTGCAGCAGAAACAGATATCTTTTGTAGCCAAGTATCAGAAGGTTATAGATTAGAGCGAAGTCATAGTGATTTGGTTGTTTACTTAGCTTTAGAAGTATTTGGAGATGTCAGACTTTCTGATCTATTTCACTTAAAGAACTTTTCATTCCTACCCCAAAGAGTGGTAGTGTGTTTTTAAAACAGGCTGCTGTGATGGTTATGGTCTAAGTGTATATACTTTTCTCCCCTCCCACTTCAAGTGTAAGTTACATTTTTTGGTTAATAATTCTTTACATTGAGTGGCTTGTCTTTGCAGCTGTTAAGAGATGTTTTCATGTCATATAGCGATACATGTGGTATCCCCTGTGTTCAGGGTTGAATAGGCAGGTGTGCTCTAGAACCTTTGAATGTGTGGTAGTGATGTAATTAATCTGTAACATCACCATATCTTCATACTGTTTTTACTAGAGTTTAGTTACTACAGTTCCTGTACAGATAGAACAGGTGCTTAGCTGATTGACAGTGCTCTTCAGCCATAAAACAAAGAGCTAAAATTTGGCTTTATTTAAATCTCTGAATCTTTGATGCAATAAACTTTGCAGCATTCTTTTTGAGCTTGGGAATTGAAGCCAATGTCAGTAATTTTTTTTTTTTTCCTAGAACAGTGTTCAAATTGACATGCTTTAACTTTCAAGTCTCTAATTTAGTGTTGGGTTTGACGTGTGATTTCAATATATGTGTCACATACAATTAAAAATTCGGTATTTTCTGTATTGTCATAATTCTTTCAATATTTTGCCAGTAGTCATAACAACTTGTACGTCCACTAAGTGCCATGAATCACTAATCATTTTTTTTTTCCCTGAGCTCTTGCAAAGGACTGTGGGGAAGGAGAAGAATGGGTGTTCTGCATTTGCAAACTGGCGAACGTATGAAGCTGTACATGCCACTGAATTTGAAGATAGAGAAGTCTTTGAATGCATGAACCCAAAATCCTGGCTCTTCATCACTGTGATACAGGATTATTTAATTTTTTATTTCATCCAGCATTTGAGCTAAAACTCCAAGTACATTTTAAATTCTCCAGTAGTAGCTGAATCTCAGGAGTAAAGTTCAGTGCAAGTTTTGCCTCAGCTGAAGTCCTAGTACACTTGCTTTGATGAACTTAGGTTTTATTTTGTGTATGTACTGGCACAGGCAGCTCCTTCAGTTTGTAACCAACTATGATGTGTAATCAAGTATAGCCAGATTGCTCTGACCTTCTGCAAGCTGGTCTCCTAGAATGGAAATTATTCATTTTGCAGATGGAAATTGGAACCAAGCAGCTGCAAACTCCAGGAGACAAATACTGAACCAAATTCATAACTTTGTTCTTCTGTTCAAAAATCTAATGACAGTTTGAGTCTTGCATTTGCCACTTGCTTTCAATCTCTGTTTTTTTCCAAAAAGTCAGCAAGTATTTGTATGAAGGCACTGCTTACTGTCCAAGTTTTTTGTTTCTTTTTTTCAAATAAGTCTTTTCTTTGTAATTCTTACTTTCCCTAGCTTTCTCACCTGAAACAACAAACGCTTGCTATTCCCCAACCTTTACTTCTGTGGCTGCTGTTATAGGGAGTTAGTGTTACTTTGCATTGAATCAGCTTTTACTGACTGAATGGCAAGAAACCAGGATAGGTTGACAAATATGTACATTTTCATTCATCAGTGACACTGCTCACCTGTTGTTGTAGAAGTTGGTATGGAATTGCTGAGCTAAGAGGCCTGTTAAAAGTAGAAGTGACAAATTATATGCTTTAAAGGACACTTCCATGAATCTGTGACTCAGTACTAAATGTACTGCCTAGATGGAAGATTTACTGTTTCATCCTTAGTTTAGCTTTGGAAATTGAAGACAAGAACTGGGTAATTATGTAAAATTGTATTAGTGCTGTTGCTAGTGTTGTGTGCTGTTCCCAGGGGACTACTTATTTGAACTTATAAAATCGTCATTTAACCGTTTTAGAAATCTTTAGTCTTGTGTGAAAGCTTGCTGCATATTTTAGGTTTTCATGGAGGCTTGCAACTAGCACTACTTCAGGTTTAGTTTCTGACGAAAATCTGACTTGTAGGCAGAAGCAGAGCTGGAAATATATGCAGGTAAACCACCAAACAGTTCTGTTAACATGTTCCCGAGGGTCCTATGTAAACTGGAAGAAAAACTATGCAGCCTCCTTAATCTGCATTCCTGGTAGCCATACTGAAACTTTGCCTTTAAAGAAAGAAGGCTTTTGTGGTTGTGCCCTAAGGCTGCAAAAAAAACCCCAAACCAAACAAACCGCTAATGCAGTGAAAGATGCAAAATGGTAAGGATCTTTCCCAATATCCAGATCACACTAAGAATTCTTTTTGGTGGGAAGTGCTTTTTTGGATGACTATTAAGAAGGTGAAAGACAAAATAGAGTTGTGGATTGCTGAAAATTATGTAAAAGAGGAAAAAAACCCAAAACACAACCAAAAATCTTCTTGTGGTCCTTGAAGTAAAAAAACTGCTGTTGCACTGGTTTTACAACCTTTCTGATTTAGCTCTCGAGTGGTAGGCACTGTGAGCATGGTACTACTTTCTGTTAGGAGGTGGGCTGTATTTAAAGTTTATAAAGTACCTTTAGATACAGGCTGTTGAGTGCCTGGTGGAAGGCAATACTACTTCCGCCACTGAAGTATCTGGGAGATATTTGCTTAGCCTTTGTCTGCCGACTTTTAAGTGAAATAAAAATAAGAGAGTTTTCTTCTACTTTAAAGAGTTTGTTGGGGTGTTTTTATCTGAGTTATGTGGCTTTTGATTTATAGGGTCTAAGGAATTCTGACTTCCTCAAATCCTCGGCCTTGGAAAGCAAGTACATAACTAGAGGTGGGATGCTCACTGTAGTTGTCTACCAAACAATCTTCTGTTTCTTGCTGTATTTTGGTGCCTTTTTTTTTTTTCCCGCTTCCTAAGGTTAGCAGAAGGAATGAAATGAGTTTTGCTTTCAACTTCTTCTTCTTATGTGCATTTAGCCAGCAGTTTTAGAATGCTGTTTGATATTATATTGACCTTGTTAGCTTGTTGTATGGTCTTTCCTGTTTTAGTCAGTCTGAGCAAGGAGTTTCTCTCCAGCCTGAATGCAAGCATACAGGCTTCAGTCTGCTGAGCAGGGATGTCTTTGCTCAATCTATTCCTGGATCTAAGAGCTTACTTTTTTTGGCAGGTAGGTAGGCATGTGTTGTAATCTTTCCACCTACTGCAAAGTTAGTCTGGACAGAAGTTGTGTGGTCTTAATTCCTGAAAAGCATGACGTAGGAAGCAGAGAAATGAGTGGAGAGGAAGAATTGTTGCAGCTTATCAAGCAGAAAAGGTTTGTTACAAAAGGAGAGTAACAAGTTTTGTTATAGCAAAGCATTCTTTGTTCCACAAAGCAGAAATGTAAAATGCAGTTGTTAACTTTAGGGCTGTGTAAGTAAGCAAATGTTTATTTAATAATTTATTCAATACATGGGTTATCTTACATTATTTTCCTAGAGTTTGTAGCAATCTTGCCATATATTGTCTTTTGACTTTTTTTTTTAAATGACATGTGAACAGGTGACTAAGAGATGCCGGGGGCGCTGGCTTGATGAGAAATGAGTTTGAACAGAAGGTGGTTTTTTTGGTGTGGCTTTTTTTTAAATGAAAGTATGGTTTAGATTGTCTGCTTTGAATAATGTTTCTTTGAATTGGATACAAAAACTTAGATGCCTGGTATAGTTCTTCACAGGTATTGTTTGGGGAGATGGGGGCTTTTGCTGGTGTGCTAACTAATGAATGCTTGTCTGTGTGGTTTTCGTGTTTTGGTTTTAGGTTTTTTTTCCTTTTTGGAGACACTGCTGGCTTTTGCTATGCTCTGGTAGCTTTTTTGCTACTGAAGCAGAAATCTCTTCCAGCAAACCTGAATTGCTCCACAGATGTGGATATAGATCTTTCTGGAGATCCTGGTCTGTGTTTAGAGCTCAGGTGTTACAGTAATATGGGGACTTACATGGTAACTGCTGTATTTAATGGCTTTTCTCTCATTATGTGCCTGACATACAGACACAGCAGAAATTCCTAATGAAACAGTGGCTTTGCTTGTGCTAGGCTTTGTACAGACCTCTGGAGACATCGTTCCTGCTCTACGGTGCGTCGTATTGGAAGATGTGTATGAAGTTTGGGGAGGAAGAGCACAATCAAATGCATGAAATATGCTTGGATGCATGTTAATGTTTGATTCTTTTTGAAGAAAAATTATTTTTTTACTAATGATACCATTTTGTCAAGCATAGATTGTACTTCATTTGTATCTGTAACTGGTGAATTGAGGGGCACTGTAGTGGTACTGGGGGGGGAGGGGGGAATTGTCCATGGTTCCTGGGCTGTTTGATGTTTTCTTTGTGGTGTTTCATTTGTTTTTTAACTTACCTGAATAATCTGAGTAGTTGGGTAGACATAATTTTTCAGAACTTCTTTAGGGTAACTTTACTCTGGCTTGTAAACATTTCGGCATTTTTTTGGAAAGAGGAATGCTGTCAAGTGAAGTTATTGAATGTTTTTTTGTAATACTGTCTTCATACATTTAATGCAATAACTATTAAAGAAAAGAAATGCGATCTTGCTGTTCGAAGACTTTATTTCTAATGTGACAGAGAGGATCTTTCAGCAGTCTCTAATTTTTATTAAGCTTTCATTTATATAAACCCCAAATCCTAACATAATAAATTCAAACTACGCAGTTGGTTACCTTCTTGCATATGAGATGGTATAAGTTAAGGTCTTTGGTGGTAAAAAGATCTAGAAGTTGAGTCTCTAAAATCCATCGAAGAGATGATAAAACCATTGCTATGTGTTACTTGCAGAGAGAAAAGGAATGGGTTAAATTTTGTATATTGGTATTAAAGTGTTCTAAAGAATTTTTTTTTAGGTAGATGGGCTGTAACTCTTGCTTCAAGCTCATTTTAATTGTTAATTTCAGAAAATTTTATCTTGCTTTAACTGTAGTTCTGTAGTTGTGATGTTCTGAACATGCTTAGACTTAAAGCATCCTATGAAAGCAAAGTAGCTTGCAGTACTGGAAAAAATGACTCAGTACAAGTTGAGAACAGAAATTAGCTAAAAGGCAAACAGTAATTCTTAAAACAGAAGCTAAGTTTAAGCACTTCGTAAATGAGGTTGAAGATCATTCTGTTCTTCTGGTTTGCCAGTTACAGGAGTGCTTCCGTCATAGTGTTCATGTATCATTTTTACTAGAATTTCCCAGTTTACCAAATAGATTTCGTACTTTGGTATGCTAGGATTGGTCTACTACTTCCTTAGTTCCAGAACCATGCAACACCGCAGTATAGTCATCTGAGATTAAGGTACAGTTTAACTGAGGAAACTCATACTGCACGCTTATAAGTGACACCTGAAGAATAAGGGTGGTGCCAGTTTGCTTGTCTTCTGCCAGTAGCTGTGTACTTCTTTGGAGTAATGAGGAGGTTGCTGGTGACACAAGGGCCGTCACCTGTTCACCTTCTCTGGTACTAGTCTGCATGCCAGAGTTCTGAGATGTCGATCAATTCTCAAATGAAAGAAATAAGCCATTTCCTCATGAGCAAGACAAATCATGTATTGCAGTTCCACATTTAACCTTCATTTAGACCTCATATCTTGAGTTCAAGACCTTAAGTACAGGGTAATTTTGAATATTAAGCATTAATAGGGAAGATTGCTGTAATTAGGGAGTCATTACTTCATAGCTGTGAGTGAGTCTAGCTCGTAGATGTCTTGTATAAAGAATGATATTAATCAAATCAATGATAAGGTGCTTCTTTCCTTGGATTCTTGTTTAATTCAAGGTGTTCTGACTACACCTTTGCCCAAGCTGAAACTAATAAGTAGAATGTTCTGCCTAAACTACATAGTCATATTCTGCAGTGTTATTTTCTTGCTGGACCTGTAGTTAGACATCTAGTAGGTACCTACCAAAATAATACCTGAAGCTTGTGTTGTGATGCACATTGTAATTGGGTAGACACTTATTTTATAGATACTTCTTTTGTTACCTCAGTGCTCCCTAAATATGTTTATAAATAACATGGCAGGAACTAACTCCTGATTTTATGACATCCAAATGAGCTCCAAATTACAGAAAACTGGCTTTGTCATCAGGCTTCTCAAGAGGAAGTGAAACTTAAACACAGAATCACTTTTTTTCAAGGTGATGATTCTCAGTTTTACGCTTCTTTTTCCTTCCCACATCCAATCTTTGATGTTGGCTCCTGCATGAATGCCATCTCCATTATGCAGACGGCTTAAGGCGCAAGCATGTAAAAACTTCTTCCCTAGATAGCATTAGCTTCCCACGTAAGAATGGGGAAGGGCAAGGGCTTTGGGTGTACTTTTATAGGCACTGGCCGCATTTGAGTCCATCAAGAGTTTTCTAATCTCATTGTTTGAGTCCACAGACACCTGAACAGAGCAATTTAAAACATGGGGAAAATGAACACAGTGTGCCCTTTTTTTGCTGTCCTGTTTGCGATAATATCAATTCGAGTTACACTTTGTTAACTTCTTCACCCACTATTTTTGATCACTTTTAAGAACATTGTTAATCAATGCCTTACACCTTCATCTGAAAACCTCAATTTTCAATGCTTGTGTAAGAAACAATGATTAATTTCTTTACAAGTCTTTGTAGGGCTCTGCTGTAGACAGTAGTGAGTAACAGATTCAAGAACTAGAGCTTGCTTCCACTCCTGGAAACACTTAAACTCCTGTAAATACCACAACTTCAGTAGAATTACCTGTAGGCCTTTCAGATTTGCTGCTAAACTCTACAGCCCTTGGTATACTTGGAGCATCAGTGCTCAAGTTTAAAATAATATCTTCTAGATTCTCCAGAACTATAGCTATAACTTTTAACATATTTCTGAGTTTTCCCTATCTCTATGACAATAAACAGCTCACATCCAAGCACAGGGTTTGCATCTGTTTTAGCTAAATGAGTTGCTTAGCAAAAGGAACTATCTATGGTAATACCTAAACCAGTTTTACAGCAGTACTTATCAAAGTACTTTTTCTGGTCTGCTAGATAATTATATACTCTGCTTTTTGAATAGTGTGGTTAAATGCAAACCCTAGAGCAGCAAGATGGTGTATTTTGTGTCACCACTGTTTTTGCTTGCCGTTCTTCATGTGGGACAGCTTTGGGTTTGACACAGCTCAGTTTTATTCAGCTTGGTTAATGACCTTATCCATTCATGAATGTGTAGGTGTCCTGTTGCTTTTCATTAAGGCTGTGGGAATTCATTGTCATAACCGTCTTAAACTTTTTTCTTCTGAAACTCAACATGTACATTGATTTTAGTGCAAATATATGCGTATTTTATTAATGAGTATATCAATAAAGTGGTGTTGTATGAAGATACAAAGAACAGCTGCAAAGTTACTGGAAGTTTCTTGACCAGAAAGTGACTTAATTTGGATTCAGCTAGTCTGGATCTGAACTTTTCCTTCTTCACTTTGAGCTCAGAAAGTGAGTGTTGCATCCTGCTATGTATCTTCTTCCACAACTGTCCTCTGCAGTTGAGGTGCAGTTTTGTGATTAAAATGAGGATGAGCACTGTCCCAACATGTGTTCAAGGTCAGCTCTTTACAGGTTTTCAAAGAATACTTGTTTACCTTTGTGAGCTTACAAGGCTTAGAACTTCAAAATTGTCACCTATTAAAACTTTTAATTTTTGCTGACCTGAATTTCCATTCTTTTCTTAAGTGATCATAAAGACTGCTGGGCTGAATTTTGTTGATAATCAATTACCATCTCTTCTCCCTACTCCTAGGCAGCAGGAGTAGAATGAAGAAAGGGGAAGATGTGAACTGGTTCTAAAATGTTTAGCTACTGACTGCTAGTGGCTGGATAAGAAGGCCCAGAGTGACTGTGCAGCATCAACTCCCGTTTGTGTTGGGCCCCACGTCTTGTGCACTGCAGCTTAAGATGTTTAATTGCAAAGTATGTGACTGTATTAGCAACCTGTCCTGTCTCAGACATTAGTGATTTCCATCGGAAGAAAGTAAACTATAGCACAGGCTAACTTGGAAAGGCAAAAACTCACCGTCTCATTTCCTTCTCCTCCTTGCATGTAACTAGCATATTACAAAGGAGTGCTTGTGATATTCATATGTCTGCAGCATGCTACGGTTGTGTTACATCTTTTGCCTAACCTAATTTAGTCTAATGAGTAAGTCTTCAGCAGAGCGATAGTAGGTATTTTCTGTGCCATTCCTAAAGCCAGGAGTGTTTAAGCTATATTGCTTCAGTTTTACCCAGTGCTTTTTATTTAGTGCAGGACTGATAGGGAGTGACTTTAATTCTAGAAGTTTATCAGTATAGCCCTTTCAAACAAAAGCTCAGCATCCCAGCTGAGGCATCCCACTGAGGCAATCTCTGCCCCTAAAGATTTCTTCTAAGGAAAGCCCATATATGTGGCTTTTTGAGTCTAAGACCACATAAAATGTGCTTTTAGCAAGTTGATACCCTGCAGAGCAAAAGTGTAGTTGTAGCTATTCTAAAGTTATCTGAAGTAGCTTATTATAAATACACATTTTTCTGAACTAAGAATGCATTTACTTTAGATGAGGTATAAATACTGTGAACTATGGTGCTGTCGTTATTATAGACTAAATGCCTACTTAAGCACAAGTAAGCAGCTCCTGTACATTCCTGCACCCATTCACTCTTGTGTAAGGAAGTTTAATTTGTTCACTTGGCAAGTCATGAGGTAGATGAGCTTGCAGCTGGAGTGCGGTAACTTCTAAAATACTGATATAAGAACTGATTGAGCAGTCGTTTAAATTGCTACTTAGGTAAACCCAGTAACACGTTCTTGAGAACTCATCTTAGCTCTCCTCTGTGGATAAAGTTACATAAATTTACAGCTTCTTAAGGAATCTTTGTAATTTGGGGGGAATGTTAGCCAAATGAATTCCAAACTTGCGTAGAGATGGCTGTTGATTCTCAGTCTGGCAAATGTGTTTAGCCTTGGGGTCATATTTAAGATCAGACTAAAGTTTCATCTTTTACACAAATGTAGTTGTAATTTTTTTGTATTTTTACCATGGTCACATACGTACTGAGTTTCTATAATAAAACTAGTTCTGTGTCCTGTTTGGCTTCACACTGCTTAGTTTTTCTGCTTTGTGTTTTGTTGGTGTCTTGGTTAGATGGAGTATATTCGCTGAGGTGCAAAAAGGCAGCTAGCTTTGGCAGCAGCTGACATTTACTGGAAGAAAGAGTTTTGGTCAGATTGTGTTAATCTACAGACTCGTTTTTTTGTTCTTAGGAGTCAATAGACTATGTGTTGGTTGAGGGATTATATTCTAGTCCTAGCTAAAGCAGGTGCAAAATGTCCTAGTTAATTCAACAGATCTGGTAGTCTGGTATACAGAATACTGAGGTTTGGATATCTGTTTGAAGAGGAAACCCGGCATTGACTAAACCCAGTATTGACTAAACTATGCGTAGTACTGGCAAAATTGAACTTTCATAAAGCATTGATCCATGTTGTAAAATTCTTATCTAAAAGGATTAATGCAAGTATGGAGGTAGTATATACAAAGTGTGGCAGAGTTCTCTAGAAATTTTGATACTGTGTTAGAAGTGTTGGTTCCCAACGTTTAAGTGCTTGATTCCCTCTGAAAAATAAACCGTAGAGCTAAGAAGATACTGTTGTCATGCTGGCACATACCTCTTACTGCAGCTTTTTGTATTCCTGTATTTATCCGTCTAATCCTGGAGTTCATACCTATTTCTTTCTTGCCCCTTCTTCTAGACTGATGTTTCCTTCCATTGTCCTGAAAGCTCCCTTGCCCTTCTCAAGTGGAAGCCCTGTAGTCCTCTCTATTTTACACCCCCATCTGTTCAAGAATGTTGCTTTCTTCAGTTCTCCCTGTCCTTTCTCTGTAGACTGTGTATTACCATCTCCTTATAAGCACTTGCTCGTTAGAGTTATTCTTGTTGGAATCTAGGCTGCAAATAATCTTTCCATGCAGCAAGTTGGTGCCTCTGATAAATGCAGGCTGCAGCCAGTGGCTGGCAGGGAGATTCATTTGCTGTCAGACCCCTGAATTAGGCTTTTCTGGTACTTTTCATTTGCTCCAAAATCAAGGATGTTGTGTTTATGAATGCTGCCTGCAGTTTTGAAATTGATCTGGCTTAATATTATGTAAAGAAATGTGTTCAATTGAATGTTAAGCTGTAGATTCTTGTGGAAGGGACTTACATGAGCTCAGTGAAGGCAAAAATAATGCTGCGTGTGTAAGATTTAGTTCTAAAGTGTCTTAAAAATGTACTGCAAATGTTCATCTTAACTGTGATATATGAACTAAATAGACTACATGGATAAATTTGTGTAAGCATTTTCCATGGGAATCCCAGTGCCTTATTTGGTCAACTTGCTTTGTAGTGTTCCAGTGAAATGAAGGCAGCCATCCAACAACAGGGGAAAAAAACCCAGCCCAGCTGGCTTTAGCTTTGTCTATAATACCCTCTTTCTTGGCCTCTTCAGTAGCACAGTAGCTAATTATTAAAACTGAAAATGTAGCAAGAGCCTGTGTAGCTAGTAGAAGAAATTTCTTTTGTGGCAATGAGTTTATACTAAAGATTTAATTAATTTAATAAAGGGTAGTAATATCTTGATAATACTGCTTTGTTGCATAATGCTCTTTTGCCATCATGTAAGCTGTTGTGCCTCTACCCAAGCTTGTTGTGGTCATAATTCCAGTAGCTGTTACAGAGCAGAATAGAGGGGGAGAATCCCCTCCCTTGGCCTGCTGGCCACACTCCTTCTGCTGCGGCACGGGACTGGCTTTCTGGGCTATGAGCACACACTGATGGCTCATGTTGAGTTTTCATCAACCATCACCCCAAGTTCTTCTCCACAGGGCTGCTCTCAATTGCTTTTTTGCCCACCCCTGTGAGTGTGCCTGGGATTGCTGTGGCGCTGGTGTAGGACTTAGCACTCTGCTTTGCTGAGCTTCATGAGGTTTGCACTGGCCCATGTCTCAAGCGTGTCAAGGTCCCTCTGGACAGCATCGCTTCACACAGCATGGTGTCGTCAGCGAATGTGCTGAGGGTGTGCTTAGCCCCACTGTCAGTCTTGCTGACGAAGACGTTGAGCAGTATCTGCCCCAACTCCTGAGGGACTCCACTTGTCACTGGTCTCCATGTGGACAATGAGGCATTGACCACGACTCTTACGTGCAGCTGCTCAGTCATTTCTTTATCCACGAAGTGATCCGTTTATCAATTCAATGTCTTTCCAGTTTTTACAGAAGGATGTCATGCAGGACAGTGTCAAACGATTTGCGAAAGTTGAGGTGTCAGTTTCTCTGCCCCATCTACCAGTGCTGTAGCCCCATCATATGCTGAGGGTTTAAATAAGCTCCTTTTGAGGCTTGCATATTAAGGGATTGCTTCAGAGAGATCTGGTTCAGGTTCCTCTGGAAGGAGCATCTGAGCATAGTAGCATCAGTGAGGTAAACTACCCTGTACTTACTCTCAAGTAGCAGGATGCATGGAAGCTTTACTGTAATTCTCCTTGTGGAAATTAATATACCTGTACTTTAAAAAACCCTCCTGAGTGAGAGGCTAGGTTGTTAAACTTAGTCATGTCTCTTTATTCAGATACACAGAATCCTGTTGAATGCAAGAACATCATTACCTTTATTTGTAGTCCAAATAAAAAAAACACAAGATATTTCCTGTTGCAGAAAAGAAAAACAACAGGGCACTTCATCACTTACCTACTGTGATAAGAGAAGTATCAGTAAAAAAGCTATAGTATTTAACTTGTAGGGAAGAGGATTTTGCCTTCTGTCCAGCTGTCTGAGGCCTTTAGCATTCTTTCAGTTAATCATACAGCTCCGGTGCCTGATCTGTGTGAAAAGGAAAGGCCAGTCTACTGAGACCAGTGATAAGTCATCTTTGCTTCTGCTGATATGGGTCATTCCAATCAGTGTTCAGAAAAGCAGCTTTTGTTTCTTTATGTCTTTTGGTTGCAGCTTCTGCTAGCTTCGTGTAACGACTTCAGCTCATTGTATTAGCAAAAATGGTGTTAATGTTTGTTAATGATTTTTAGTCTTGTGTTACATGGTTGTCAGTGTCATTTTGTTCTAGGCTGAAGAGTTCTGCCTGTTGAGTTATTTTTCTGGGAGATAGTCCATCCCTTTGACTAAGACTCTGGATCTCTACAAAGTCTGTTCTCGTACTGTTTCCGGCTATGAAGCTGTAAAGGAGGATGGAATTTTTAAAATACTGAATCAGATTGGCAGAAGCAAAATCTCCTTGGATGGATCTGTGTTTTAATGTTCTAGCATTTTGGAGTGTGATAGGATTTTTCAGAAGACATCCTTTTTTCAAATATTCTCAGATTTACCAGAAAAGTGGTTGGGGGAAAAGCTGATATCCAGCAGAATTTACCAAGACCTAAGAAAACCTGCAGTACCAAACAGCGATATATCTAAGTTAATTTTGAGTATGATAATTCAGAGCACAGAAGCTGTGCAGATGTCAAGGTGCTGTGGACTTGTAAAATTCATTTAGACTTTAGGCTGGTACTGTCTGTGCTGTGACCTCTTTGCCTCCACTAACACCGAGGAGGAAGCTGTAAGATGCAAAAATAGAGTAGGGACGTAGGAGTGAGTCAGAAGAGTGGAGGCAAAAGCAATCTGTCAGATGTGGGCTGGCTGACAGGATGAAACTGAGAGTTAGGAAAATTAAGTGATAGTGTGGAAAAGAAAGACTGATACTGAGAATACTGAAATAATGGAACTTGGTTGTTGGTGTATTAGATACCAGGTAATTAATGTGAAATCTCTACTTGGACTTAACATGCATTAACCTTTTAATACTCTATTATGTCATCATACCTAGATTATAGGGCCTCATAGAGGATTTGCTCTTGGGATAGTTCAGGGCATCTGATAAAAGATGCTGTTGGTCATGGAACTTTTGCTTTATCAGTGAGGAGGAAAAGAAGAGAATGGTGTGTGGGGTAGGAGACTGCAGGGAAAACTGTAGGAGCATTATGCACTTGTAAGTGTAATGAAAGGAAGCTCTCCTTCAGGCCTATGAAGTAGTGCATATCCTAAAACCTCAGTTCCATGGTATTTCAAATTGTATGGTTAAGTCGGGATATGACTTATCCCATTTTTACCTTTTGTCCCCTTATTACCTTTTTGTTTGTTTTACGATCTGTAAAACGATAACTTTTAGGGTGGAGGTTTTATGAGTCCTGCTGATGTACCTAAATGGTTAAGTGGCAAGTAAGAGCACACAAGAGAGTGAGTTCTATTTGGGACAAGATTTAAGTAGTGCTGGCCGAACACTGAACTGTAAAGATAAATCCATAATTTTGAATAGCCACACATAATGGAAGTACTGATCATCTCACAGATGGAACGAACCAAGTTTCTTTAGCCACAGGGAAGTAGGGATCTTGTAAGACTGTACCCAGGTCATAGGTTTGTGGGGCCGATTGCTTTGGCTTAGGCCGTGTTAATGAAGCATTTCCTAGGCCTGGAATATGTGGCTGTGCAGCCTTAATATTGCTTATATATAGGTCTGTGCATATACGAATATTTAATGTCAAAGTAGAATCCTTAGAGAAGCATAAAGCTCTAGCACATTTTGCCTAGTTTAATAGTGAAAATTAAGCTGGCAGAACAGCTTTCTCCTCCAGAAGTTTTTTTGTAGAGGTGTTCGCTATAGAGGAGGAAAAGCAAGCTCAAGGCATCAAAGGTCATCTCCTGGAATGTCAGGGAGTGGGTTTCTCTTTTCTGTACAACATGGAGTTAGTTTCTCACCATGTACTCTAAGGTATTTGGAATATAGCCCCTGGCCTGATGGATAGAGCTTTCATGAAAATAAATTGAGAACCAGTTTTCGAAACAGTTTGCATTGCAGGAGCTTCCAGTTTACAGCATGAACAGCGGATGACTGAATAGCAGAGAAAGTCATGTGGGCCTTTGTCAATTTGTCTTAAATGAGAAAACTTGGAAGTCTTCCCTGTCAAACCTTACCTTTGTTCTTGCCACTGTTCCTCCCCTTCCAGGGCCACTGACTGGTTACCCACCAAAACTCTGCAGTGCTTAGACTTTCCCCATGCTCAGGCAGCGTGTGTGGTTTCTCCATATAGTCAAATCAATTTAATTTTTTGTGTGGTTTTTTTTTTTCACTTGTTTAGCATTTATTCATGGGTATTTGTGGGGGAAATGCAGTCAGTAGAGCCAGTGTGCATTCGTATGACTGACCTTGAAGCCAATGTGCTTTTCAGCCAGGTTTTCGTTTTTGTGCTCTTTAGTAATAATCGTCTTTAAATAGCAGTCTGATGTGCAAGAAGCAAACTTGAGAACATTTGTGATTGATTTCGTGATGACATGCATACTGCTAAGGTCAGGTAAACAGCAGACTTCAGGGCTTTTGTTATTTCTTTCAAGCTGATGCAGTCCTGGTAAAGAGAACGTCAGTGTGTTTTCTGTCCTGATGCAATTCAAAGGAGTCAGCAGCCTCTCTGAAGTTAGAAGTCAACACAAATGAATTAGTGTATAATTAGGAATTTTGGCTTTTGTCCTTTTTTCTAGTATCCTTTTTATAGTGAAACTCAGAAGTGGCTGCAGCTCCAGGTGCAGCTAAGGCAGTACTTTACTTTTCTGCCTTGAAAGGGTGTGCTCTTCCTTCTTCCTCCCACCATGCTGTTTTCTTTCTCTCCTCCTGTTTTGTTTATTTCAGTGGGTGGGGAGGAAGAAAAAGTTGTTTCTGCCTTGCTGGTTAGTGAATTGGCTAATGGAGAGTCTGACAAATGCTTTTGGGAGTGTGCAGTTGAGAATGAGGAGGGAGACTGGGACCTCCCTGTTTGTCAACAGTGAGCTCGTGTAGAATCATGCCCTGAGTGATTATGATTAGTGTATGTTAGCTCAAAGGAATTAGGGTTTTCTGGTTTTGTAACACTACCTCCTGCAGGGAACAGATTATTGCTAGAAACTCATCTTGAAACATAGAAAGACAAATTATCCAATAGGGATGGTATTTGTAAGTATTTTGAAACGTTGTTGTCTGAATGTCATAGATTCCAAAGCAGAATACTCAGATGAGGGTCTCACTACTATCAACTGGGTATGGTTTTTGTGTAACTGCCTAAAATCAAGTGTAGCAGGGAAAGAAGATCATAAAAGGTCACTTTAAATGCTTTCCTAAAGTGTGCGTTTTTATCAGCCTTCAACTGCAAGAACTTCTACCAAAGGTATATTCTCCTAATCTGTTAAAAGTGGTATTGTGTGCGTCTAAAGACAGTGCTACTAAAGGCAAGCTTCTTTAGTGCATTTTCTCCTTGGAACTAATTTCTGAGCTCCCAAAATATGGCATGCAGGACTGAGAAGATAGGGGTGAACTGCTACAGCAACTGTATGGATGTATTAATTCCTTGTTCTCTGGCAAAAGTGCAGAGGACACCTTTATTTTGCCAAGCTGATTTTGGCATGCATGCTGTGGGTTACAGTTGCTCATCTAGGTACAGTGTTTTTCTCTAGCTTGGTTGCTTGGATAAAATAGCTCTTAAGAAGGTTAGCAAGTAGTAGAAAATGCAGAGTTTACTAGATTACAGGTTTGCCTTTGAACACAGAGATAACTTGATTTGTGAAGATCAAAGGCTCTGTAGAGGATGGGGAAAATACATCTGTATCCTTGCCCTGTCTGTAAGCTCTTCCTTAGAACATGTAGAGACTTAGGAAATAGCAGGCATGACCTCTTGAAGCAGTGCAAGTTGTGCCACACAGGATAGGCATGACCATGTGGCTGGGAGAGTCTTAAAAGTCTTGCTGTGTGAAATGCTGCAGATCTGCTGTCTTATGTGTTTGGTGGCAGTGGTGAAGGTGGTGCAGCATGAATCAGAGCATACAAACAGATCCACTAGAGTGAGGCTTGGGATGTTGTTGGTACTGGAGCACACACAGCAGTTTGAAGAAAAAGAAGCTGCTTTTGTAATATACTGACAAAAAGGATAACATTTTTAGTATACCAGTGCATCTAATATAGTGACGAAAAGTCAGCATACATCATTCTTTACCTCCGTATCAGAGTAAATACGGAGTCTGGTTTGCTTTTCTCTTTAATGCCATGAGGAGAACGACAGCAACACTGGTTGCAGATGCAGTCTAGAGAATGGCTTCTCAAAAATACTCAGTTTGTACTGGATTTTCATGCATTGTGTGCCAAAACAGCAGAGTTAGTCTAATACTTGATGTGGTGAGGGTATGCTATGACCAAAAAAAAGAGAAATCTGTTTTAACTCAGGTTTGAGGAGACATACTTCAAGGTGACCTTTCGTGAGGAAGCCTGTTCAGGTTCTGCACTGAAGGTGTCTTTACTAGTAAACTTTCATGAACATTTATAAACGGCTGTTCTAAGTGGGGTAGGCTTTCGTCTGGCAAGTCTACAAGCTTAAAAAGTCTCATTGGACCCATGTTGCTTCAAAATTGTTTGCTAGTGCCCCAGATCATAGGAGTGAGTGTTGGCTGCATTCAGGTCTGGCTCCATGATGCAAAACAAGCGGTGGTGCTATTGGTAGAGCTAAGCAAAGCTTTTGGGACAGTATAATTATGTTGACATGGTATTGCTGTCCTGCTGATAAGCCTAATAAATCTCAGTTCTCTTAGTATCTTTCACATGGATTATTTTTTGTTTGTGTGTTTGTTAAATTTTTGTTTATTTTGTCCAGTATGGCTGACAAGCTAACACTTTCAGACATTTCTGTTTCTGCTTTGCCGCGCTGGTACAGCATTATCAGTCCTTTGCTGTTTTCCAGGTGTTTCACAATCTGTTTAGAAAACAGACATTGGCAAACTTCAGGCTGCATTAGTTCTTGAATAGTGGCTAGGGAGCTGCCTAAGTACAGTTGTGATTTGTATTACCGAGATCTACTGAGTTAAAATAGTGATCCATGGGGTTTTAATGTTCTTGTTACTTGTAGACTAGGAGGTATATAAGCCTCATTATGCAATACAAAACTTTTTGCTTCTTTCAAAACACAAAATAAAAGCATTTGTTGACCAATTTTGTATACTTACATATATATATAGATAGATAGATAGATATCCCCTATATTATTTCTGGGGTTTTTTTTCCATTCTTAAAATATCTGAAAAATGCTTTAATATTCTTGTGCCTGACAGCTGTGTTTTTTCATTGGTGTTTGTAACTTTTCCTTCCAAATTTCTACTCTGTTACTTTTAGTTCATACTATTTATACCTATTTTTACTTCAGATTTTATTTTGATTTTCTCAGTTTTATTTGTTAAAAAAATTAATTGCTGCCATACTTTTGCTTTATTTCTTTACTATTGTAACTTCCTAATAAGATTGCTTTTTAGAATAATGGCTTCTGGTCCATGTGATACTCATTCATAGGATTAAAAAAAAGACTTCAAAATTGGCTCTTTCAAAATGCCATGTATTGTGTATATATAGTGATACATACTGTTATGGATGGTCTAACTAAACTTAGGTTATTTCACTTGTTGGCTGTTGTCTTCCTGACCATTTTTCAGTGTAATTGGGATGTAAGTGGTTTCCTAGGAACTTGTGATTACTTGCAGTTTCTTTGTTAATCTGTCATAATGAGTTTCTAATGGGACAACTGTACCAAAGAATTTCCTGTTTGGATAGACCAGAGGGAATCCGATGTCAAAGCTGGTACTTCTGTTGTGCTCTTTTGGGAGAGAGAGGGTTCCAGAGTGGATGTTGTTAATTTTGTGGCTCAAGAGAAATCTTAGACGTCTGTCCCTGTTAGGAAGTACTCATAGCTATTTTCTTGTGCTGTTGAAAAATGTGGATACAGTCAAAAGATAGTCGTTGGAGGTGGGACTGGGGTCGCTGCTGGGGCAAAGGAAGCACCCATATGGGGGAACAGGTTTCATCTTCCCTCCAACCAGTGAGGGTTTGCTTAGCAAGTTCACAATGTGGCGAGCCTCCTGAAGAGAGTGTTAAGTTACACTGTGGCAAAAATGCCTTTTTTAGAAGTTGCAAACTATGTCTGTGCAGATGAACAGCTGCATAGCTGGCCTTTGAGAGAGAGGGAGTTTGGTCTTGAATAGTTCTTTTTATTCTTTATACTTGGCAGAGGCTTGTGGTGTGTTTGATTATTATCTCTTTATTTGTTTGAACAAACAATTTTGTTAACTTCTGAAGCATGCAGTGTATTTAATGTAAATTATTTTAGAAGATTATTTAGCAAAGAGACACCACGAATACACTCTTTTTTAACTTCCAAGGGTTTCCTTAAGTGGCTTGGCTGACTTGAATTTTGGCTTTAGGTATATCCTAATGTCATTTTACACTTGCAGAGAATTGGAGTCTTGGTGACTTTTGTCTGTTGTGAGTACCTTACGTTTTGGAGACCACAGGGACATTTCTTTGTGCAGATTAAATGAGAAAAAAGGCTTTAGATGGTTGTTCCAAATGATGCTCTATGTGTACCTACAATGTGGAATATGAAAATGTATATGGAAATTACCTGACACTGAATTTTTTAGCATTGTCTATACCTTACGTGTTCCCCTGGATAATTCCTTCGAACATGCAACAGAACAGAAAGCAAACCAGCTCCCACTTTCTTCTGTTTTTGTTCTGAATATACTTCTAGAAGCAGAAATGAATTGAGCTATTTTAAAATGAAGTTATGGATATCTGTGTGTTCCACAGCCAGTCCTTTCTAAAGAGGAAAATTGGAGAGCTGCTTCTTGGTTTTTTTTTGTTGAAAAATGAAGTTTAAATGCATAAACATCACTGTTATGTGTAAAGCACACTGTACTACAAGGATTATTCTGGAGCTTTCTCAACACTTCCGTGTTGCCCTGCCTCAGAGCTAGGCCTGTCCTGAGGAGCATTGAGGTGTTACTGTTGGTACACCTGGCAAAGGTGTTGTCTGACACCTGGAGGGTTGCAGGGACTGCAAGCTGCAGGTTTCTCGCCTTATTACCGTCTGGATAGTCGAAATCTGTATTAAAAATACAGTTTTGAGAGAAAGCAGCTATTTGATATTTACTGTAACCTGTTTGGCTGATTTGCTTTTGGATTATTTCACTTAAACTCTAGTTAATTTGAGTTAGAAAAACCTTGGTTTTCTGCTAAAAGTTTGGTGAGAGTGTCAGAATACTTTACTTTCATCCTGAACCTGCTGATTTGCAACCTATGTCAGCTTCAAGACTTAGCATTTTTGAAGAGCTGAAAATTATTTCCAGTTTATCTTGTCAATTCAGTGAATCGTAAGTTTGATCACAAATTGAAAAATTTACTGGGATTTACATTAGAGAAGAATAGCTTTTCTCTTCTCAATCTAGGAACAGAAAGTAGCAGGAGCAAGATATCCTTTCCTTAAAAATGGGAAGTTGAGAAACAATTAGTTTCGTTGTTTATATGTAGTCCTACCTTTGGCTTTGTGCACAGAATGCACTTTTGGTAAACACATATATTTATCACCTTTAAGATTATCTGATTAACGTTTAGGCAATTTGAAATGCCGATGTTACTTCTCATTTCATTTTTGGTTCCATCCATTTATGAGGTTTTTCATTCAATTCAGTTATATTCACTTTTTACATGTAAAATGCATCTAAATCTAACTGATGTATTATTCATACTTCACATGTACTTTTTTATTCTACATTAAATTGAGTTACACAAATGAGTCATTTATTTGCATAGACTCCCCTGCTTAGGGAGTAAAAGAGCCCTGACTGATACTAGCCTTATCAGCTTATTATATTTGCTTTTACTAGTAATATGTTGTATAATGCTAAGGATAAAACCACACATGGCAAGTCCTAATTGAATATCTTACTGCCTTTTTGTACCTCTAATCTTGGTTTCTTCAGTTAAAGGTGCTTTGTATTGTCAGCAGTGATGTGTAATAGGAAAGTGAGCACATGGAAAGTCTGTCTTGATTATTCTAGGATACTCTATCAACATGTAAATTTTTTCTGCTTGATGGGACAAAGGGTTATCATTGTTTCTCTTAAATTCAATGTTATTACTTTTATTCTACTCAACTCTGCCACTTCACTTAGCTAAAATTAGAAAGCAGTGAAAACTTCCCCTAGATCCTGCTAATGCAGAAGATTAAACGTCAGCTGATGACTAGAATACTAACATAGCCTGTGACATAGCCTCACAGAAGAGGGCTGATAGATACGGTCAGGTTTGCTTTCTTCCAAGGCAGTGCAGTTTTCTACTTTGAAGAACTCAGAACTGTATAGAGGTGATAGTCAGAAGCAGAGTGAAAAAAAAGAAAACTTGGCACATGTGGTTTAAATTTAATACAAAGAACATAGAAGTGAACAAACCTATTTGTTTATGAAAGCAGGTTCCCCTACAAAGTTCTCTTGATACCTTTTTGTTTTGCTAGATTATTTTGGTTGAGAAAGTGCGTTAGGGGATATCAGGAGGTTAAGTATTTTAAATTGAAAAGCTGCATTGGCTCAAGAACTTGATTAATCACCCATGTGCTAAAAGCAGGTTATGTTTACTCATGAAAAAAAACCTATTTGAAATGCAATTGGCTACTGTTGAATTTTACTAAGACAAAAATATGTGTCCTATATGACATTGCTTTCTCCTTCTCAAATCTAATATCTACACATTGTGTGACCATGAAAACTAATCACTATCTGCCAAAGTCGTAGCACTAAATGCTTAATGAAAGCATAACTGCATAATGGCACAGTATTTTTACAGTATGACAATTTTGTTTACTCCTGGACCTTGTTTCTTTTCCATATCTGTCAGGAGGTAGATGTGGAGGGTTGTATGTCTCTGTCCCACTGAGCATGGTGCATCAGCCACTGGGCCTGTTCAGCCTTGAGAAGAGATAACTGAGAGGGGACCTCATCAGTGTCTATGAGTATCTGAAGGGAGAGTGTCAGAGGATGTTTCCAGACTCTTCTCGGTGGTGCCAAGCAACTGGACGAGAGGCAGTGGGCAGAAACTGATGCACAGGAAGTGCCACCTGAATATGAGGAAGAACTTCTTTACTGTCTCCTGGAACAGATTGTCCAGAGAGGCTGTGCAGTCTCCCTCACTGGAGATCCTCAAGAACTGTCTGGACACAACCCTGTGCCGTGTGCTCTAGGGTGACCCTGCTTGAGCGGGGAGGCTGGACAAGATGACCCACTGTGGTCTCCTCCCACCTGACCCATTCTGTGATTCTCTGATCTGTTTAAATTGCCTCAGAAAGCAAGCTGTGAAGGCACAGGCTATAGCAAAGAGAAAGCCATTTGTGAAACAAATGAGCCTGAAATTCAGTTCTGGATGTGACTCCCAAGATTACTGATTTTTGATAGCTTTCAACAACATGTAGCTGCAGTGAGAATCTGTCATACAGAATTTATCCATACCTACCTGCCTAAGCCTTCAGGGTTCAAGACAGCTTGTGAATTTGCGCATTGTACTAGCTATAGTAGCATGGTGTCAGTCAGATCTTCCTTTCTCTATTTTGCCCAGTAAACTCATGCTCTTTCACCTGGCCGTGTCATTAAGAAGCTGCCTAAGAAACCTGAAAGTAAATTTAAAAGCAAGTAGTAGTGTTCTTTTTAAATTGAAAGAAATTAAAAGGAACAGCAAGAGTCGTTTCTCAGACATTTAATACCACAAGTTTAAAAAAAAAAAGCCTAATTTGTGTGAACTTTAGACAGAGATTGCTTTATAGAGTCCAGTGTCTTCACCAGATTTTTCAGTATGATGAGCCAGGAGAAAAAAGGCCATTCAGGCAAATAGATCTTCACCAGCATCAGTAACTTAGTCTTTCAATGCTATTTGGTTCGATCTTTTCCAAAATAATTTTTTTTGTATGACATCTCATTTTCCTAGGATTGTTTGGGAGGTTTAGGCAGATGTTTTTGGCAGGTTGTCTTGAGATTTTTCTTCGAGTTGAAGTAGATGAATACCATTAAAGTTTAATACCACACATTTAGTACAGTAGTTTTAATTAAGAGAGAACTTCTGGTGTGGGAGTTTCAAGTGTTCCTGAAAATAGATTTGCACAGAGGTAAAAATGAAAACAAATATTTATTTGAAAGTGCATTTGCATGTAATACTACCTAGCCTGAAACAGCTGGGGTTATTTCAGCAAGGACAAGAAAGCAAGCATTGGACTGGGTTGTTTTGTCCATATAATGTCTGACAGAATGAGTCTTGATCCATTACTGGGATTGCTAACACTGAGGGTAGCATCTCTGGTTTGAGTAAAATTACATGTTGCAGCCAACTCTCATCTTCCCCTTATTTATCTTGGCAGGAGGTTAGAGGGCAAGAATAATTCTATCTCTACTTGAAACACTGTGAAACCACTCAAATATATATATGTCCTATTACAGTCCTGATTAAGACCTATGATTAAGCATTCATTAGGATTTAAATAGTGGGAAATCCCTATGAGATCAAATCTATAACGTGTAGATTGTATCAGTCTCAGCAGCAATAGATTTTAGTGTTTTTCATGAATTGTGCCCATATTTAAACTTGCAGATTTAACTATAAGTTATAAACCAGCAAAGCTTAACGGCACGTAATTAATTTAGTAATTCATTGTAGCAAAGAAGACAGAACTGTAGGATGGAAGTTACATTATGCTCTTACTGCATATTTGAGCTAAACATTTACTGATTTCCTGTAGCTCCTGGTTTTATCTTGGAGCTGAAAGAAAATCTTAAGTGAACTTCTCTTGAGATATACTCATATATATCTCAGAAAAGTTAGACAAGTTGTTTACTTAAGTGGAAATAATAGCTAGAGAAGTTTGAGTTCTGGAATGATTTGTGTATTTTGTCAATGTTTGACAGTTCTGCAGGATTTGAATTAAGATGGTTAATGGGTGCTCAGTTTCAATAGCCTCTGTGTGCCTTCCCCATGAGACTTGAATGGACATGAAACATTGCATCATCCTCAAGTAGTGTTTTCTCCTTAGGAGAAAGTGTCTTTCTCACCTGCTTTTGCAGGCATCTAAAATGATTCTAATTCTCTGCACTTAAAAGTGAAGTGTTCCTAAGAAATTTCTCTGGAGAAGAGTTTGCTAAAACATGCAGAAGCCATGACGTACTCTTGAAATGCTTTGGTAGTTTCAGTTATTGGATATGGTAGTTATAATTTGAACTATTTTTTATGGGCCAATTCTCCAGGATTTTAAATAGTAGGCCATTCTTACCGAAAGATAGCACGCAAGTGTATAATACATATAATATTTACAGGCAAGTTAAACAAAATAACACTAGTCTAGCAAAAGGCTAATATTGCTAGTTTAGCAAGGATATTTGCATTGTAAACTATACCATTTTTACTAGAAAGCATGCTTTAATAAAGTAAAATATTCAATCCTAAATCTAGATTTTGTCAGTAGGCAAGGTATCCGGTATTACCCCAGCTCACTGAAAAATAGAGCTGTGACTTGTGGGTTGGCTAAATGAACACTTAATTTCATAATTGAGCAACATTTGTCATTTGTAATACTAGATTAATGCCTGAAGTTCTGTTACAACACCAAAACTCTCCTGTTTCTTAATGTAAACATGAACATCAACAGCAGCCTCTCCACCCTATATGTGCTGTATTAAACAGAATACTTGGCAAATGCAAAATACCTGCTTTTTATAGTGATTACTTGAATAGTAAATAAGTGTCGTAATCACTAATATTTCATTAACTTAATTTGTTGGTCATTCTTATTACCTTTTGTCCTGAAAGCGTTCCAAAATATTCAATGAGTCTTAGGACACAGTCATTACTAATATTGGAACCTTATGATGTTATACTTTGTATGAAAACATTGAATTAATGTCCTAGTAACAAATTTAGGTGCAAAGAAAAATTCTTCCTTTTTTCTAGTGACTGTAATTCCCAGATTACTTTGGCTCTGTAGCTTGAAAGTTAGGTAAGGTTTGTTTTGATTTCTTACGCTTTACTGCCACTTCACTTGTTGGTGCTGCATTGTTAATTAATGTGCAGCATAAATATGTGAGTTACTGAAAGTGGAAAGTGTTGCTCAAACTTGGTTTGGTTCTTTTGACCAAACTTCTTTTTAGACCTTCTCAGTCAGTGGTTTATTGACAGAAAAAAAAAAAGAATTTCAGTATGGAAACTTACTCTTTTTTTTCCCCAGTGTCGGTGAAGATGAACAGAAGATGTGATTAGTGAACTGTAATGTCCTCTCTCCTAACAAAACTTTTCCTCATGAAGGCAAAAGTCATTTCAGAGTGAGACCAGCCTTCAAACTGTGGGGGTTATCTCATGGTGCTGTGTTCACTGGGAGGTCAGCACAAGGACTTGGGTATAAGCAGTAATTGTCGAGTTCACACTGTGAACTGCTCTGTTGCCCCATTATTTCAGAGGACTCATGGTTAACCACCTTTTCATGACAACTGATGAATTTCATTCACTTTCGCCTCTGTTCCTGTCTCAGTTTCAGTTTAAATTGCTCTGCAGCGGAGGGAGGGAGGGAGGACAGTGAGGTAGACAGAGTGAGAAATGTGATTTCCGTTGGAAGGCTGAACAAGGCCAGGCTGGGTGGGGCTCTCAGCACCCTGATGTTCCTGCCCATGGCAGGAGTTTGGAACTAGATGAGTCACTTCCAACTCAAAATATTTTATGATTGTATGAAATACTTACAAACAAGAAACTAGGTTTAAATGTGTTGTGCATTTAAAAATACGAGTTGTAGAAGTGGTTGCTAATTTAAAAATGTGTCTTTCAAGAAGTATCAGTTTGAAACAAGAAGCTTTAATACAGGGTTTGTAATGGATGACAATTCAGAGTGAAAGGAAGTTTTGTTTCTCCAATAGTGGAACTAGGACATGAAAATGAATTTCAGAACAATGCTGCTTCTCTGAATATAAAAACCATTTTAATATAATCAAAGCAAATAATTCTTTTAAAATCAGATTACGATAATGGTATATTTCTTTCTTTTTCTTGTTTTATTTCATTTTAAATTGTAATTGCCTTTCTGATCCAGTTTAGATTCAGTTTAGCACAATGTGTCAGCGTAGCTGTAAGGAAGTGTGGTATGTGATGGCAGGGGGAACAAGTAACCCAAGGTGAAGAGAACAGGAACCACTTTTAACCAGCTCTGCTGCTTTAATTGATTCTCAGGTATGTTAACAAAGATGTTCATACCCTGCTAAGTCGCGTTGGACCCACTAGAATTACTTCACTCAAATCAAAAGAAGGGATAAACTATTCTCCAGACCCACTCTGTGAGGTCTTCTTCCTGCTCCCAGTATTCACATGGCAGTTCAAAAGGGTTGCTTGACTAGTTTTATCCCTTTAAGTCTAATATATTTTTCTGTGTTTGTATTTTTGACTGTTTTCCGTACCAAGAGTAAATAAGCAAAAAATAAAATGTAATGGCAAAGGTGAAATACGTGTTTGTTTTCCTAATAGATGCAAAATAATTTATGAAATAGATCAGAATACTAATCAAATCAGTAAAAGGGTAGGTTTCAGTCTCTCTGTGGAAAATGGAGATAAATTTTACCAAAACTTATTAAAAAAAATGTAGTGTCTAAATCTCATTAGATGGCATTACCTCATTAGATGTTAACATTATTCAAAACCAGTAAAAATTGTAGCCCCATGTAAGGTACATGGTGTATAGCTCTGCTTCATGAGTGTGGGACAGTAGTCTAACAGATTGATTGCTTTTTTCCCTACAAGATTTCTGATTTTTTCAAAATAATTTCAGGCTTGTTTTTCCTGTCTTTTGCAGAAGAGTGCTGTCTGCTGAATTCTTCGGGTGGTTACTCACTGAGGAACCAAGGACTTCTGATGTTTCTTTTAAAACTGTCTATTTTTAAGGCTACTGACAAAGTTATGTCTCCCCGTCACCTATGTTCTTAACACCGGATAGTATCAAGAGCCAGCTCTATCACCTGCCACTTGCACTGGGATGCAAAATCATGGTGAATACAGTTAAAAGTCTAGCACGATCAGCAGGTGTCTGGTTATCCCCTTTTGAGTATTTATGGGAAAAGGTTAAAATGTTGTTTCCAGCACAAGCTATACCTACCTAGGACTGGTCTGTGTGAGAGCCAGGCACTGCTGGTCTTTGCAGTCCAAGTTTCAGGTCGTTGTACAAATGGAAAGTGGTTTTCTTTTCTGGACTTCAATGTACTTCCTTTTTCTTATCAGGAAAGGTAACTGGACTTTGTATTCTCAACTTTGCTTTGTCTTTATGACTGATGAGCCTAGTTTCTAAATTGGTTCTCAAAGGAAACAAGGTTTATATGATTGTAGTGGCAGCTGTCATTTTGTTTGTGGCCCATTGGCTAACTCAGATCAAATTTGGCAGGGTAATGAGTGCTTCATGCGGAAATGGCTGCCTTTTTACCAGTTGGTGAGGCTGGGGCTGAGAGAGAGAAACCAGTGCATGGGATGAAGGGCATCTTGTGTGTGAGCTCCCATGTTCTGCTGGCCCAGGAGCTGCCTGGTGTGTGTACTGTACAGATGTGTTTTGCAAACACTTGGAAAGAGTTTCAGGATGACCTGTGGTTTCACTAAGTGGTAGCTGATGCTCTAGGTGGGAGCTGTGGGCCATGACTGGGGATAGGGGGAGATGAGTACGAAGAACTGAGATGAATCTTGGAAGGGCTGTAAGAGATGTGTAAAAGGAAGACCTGCAGCTGTCTGTATCCTCTGTTCAGATTCTGGGACAGAATTAATCTTGAGAGTCTATCATTCTGAGTTGTTGCAGCATCAGTGGAACTCTTGTTATTTGCATCTTGCATGTACATTGCTTTTTCCTTTGTAATAACTTTAAGGCTGAGGTCTAGAAGGGCAGTCTGTTCAGAAGCTATTTCTTTAAGTTTATCATGCTGCTCTGGCAAGCTTTCCTTTTGTGGTTGAGATGTCAGTCTTTAACAGCAGAGGCACTTCTGACACTTGATAAATATTGCTTTTAGAAGTGAGCAGTGCAGTAGAAATGGAAAAACATTTAGATAAATTTCTTTTATAACATTTGTTTCTTGGCTTTCTGTCTTAAGGTACCTGCTGATAGTCAGAAGTGCCTTTCCTGTGGAAAGTGCTGAGTGTGATAGGGTCTATCCAACACCTGCCTGTGGTTCTGTTATGAAGAAAAAGGGGACATGAAGACATAGGATGCAGTAGATATGTGTTTTTCAGCAATAGAATCAATTGCAATTTGGTTTATTAAACTTAAGATAGGTATTACCTTTTCGGAGACCACAGTGACTTTTTAATAAAGTATTTTTGGTTGTTATGAATGTGCAATCTCTGATAGTACCTGGTAAGTGTATTTGAACTCTCCTGATTCTTGCCATATATGGCACAATAAACTGCCCAAATTTGGTCAAATATTTTTAGCCACTTAGTCATATGTCTTTTAATGTGCTGTATATGTAAGCTTTTGATTCACTTAGCAACAGCATTTTTATGAGTATGTCTTGCCAGGTTTTCTCATGTATACTTGAAAAATAGGCAAGGATTGTTCTGTGTTGGGTTGTGTCACAACCAGATGGTTGGGCTTTTTTTTTTTTTAATAGTGCTAATCAATTATAAGACATCCTTTTTTTCACAGATTATGAATTTTAGGGGATTTTAAGATAAGCATGCAGCATATTAAAATTTAATATTAGAATACCTATATTTTTTAAATGCTTCTGATATAAATTTATTTTTCCTTATAATTAGCTGGTGAATATTATTATAGACATAGAATATCAGTGGTTGGACAAACTGAATATCCAGAAAAACTGTATATATGGCTATATATAGTTGATGTTTCTGTTAAGTGTAAACGTCCGAGTTTCTTGAATTTGTTTTCCTCCTAAACTGATTAACCATGCCTTGCATTTGATTCCTTTTTATTAAGTAACAAAATGTCTTACTAAAGAGGTGATTATCTTCTTTCAGAGCTTGCTATAAGTGTATAAGCATTGTACACTGATGATAAGTGGAAGAAATTGAAGACAAATATGCTTGAGGAACTTGTAGTCTTTATTGCTGGAGTATATTAAGAAATTATTTTATTAAAAGACCTGATGATTTTAGGGATGGGTATGACTAAAAGGTTTTCAAGGCAGTTTTCAAGAATACCTGAAAAGGTAGGAAGATTTTCATTCAAAAATGTGGCTTTGTTTTTAACCGAAAAACAAATAATGTAAGTAGTGTATTGCAGTCTAGTTGCAGTCTAGCTGTACCTAACTAAAGCAAATGGAGTTAAAGAAGGATAATCTGTGGCTGGTTTTGTTTGGCTGGTTACACTGGGCAGCAGCATTTTCCTCATTGTGTAGCTGTTGCCTCATCATTGCAGAATGGAGGAAAGCTTCAGAATTCGTCTTGGAATGTGCAGTTGCTTAAATAGGGATATCAGAGTTGTTTTCTTTCCATAGTAAAACATTATGTAATTTTTGGGCTTTTCCTGAAGTATTCTGAAAAGTAAATTTTATACCTTAATCACATTTAGTTAGAGGGATAATTCTCTCATAGGATTTAGGAGCCCAAGAATAGAGGTTCTCATTTTAGCCTTGTGGCTATGTAATATTGTTGATTTATTAAGCTAAAAAATTAATACCAGTCTTGTGGGGTCTAGCTGCTTGGAGTTCTTGCTGCTCTGAAATGCAGAGGGACTTTTCTCTCAGTTGCTCTGCCCTTTTAAGGGCAGCACGATGAAAGTTGGCAAGAAAACTTACTGAGCACCCTATGAGAAAAATACTCGAACGCAGAGAAGAAAAGCAAAATAGGAGTCAGTCAAGATGGAAGTCTGGAGAACAGCAGTAGTTCTGCATCTGAGCAACACTGTTTGCTTGGTGATTAAGAGGTGTGGGCAGATGATAATATTTTTGCAATTGCCAAAATGATACTCAAGTAAGTTTATAAACAGGAGTGAATAGTAGACTGTTAAAAGATTTATGGTGGTATAGAATATGCTGCAGTGGAAAACAGTAGGGGGATGTTGAAATGTAGCATCCGCTTCATACTCTGCAGTCTCCTCTACATTACAGGTAGAAGTACATGATGGTATCGTTTTCAAAGTGCTTCCCTAGCTCTTAGTCACAGTTCTACTTCATGGGGTACCTGTTTATTCAATTTTAATATCCACTCAGGTGGCTGAGCTGGGCATGGAATGAAGTGAGGACCTGAGGAACCACTTTGTACTGGAGAATAAGGTTGCAGTGGGGATTGTAAAGGGTTTCTCAGAAAACCGGAATGCATTTACCTGAGAAAATATTTTTTTTTCTTTTTTAAACTGTTTGAAATAATTTGTTTTTAAAGTTTTATAAATCTGGAACACCTGCTGTTTATCTCTCAAATTCTTCCTGTCTTGCTGTCAGACCCCAACAAAGAAACCCTACTTCCTCATTAGAACTGAAAATACTTACCATTTCTCCTGAAAATGTTGCTTAAAGATGCACAGGATTGTAGAACAGTTTTAATATGAACTTACTTCTTAACTCTTTCTTTCTTTGTAGGCTTGTATAGATGATAACGTAGATATGGTGAAATTTCTGGTGGAAAATGGAGCAAATATTAATCAACCAGATAATGAAGGCTGGATACCTCTACATGCAGCTGCTTCCTGTGGATATCTTGATATAGCAGAGTAAGACTTTTTCCTCTGTTTTTAAAATCTATGTATTTTGCTAATACATTGCTAGAGAGGCAATAGAAGCAGATGGTATTCATAAATTGTGTTTTTATTTGCCTGTGGGATGTGTAGTGAGGAAGAATGCTTTTATATTGTGTGTTGGTTGTTAAGTGTGCTGTGTCCATAACTTTGTGTGTTGCATTTTCTCTTTCTAGTTTTATTACATTGCATATTAGGTAGATACAAACTTAAATAAAACATAAGACTGCTTATGACTGTCAGATTATTTCTTTATATTATTTTCTTCTGTAGAGAGGTCGGTATGGGGGAAGGCACAGAGACAAATTCCGAATTACATTTATTAGTAGTCTGAAATATTATCCTGGGATAAGTCTGTGTGTAGGAGATAAGTTTTACAGTTGTATTTGCAGTCTTGAAACATTTGTTTTTCAGCTATGGTATAGAACAGTTGACTAGTTCTTTTGCCTGTGGAGCAAAATCCTACAATAGAAGCTAGATGCCTGTTTTGGTATTAGTTAAAGATTACTCACTACTGAATTCCAGGAATTCTTGAAGTCTGTTGAGGGCCACTGAAGATGTGCTAAAATCAAATTTTTTGAGAGGTTGTCCATTTGAGCCTGAAATTATGATTCTTTTGAGAAAATGTGGGGCATATGTTTTCAGCACTCTGTTGTTGCAGTTAAGCAGGTAATAAAGTATTTTAAAACCCTTTGGGTAAATACAAACTTCATTAATTTTACCAAACTCATTGTGACATCTCATCCAATGTAAGATTTGGATAAAATATGAAGTAGTATTTTATCATGTAATTATGTACTAATTGCAGCAGTGAAGAATGAAAATTGTGAGTTTGTTCTGTGAGTTTGAGAGTTTAAGTTGCTGCAGTCTAAAGGGAAATGAAAAATTCTGGACACAGTAGTATATAATTTTCCCTGGAATTTTTTTTTTGGGGGGGGTGTTCACAGAGTGAAGTGATCTGTATATCCTTGGTATAACGGGGGCTCTGTATGACCACTAACTTTGTAATCTGCCTTTCTACGCTATGCAGATGCTGGATGCTGTTATCCCCCTTGCATGAGTACTGGGAGTGTTTACTTCTTGGCTATACTATGACAAGAATTTCCCTACAAACTGAGATAATATAAGTCTTTCTTCAGTTTAGTGGAGGTAAAACCACCTGCCTTTATTCCACGATAGGAAAAAGTTTAGTTAAGTGATCTTGACTTGGTGTTGTAGCCTAACACAGGCACTTGTTCTGGAAAGAGACTGTCCACAGAACAATTTTTCACTATTGACTTGGATATCTGAGATGTATCTGTTTTTTATTCTCTCAGATTGGAGCAGAACCTCTCTGCATATTTTCTATAGATAGCCTTTCTAGAAACGAGGTTACTGGAGTACAGTCCTCTGGGATGTGAGACATCTAAGATGTTGCAAGAGCAGTGTTTCTAAGGTGCATGGAGTTTCGAAGATAAGCTGGTGAAACAAATTTCCATGTACAGCTGAGACGGGTAACCTGACATTAGTGGAGCAATATTTATATCTGATGAGGCCCATAGAGTTTAGATCTTCTTCAGACAGCTTCTCCAGCATCTCAGCATCAAATAATTTACAAAAATGAATTCTGCAAACCACAGTTTGCAGCTGAAGCAAAACTCGGGGAAGGTGAAAGGATGATACAATAAACTACCAGAGATTAGAAATTTTGTTTTACTTTAGTTCATAGTATGTGCTGGATCCAGCATCTGCTTTAGTGAGGATGCATTCCTGGGAAGCATGAGAGTGTGTGGCTGAATCGGGTATGTTTTACTTTAAGCACCTATTTTTGTGCAAGAGAGAAGACAGGGAATGAGTTCTGGTGTTTCCTGAGTTTGTTAATAAAGCGTTGGGGAGAGTCTGACCTGTGCTTCCCTTTTTTATCCTCCTGTGGAGCTGCCTGTTGCACAGCTTTGTAGTCTCAAATCGGAGACTTGGCAATCTTATTTCTTCTGCTGCCATCTTAAGTCTTCTTAGGGCTTCCTTCAGATGTAAATAGATGGAATTTACTTATTGAAGTAGCACAACTCTTTTAAATCGTCCAAATATGCAAAATTAGTTAATATATAGAATTTATTTACAATTTGTAATTTTACAATTCATATTTTTAAATTTGTGAGAAAAATATTATGTGATAGCGTACTTTGATTATTTCAGGCATGCATTCCTCAAAATCTAAAATTATATATAAGAAAGCAACTGAGCTAGGAGATTCTAATTCTAATCTTAGGATTATAGAGTATTTGCATTGGCAGGGACCTTTCATAGGTCATCTAGTCCAACCCCTCTGCAATGAGCAGGGAGATGTACAACTAGATCATGTTATTCAGAGCCCTGTTCAACTTGGCCTTGAACAGTACCAGGAGTGGGACATCTACAACTTCTCTGGACAACCTGTTCTGGTGTTTCACCATAAAATCATTTGCATTGGAAAACACTTCCAAGATCACTGAGTCCAACCTTTGACTGAACACCACTATGACAACTAAACCATAGCACTAAGTGCCATGTCCATCTGTTTCTTTTGAACACTTCCAGTCATGGTGACTCCACAGCCTCCCTGGGCAGCCTGTTCCGATGCTTAACTACCCTTTTCAGTGAGGAAATTCTTCCTGATGTCCAACCTGAACCTCCCTGGCTCAGCTTGAGGCCTCTTCCTTTTGTCCTGTTGCTGGTTGCCTGGGAGAAGAGGCCGACCCCCAGCTGGCTACAGCCTCCTTTCAGGTAGCTGGAGAGAGTGACAAGGTCTCTCCTGAGCCTCCTTTTCTCCAGGCTAAACAACCCCAGCTCCCTCAGCCACTCCTTGCAGGACTTGTGTTCCAGACCCTTCTCCAGCCTTGTTGCCCTTCTCTGGGCATTCTTCAGCACCTCAGTGTCATTCTCGTAGTGAGGCGCCCGGAACTGGGCACAGCACTCGAGGTGTGGCCTCACCAGTGCCCAGTACAGGGGAACAATCCCTGCCCTGGTCCTGCTGGCCACACTGTTGCTGACACAGGCCAGGATGCCATTGGCCTTCTTGGCCACTTGGGCACAGCTGGCTCATGTTCAGCTGCTGCTGAGCAGCACCCCCAGCTACTTTATCCCTTGAGCACTTTCCAGCCACTGTTCCCCAAGCCTGTAGTGCTGCACGGGGTTGTTGTGGCCCAAGTGTAGGACCCACTTGTTGAACTTCATCCAGTTGGCTTTGGCCCATTGATCCTGCCTGTCCAGATCCCTCTGTAGAGCCTTCCTGCCCTCCAGCAGATCAACACTCCTACCTGACTCAGTGTTACCTGCAAACTAACTGAAGGTGTCATTGATCCCCCTGTCCAGTTCATCCGTAAAGATAATAAACAGGAATGGCCTCAATGCAGAGCCCTGGGGAACACCAACCACCAGCTGGATGCAACTCCGTTCATCACCACTCTGGGTGTGTCCACCCAGGCAGTTTTTTGCCCAGCAAACAGTACACCTGTCCAGGCCACAAGCAGCCAGTTTCTCCAGGAGAACGCTGAGAGAGACAGTCTCAAAAGCTTTTCTAAGTCCAGGCAGACAACATCCACAGCCTTTCTCATCCAGTTGGTGGGTCATCTGGTCATAGAAGGGAGATCAGGTTGGTCAAGCAGGACCTGCCTTTCCTAAACCCGTGCTGGGTAGGCCTGATCCCTTGGTTGCCCTGTACATGGCACTCACCATGAAGAATTTCTTCTTAATATCTGATCAAAACCTTCCTCCTTTCAGTTTGAAGCCATTCCCCCTTTTCCTGTCGCTATATGCTGTTGTTAAAAGTTCTTCTCCAGCCCTCCTGTAGGCCCCTTTAGGTGCAAGAAGGCTACTGTAAGGTATGTATGTGTGCTGTAATGTGCACATTATTCTTAAGTAGTCCCTGCTGCTACTCAGATGTTCCTGAGTGAGTGCACCCATGTGCTGGAGATCTTTGACAAGTACAGAATATGTAGGTGGTAGGGAGCTTCTCTGAAAAAAACTCTCGATATCCCAGGGAGCCACCAGTTCAGCCATGTTTTGGCATTGGTCTCATGCTAATTGCTGGTGGGCTGAGTGAATCTGAGGCATGGCCCCCCACTGTTGGGGTTTTATTTTGGTCTGTAACAGTGCTGTCTGGTCAGTGGGCTTGTCATTACAGGTGTATTCACTGTCCCTGTTATCCTCTGTGTACTGTGTTCACCAGTCTCAAAAAAAACCGCCTTTTTTTCGCTGATGTGTTAGTATGAATTAACAAGTCAGCATGAAACGCTTTATAAAATTATAGTTATGGGAAAAGAAACTTTAATGCTGGAGGACTTGAACAGAAATTTTGTGTGCATTCTGTAAGATGGCATTTTATGGATAGGACCCTTAAATTCACCTTTGTAAGACTGTTTTCTTGTGTATAATGAATTACTTTATCTGATAGATCTCTTCTACAGTTGAAAAGTTTGTATATTATTTCAGTATCAGGGAATAAACAAATAACTTTTTTTGAATGCAGAAAAAAGTAATGGGGGAGGGGGAAATAGTGCAAAGTGGCATTTAAGAAACAATTTTTAAATGCTTACGTTTTGTATTTCTCTCTGCTTTGTACTGCACCAGATTAAAATAAATCTGAAATAGTAGAAATTTCTCCTTTGTTCAATAATTAAAGTCTGTGTTAAAAATTATTTTCTTGTGGGCTTTGTAGGATGCCTAGTTGTGAGTGTGTAGTTGATGTATTTTGAACCTTGTTTGCAACTGTTCAGAGGCTACTATGCAGTTATTCTACTTAAATAGGAATGTTTTTTCATTTTACCCAGAACGAAACATGCATCTTCCAAGTGTAAGAAAAGTGTTTTTCAAAACTAATGTAGAAGTCAGTGACAGTTACAGTTTTGTTGCAAAAAAATCCCAAAAACCGAAGCGGGAGTGAGATGTCTGCTGAGGGAAGAATAACATTTTCATGCCTTCATGTTGTAGGTATTACAACAGTTTGACAAATGTTGCTCTAGATACTAAAATTCTTTGTGGGTTCAAGGGATGAGAAATCCATGGATACATTAAAAAAATACAGATGCAGAATAGATACATGCAAATGAGATCTGACTGAGAAGAGTCCATGAAGGTAGTTGGAAAGGTATTTTATGAAAAGTAGCCCATATTTGCTCTATTTGAATTCTCCCTGAAGAACTTAAGTCTGGAGATGGGCTGGATGTTAGTGGGAAACTTGGACTAACTCTGTATGGTAGCTTTTATATTTGAGAGGCATGTTTGATACACATAGTTTGATACCCATACAAATCCTGAGACTCAACACAGTTTCAAAATACACCTTCTTTATTTAAAAGCTTTTAAGGGCTGAAGTATATGATTCAGAAACAGAAAAACATCTCAAGTTCAGAGTCTCCTCAATTGGTTGATTTAGGAAGGGAATAGTAGTTTGACCAAGTCTGCTCCTGTAAAACACAGCTAACCCACTTTCCTGTCGGCCCAAAGTTTCCTATGTTGTATATCCCCTCCCTCCCCTAGTATTTAAAGCAGACTTTAAAAGGCTTGTGTGTAACCCACAGGCTTGCTGCTGATGCCCATCTGTTCTTCCAGACTCCAGACACCTGAAAGTGAACCCAGCCAAACTCGTTTGCTGAAGCCTTGGCAAACCATTGTCCCAGGATCTCCCTATTTTAGTAACAGTCCATTAGGACTAAATGAGTGATGCTTGTCTGATAGACAGAGGACTCCAGGACACAATCCTGCAAACCTGTAGTTGGATACCTAGATGTGCAGTGATAGGTGGTTTTCTTACATCTCTAATTGCCTTGGGGGGACTGCTGCGGGTGCTGCCTGGTAGTGATTCCTGCCTGTGGTACAGGACCAGTACTCATCTGGCAACAGCTAGTCAAGAGAATTCAGTGGAGTTTGACAACATGATTAAAGAGATCTAGCTTGAGACTATTGCAGAAACAGGCAGATACTCACTTCCGCCCTTGGTTTTCCCTCCTCCGCCTTCCCTCTTGCATTATCTAATGATCACACACCAATGTGGGAACTATAAGTGTAAGAATAACCTTCAGGGGTTTTGGAGGGTTTATTGTCTTTTGGATCACTGAGCTAACCTGGTTTGCCAGCAGCACTTGGCATAGATATGCAGGTAAAAAAAAGTCTAAGTTGCTTTTCAGACGTATCTTGTACTTCTCATCAGAGGCCTGGCTGAGTAGGGCTGCCGTTCAGTGGTGCTTCATCTCCCACCTCATGAGCCTGAACCACCTGGTATACTGTTCAGTGTTCTTTCATGATACCTGAGGGTATTGGTGCCAGAAAGTATGTTTCAAAGTGGTTGTTTTTAATCCATTTTCTCTCAAAGTTTTAATAACTTGGTCTTCTGAAGTTGTTTCTTACTTACTGAAGGGTTTTTAATCTACACTCTTTTGCTGTAACCCATTTTAATCCTAAAGAGCAAAACATTGCTTTGACAAAGCACACTAGTAAAAATGTCAGGGATGGCTCCTATCTCCTTCATCTCGGTTACCAGCTATGGTTTTATTTAAGTGAGTAGGGTGTGATATTATTGGTGATACATTCAGAAATGGATCTTTGGAGAATAATCAAAAATTTGGAATTTTGAACAACAAGGTAAAGCTTGTGGTCTGAGATAAACCACATGCAAACTGATGTTGCAAACTGGTATGGGGTGTGCTCTGATAGAGGTGCTGCAAGGTGAAGGGATGTTTTTGTCAGGATCCAAAATGTTTATTTGAATACTAGGAAATGCTAACTGGAGGTGTAGAATTAAAAGGAAAAGCGAGCAAAGATGAAACTTGATACAACCCACTCAAGAAAATGAGAAGAGGACTTCAGAAGGATAAAACAAGCCATGTGACAAAAACAGGGAAAGAAGATATATTCCCAGCCAAAGAAAAACAGCTCTTCTAGAAGAATGACTGACTCTTAGAAGTTGATACTGGTAAAGATGCAGTGTTTGTTTTGAGAGCTGTGAAAAGGTCACTGCAGGCTTTAGAGGATTGTCTCAGTTGATTTCCATTTGCTGCCTTTTTTCTGCAAGAATAGATTGGGAAAAAGACATGTGTCCCCTAGTGTCCTCTCCGTCCAGTCAAAAGTGTGATGCTCTGTGCAACACAACAGTTCTTCCTTCTTCAAACTTGTGTTAATCTGCAATGATAAAGCTAAATTCTGTTAGATAAAATAATGGACAGACTGGGAGATCAGAGAGGTAGTATCAGCTGGCATTTTCTTTTATGAAGATGTACTGTGGCAGTGTCCTGTTTCCAGCATGTTTTTGCTGTCTACATGTATGTCCTAAGAATAATGAAATGCTAATGAAGTTGTTAAGGTTGATGGTGAAGTTCCCTTTTTAAAATCATGTCATTATGTGGTAGAGTTTAATCTTTTCTACTGTGTGGCTGTGATCTGATGTGTGGATAAAACCCAGCTGACAAATACACAGTGAAATATGGTTGATGGGTTGGGGGAAGCTGTAGGAGTTAACCAATTTTCATACTTGTTTGTTCAGCTGAGGGAGTCAAAGAGAGCTGGTTACTTTAGAATGCACAAAGTGTGTGCTCTATAGCTGCCTTCTTTCACATTGGATTACTGTGTGCATATCTACTTGTGACCCTAAATATTTTTAGTTAGTGTAGTAGCATTTAGTAAGTGTTCCTGTTCTTCTAAGGGTAAATGTAATAGAAATTAAGGTCAGAGATATCTTCCTTGGGAACACAATTTAATGGAAAATACCTTTTTTCTTTTAATACGATTTAGCAGTTCATTCAATCTAGTGAAAAGTCAAGGGACTGATGGTGATTGTAATGCTCAGAGCACTCTTAATTTTTGGCTGATAAATTGAAAGTGGAGCTGATATCTGAAAAACCATCCTCCTTTGAGAAGTGAAATAGGAGCGATCTTACTTGTTTCTCATAAAACATTGATTTTATTCGTATTGTGAGAACAATTTAGAGTAGATGCCCTACATCTGAATTCTGAAGTTGAATGTGATACGTATGGAGAACACATACAGAAGAATGATAGATATGGAAACCTGTGAGCTTGGATAGACTCACAAGAATCAACACTCAGATCCTTCCTGGCTGGTAGCTTGTAACTGCCCATTGCCACCAGTAAGTTCCTATTTTCTGGGTAGGCCTAGAACATGGGAGGACAGCTTTAGATTGGTATGTGAGCAACCAAGTTCTGAATTGCAGAAATGCTTGGTGAGTATGGCATACTGTCACATGTGAGGGCCTCATCAGCAAATTCGAAATTGCTGTATGACAGAGGTGGTGATAGATTCTTCGTAGACTGTGGAATCCATGGAATTATTAGTGCTGTTGACCACTGATTATAGTATTTATTCAGTTATATGATATAAAAATAATTTAAATTGCAGTGAAGTTGGTTTTGAGGATTGTTTTGTAGGAGAAAACAAGGTTGTGGTATAGATTGGCACTTCTGTGCATCTCAGTTTTTTTTTCTTTCACATTTTTTGAGTGGTTTTCTCTGTTGTAAGTTTGACGCTATTTTGGCACCATACAGTAGACTTTCTAATGACACTAAAGCAATTTATGACCTACTTATCCTTTCTTAAAGCCATGTCTTTTGTTGGCTGTCCTAAACTGCGTCATTTCTGTGCAAGTGATCCTAATCTGCGTGTGTTTTTCTAGTCTTATCCCTGACTGAGGCAGGATAAAAGATGTTTGAATTCTTCTGAAATGCCTGTAGATGTAGCCATGGTATCTCTAGACGTACAGGGCTGCTGTGCATTGATGAAAGTGAGTTATTTGGATACAATTCAGATACAAAGACACAGAAATGTGGGGGCTTTCTATAAACAGAGCATATGACAGGAAAAAAGTATGAAAAAGGAATAATTTGAAACCTCTTTATTACAGACGAGGTGCTGCTTATCAAATTTGGATAAAGAGTAGGACATTCTTTTGGAAGAGAAGTGATTTCAAGGAAATTCAAAGTGGACTGAACATGTAAACAACTGCTATGAAGTGCAGATTGCTGGTACCTAAGTAAGGGTCAGACTAAGTTCAGTACTACTGAGTGATGCTAGAAGCTGCACTGTGATAGTGATGTTGCTTTACAGAGAGGTCTGTTTCTATATTATTGCATAATATAATTACAAATAAGATAAGTTCTGTGATGTAGTAGTTATGTATATGCTAAGATCTGTTTAACAGAGGAAAGAATTGATCTTGGTTTAAATTTTTCCGATATAAATGCGAGCATGTGGCTATTAGAGAAAAACAAGCCTGTTAAGTCCATACTCATAACTTCTGCTGACATAGAAATCAACAGGTAAAATCATTATTTTTGATGCTACCATACCCAAATATAGCAATGCTGCTTTTGGCATCAGGCAGGAGGGATGGTGAGCTGCTGGTGGGATCACATCTTGTTAGCTGAGGAAAGTGGGCAGGAGCATGGTCTTCCTTCTCCCGCCTCCTCTTCTGCCTCCGTGCTGCTGTTACCTCTTCTTCTCTACCAGTGTAACTCAATTCCAAGTGTTCACCTTGATGACAGTTCTGTAAATCACCACAAATGCTTTGGAGACTTGCTACA
Source organism: Oreocharis arfaki (assembly GCA_013398015.1). Classification (NCBI taxonomy): domain Eukaryota; kingdom Metazoa; phylum Chordata; class Aves; order Passeriformes; family Paramythiidae; genus Oreocharis; species Oreocharis arfaki. Next base: position 608,368 of record VZRR01006884.1, on the reverse strand, counting down.
GGAAAGCATTCCGAGCATAGTGTTGTCAGCTGGAGTTACAGTATGTCCTCTGCAGCTGCAATGAGTCATTTTTCATACTCAGCCTTCACTTTTGAGCAGTACGCTGCAAACTTCAGAATGAACGCTTGTTCATGAAGTGCATCATGAAAATAACATTTGATATGCACTTTAAAAATCTTGTTTTTCTTCTTTTCATTCCTGCTGAAATTTTTGCCCTGTATTCCTCCTGGCAATGCCATGCTCCATTTCTATCTTTTCTTGGGTGCTGGTTTGTTTGGGTTTTTTTTGTAGTTTGTTGGTTTTTTGGTTTGGTTTTTTGGTTTGTTTTTTTTGATAGGCCATATGTTTCCCTGTATGGCTTTCTTCATGTTTTTTACTTTGCTTTCTTCACTCACTGTTTATTTTTACCTAAACATTGCTCTGTCACCTCTCAAATCCCTTTCCCTCTATATGGATATGGCAAAATACGAAGGTTTAGTTGCTTTTCAGATGCTGCAAGTAGGAATTTCTCCTGTTCCATCTTTGCACCATTAAGTTTAGCTGGCCACCTACGTACAAATATTTCTAGAGCTGGCTTCTTTCAGAGGCTTCTTGGAACACAAGAGGACTAAGACTAACCAGATACTGTTATCTACACTGTTTCTTTTATGCTCCCGCATACCCAGAAGGAAGACAGATGGGATTCTACTTAATGTGCTTTCTTGGGCATACAAGCTGCAGTGGAGTCTGGGAACAGCCAGCTATGTGCAAACTTCAGTGGTGTGTTGTTGATGTGTTGTGGAATGTTGGCTTCGTAATTATAAATATGTTTTTTACATAGGTACAGTATTTAGAAGTGATAGTGCTGTTTACATAGGAAGATTTTTTTTTGTTTTACTACTTTCATAGCTTTGGGACTATTTGACACTTTTGAAGCAAAGATGTGTGTCAGTCGAAGATGCTTTTTGTAAGAGCTTCACAAGGGACAATCAGAAGCTGGGTTTGATGCTATCTGCAAGAGCTGTTTTGTGTTGAAGGACATAAAAAAGTCTTTGCAAACTGGTTAATTATTTAGAAAAAAAGATAAATGCAGAAATCTGGATTATGTTGAATAAAGTTGAAAATAAATGTCTCCTTCCATTTGCTTAAAATCCTCTGGCCATTTGTTTCTCAACTACTTTTTATGGTTCTTTTTTTAAACATCTCTAGCTATCAGAAATTCTTGGGTTTTGTGTTCTGCAAGAAGAAATCATAAATTGACCTCAGGTCTCTTGTTGATATTAGCTGTCTTAAAATTATCACTCATGTATTTCAGGATAAATAATTGTTTCGTTATGCCAAATAACCCTAATTGGTCTGATTTAACTTGGTGTTTTGAATAGATACTAGCTGATGATACTGCTCATAGGGGGAGCATTCCTTTTTACAAAGTGCTGCAGTATTCTTGTTTCAAAAGAGCAACATGCAAGTGAAAATCTTCTGGATTTTGCAAAGCAGCATAGCCTTAAAAGTGCCTGAGTTTTGTCATGATTTGATTTAAGTTTAAATGCCATCACAGAAGTCTGTCTGTCTTGTTCCGGTCTCTATTCAGTTGTAAATGTTCAGAGGCAGAAGGTTGAGGGACAGCAGTGACTGACAGTGTGGGATGGCATTTTGCAGAGTCCCCAAATAAGACATCCCTGTGAGTTTGACTTTATTGTTTTTCAGATCATTTGATTTCTTGTCCTTTGGTCTTAAAATCATGCAGGAGAAAGGATTCTAGGCCTGCTTGATTTTCTACAGTTTTGGCTCCAATACTGAATTTGGAACCTTCATTTTCTATTATAAATCGTAGATTCAGGAAAGAGAACTGCAGTAGTACCCCAGCTGTGGAGAAAGGAGGTTGAGGAAAGTTACTTGTTGGGCTTCTCTCAAGGGGGTGAACAGCATCCCCTGTGGTGCAGAGCAGGTGCTGTGAGGGGCCCTTGTCCAGGCAGGCAGGGCTCCTCTGTGCCTGGCGAGGCCTACCAGCTCCCTGTCCCACGTTGCACACATTTGAACACTCTCCACCAAATGCTTAAAGGGATTACAACATAGATTTGCAAAACCATGAAATTGTGGCTTTTTATTATTACATTTATCTAGGTTTTGAATTACATGTTGAAAAGTAAGTGTAGCAGTGTGAGGGTGCATGAGGGAGTGACTGAGGGGTGGCTGGATACTGGTTGTTCACACCTATTCAGCCAGCTGTATGTTTTTCATGAGACTTGCGCATTGGCACAGGACATATTTATATTCTGTACCACAACAGAATTTAGCATAATGTTACTCTAACACTCCTGGATTTGCTTCAGGTTTGTATTATTTTAAGACATTCAAGAAAAAAATAAAAAGACTAGGCCTTTCTTCAATATTTTACTTGGAGAAGTGCATCCTTATAATTCAATATTCATATAGAAGGTTTAGCTGGAATCTTAAATGTTAGCTAATTAGTTAAAAGCTCTTGGCAGACCAGCTGTGCTGTTAGTTGGTGTCCCCACTAGCAATTCAGCCACATTTCCTGGGAAGGCCACACTGAGCATGTTTATTTAAAATGTAAATGCAACATTTTTTTAGTCAGGTCCCTCTTGTCACATTTTAGGAGTCAGGAACTGCTGTCCAGTCTTCTGAGCAGTCTGATGGGAACACTAGTTAGTCTCCAATGAGCTCAGTTAGCAGTTTGTAATGAACGGAATCAATTCAGTGGCCACTTCTGTCCCCTTCCCTGTGCTTGCCACCCTTCTGGTGACCTTCAGGTTCAGCCAGTACTTCAAGTTAATTATTTCTGTAATGGCTTTGCAAACTTGTTTCTAGATACTGTGAAGGTTCAAATATAAACATATGTCCCTCTTTCTGGTGCTGAGATAAAATAATATGAAAATGCCATCTGCAGTGTATACTGTTATCCAAGTTGGAGCGTCTTCCAGATTCTTAAGTTCAAAATTCACAGATATGACTAAACGTTGTATATAAAGTGTCTTCAGAGAGAGGTGTTTTCTTCTTTTTACTTTGTGTCTATATATGTGTTTTGTTAACAGATGTACACACACACAAAATTCAGTTGTAAGAGGTTTTTATTGGTTTGGTGTTTTTTTTTTTTTCAATTCAGAATGTAGGCCATGTGGCTAGTTAAAATTTTTTATTTCCAGTTCCTGGGATTGGTTTTGGTGTGGACTGTTTGGCTTTTGTACAGTAATCTCAGAGGGTTGTTATTTAATCTCAGATATACTGAGATTCTAACCCTTTATTCATGGTATTAAAATGTATTTTTCATTAAAGGATGGGAGAGGATCTGGGTTTTATAATAGTTCTAGAAAATGAACGTTTCCTTAACCTTTTCAAAATTGTTAATTTCAGTTTTTGGTAGCTATTGAGGAATATACAGCAATGACTCCTAAAAGAAAAAAAATTAGTTAGAAGTATATTTGCCTTCATAAAACAATGGTATTGAAAAGCAAACTTGTTATTCCAGTCTTACCCAGACTGCATAATCCTTGCCATGGAAATATCATGGCAAAAGTATCAGGAATTATTTTTGTTTCTTTTGCTGCTTTTGTCTCTCCTGGTATTTCTGGGATACTTACAGTTCTCTATACTTAGACGACAAGAGTCTAAAAGTGGTACCTTTAGCTTTGGTATTAACACCTGAAAGCTTTAGCTCAAAAAAAGCATGTTATAAATCAAGGCACTTTTCCTTGTCATCTGTTTAGATTTAGAACGAACGCCTTCCAATATTTTATGTAGATTATCACTGAATTTTCTTAATTATTCTTCTGTAGCTGTCAGTTGAACATGACCATTTTTCAACAGGTGAATTTCAAAAGATAAAAAACTAATTGCTATACCAAAAGGTTTAATAGGTGATGGTGGAAATCTTGTATGTTTTTACTTTTTCACTGCTTCCAAGTTTGCATAAAGCACCTTTTTCTAGACATGGTGTCAAAAGGCGTTGGTCTGGAGTCTTTATCACACAGCTCCAGTTACCTTTTCACTGCATACATGTAGCTGTGTAAATTAAATATCTGCTAAGGAAATGAAGTTGTATTATGTTTGCTTGCTTTAGAAAGACGAAATTTCAAGATGAATGTAAGATCTACTTTAAAAAGGTAAAATACAAGCAGTCTTTTGTATGGGTTGTTCGGAATTCTTAAAATATGTGTGCATACTTACCTACACACAATAATACACTGTTGAATGTGAAGTATTTTAGTATATGGTACCAGGATAACTGAAATCTCAAATATACCCTTATTTGAAGTCATACTATAAGTTTTAATTATCATTTAGTTTGAAATACAGTTCATTTAAAAAATAATTTTCTTATGTAAGCATCAAAATCTTCTCATTTTTAGGATTATTCCGGTAGTGTCTTCTGCTGAGTTATGCCCTACAAACTCAGGGCATCATTCACTTGGTCTTGTTTACCAAATCTGTTTTCATTTTGTATGCAATGCAGAATCAAGTTATCTACACATGGGAAATGATTGCTCTCCTTTCCACTGATAGCACTAAGTTTCTAATAAAAGCTTTAATTCTGTAGGTACCAGGTAGACTTCATGTACCATGTAAACCCTGTCATTGCTTTGCTGAAATTAGCTGTACTGTAAATAAACAAATGCATACAGTTGACAGGGTAATCTGAATGATATGGAAAGCAGAACAAATGTAGATTTCATTACCAAGTTTAAAAGGTGTCTTTAAAATAGTTGGCATTTGAGTTACTTGGTTTATAGTGAATAATGTTTTTTCACTTAATTTACCTGAGGGGATCACTGTTAATTTTTTGAGAGGGATAGCAGAAGAGAGGCCTAGTTGGAATGGCTGAAGGCAGGCTGGGAAAAGACTTTTTTTTTTTTTTTCCCCCCCTCACTTTTTTGGCAAGGGGTGTGCTGCCTTTCATCTTTGTTCTGTTTCTTCCATCCCTTTAAATCCTGTGAACTTGGAGCAAGTTCACCTATCCTTGCTTTGTTGACCCGGGAAAACCAAAGCCCTGTAAGCACCTGGAGAAGGAAAATCAGATAACTCTACTTCTCCAACCCTACTAATCCCCTAGCATTGCTGATCTGATTTTGATCTGTAAGCAGCTTCATTTTGAAGTCTACTTTAAAGGATCAATTGATGATGAAGTTGTCCATCTATAGAAATAATTACTTTTTAAAATGCTATAGTAGCTTTTTATTCATTCCGTACTCTTTTTTGTGCCTTCGTTCTTTTATCATGTCTGTAAATTATTGATCCAGTTGATCAAATACAACTGCTTCAATGAGATATGTATTTTCCTTACAGCAGCAGTTTAATTTTCTGCTAGAGGTATTATGTGGAAATACATAACATTTTTTTTCCTGTCTGTATTAGAACATAAACATTGAAAGAACATGAATATTCACTTGGATTTTTTAATAAAGACATTTTTGTAAGTGGTTGACTTTATTTTGACTTTGTAAAGAAGTTGGTTTCCCCACGGCTGCTTTTGCCTGTTTTAGCAGACACCTGCATAGCAATTACCTGATCTGTAACCTGGGGGACTGTTTCACCGTTAATCCAACTGGTATTGTTGAGAAACGTTGTTACTCCATATTAATTTTTCATTCCCTCAGAAGTTAAATCTTTTCAGTGGAGAGAAATCAGAGCTCTTCTTTCAAGAAGAACAGCATGAAACCAACATGGTATACCAGCATCGAAGTTGTTAGTGGTGTATATGCCAGGAGATAATGGTTGCATTTCTGGGAATTAGTTTTCATTTTGTGATCTACTAGTTCTTACCACTTTTTGAGGTAATTACAGAGATTTAGTAACAGGTACTATCTAAGTAATACATTAAAAAGTACAGATATATGAGAGTATTTGGTTGTGAGTTATTGATTGAAGATAACAGATTCCAGCTATCTAGGATGATAATTAATTGGTAGAAGTTAAGCAGCAATTAAGTATTTCAAAGCATTTGTATTAGTATTGGATTAATTTTGTGATTGTCTCCTGCATAATTTGGCCTTCTGTAATAGCGAAGGTAAAAAGGCACTTTCTAGTTTGTACACCTGTTACCAAATGGATGACTGATTTTTCAGTATATCCTGATTTTTTTCCCTTAAATATATGGAAAACATGAATTAAGCTCTGCAAGGCAGGAGGTGTGTTTGCAGCTTTTTGCTAGTGTTGACTCCTGTCATGGCTCAAAGTATTGAATTTTCTAGCTAAGTGGAAATATTATGGTCAGAAGGTGCAAGACTGAGCTGTATTGATCAGTTTTAATTGTTCATTAACTGTAGCTTGTCAATAACTTCGTAGGCTTGTGGTTTAATACAATTAAATAATATTATACTTTTTTGACCTATTGTTGGAATTGATCCTTTGATGTATTTGGAAATTCAGAATTTTGGATGCTTGACTCCTGGGACAGTAATGCATTAAATAAGAAAACATAGATGGATTGAAATGTGCGAAGTAGTATTCTCTTTCTCCCGGTTGCCTCCTTCCCCTCCAAAAGCTGATCTTCTGAATACTTAGAAGGACATGTAGTTTTGTTTTTATTAACTCTAAGAAGCTGCCTAAGAGATCAGGATTCATCATTCTGGCAAAGTGTAGAAACGTTACGTGCCACTGAATTTGTGAGTTATAGGAAAAGTGGCTTAGTAAGAGGAGGTCATGGGAATTGGTGGTTCCATCCCTGTTAACCTTGTCATCACTTTTGTTCCTTATCTAGCCATTTTCTTCTTTCGGTTCTTGCAGGTATGTAAACATGTCAGGAGTCTTTGTGGCAAACTGAAGACGAGAAGGCTATTTATATTAATGGTATTAGGATGAAAAGACATATGGGTATTCATAGGTTGCAGACAGTCAAAAGGATTTTTACTTGCACCTAGTATAAATTTTTCTGTTAATTGTGTGTGTGCATATGATATCGTAGTGGCTTCTTTTTTTTTTTTTTTTTTTTTGTATCAGCTTTGCTATGTTATTTACAGGCTTTTTTTCTTTATCTGTTGGCAGGTATTTAATTAGTCAAGGAGCACATGTAGGAGCTGTAAATAGTGAAGGAGACACTCCATTAGATATTGCTGAAGAAGAGGCAATGGAAGAGCTGCTTCAGAATGAAGTAAATAGACAAGGTAATTTTGAATACAGAAGGGTGATTGTATTTATTGGGCACTAAATGTAGTTTTGAAAACTTAGGCTAGATTGGGACTTTTAAAGTAACTCTATTTTCTAGAGAGAGCTGTCAGTATAGAATGTGCGGTGCTTAAGTGTGTATCTCTTAAGACAGATTCACATAATTTAACAGTAAACTAGTAATTGTTTCAGGCTTTGCCCAGTTTTAATTTACATGCTTAAACCCATTTAATGCCCAAAGCAAGTGGTAAAAAGAAACTGGAAGTAAGACATACCTACTGATACACGGAAGTAGACAGTGGATTTGCAAAGGCTTTGATTCAATAAACTGGTAGTGTTAACAGAAATTTGATTAGCTTTTTTTACATTAAATACACAATGAACATCATATTAAACACTCGTGTGCATTTTTTGTCTGTATTACCGTTTCTCTGTTTTAATTAGTTGTTCTCTTTTCTAACAGTACTGTCAGTCTTTGCTTAAGAGTTGTTTGCCTCAGCCTAGATTTTTTAAGGTTATTTTTAAAATGTTTGGCTTTACTGATGTGTGATACTAATTCACTGCAGTAGCTCTTTGTAAAATTGTAATCATTTGGGAAATGAACTCTTCCAAAATCTCTTTTTCATATGTTATTGCTTTTTTTAAAAGAAATTATTTGTTATATGGGATTTTACATATATTTTTACAATGCAGATATTCAGCATTACACACTAATTTTTATTCTCTTGCAAGTTTATCAAATGATTTTGAACAGCTCAATTATAAAACTAGTATTACCAACCTAAACTGAGTGCCACAAATCACTGAAAATTTCAAGGAGGTTTATATGTTTCACAGTTGAAGCTTACTATAAACTGTCTACAGTACTGTCTTTATAAATCTGAGAAGAAGGTACATGTTCCCACATGTAGCTATTAACTTGTAAAGGAATAATCTAGGTTGTTTTAAAATACTAAATTTCATTTGTTCTGGACAATCTACTTTCCTTCCTCTTGCATTTTTATGTCAGTTGGTTTGCTTACTTGTTTCACGGAAGCAGGGAAGAAGGCATGCTTTATCCCGCCTTCTAAATTTGTGTCTGAAGATACAAGAACTTGTACATGCAGAAATGGAATCAAAGGAAGTATTTCATGATTGTGGGTGAGAATGGAATAGAAAGGGTATGAATGTGGATGTGAATTTACAGTGTATATCTTACTAAATCATGAGACAATTGTCTCAGCAATAAGATTTTAATTAGGCACTTTTGATGGCATCCTTAGCTTGCATATAGATATTACATAAAATTGTGTGTTAATGTTGCATAAAAAATGATTATTTAGTCATTATCAGGATCACTTAGAAAGTGCCTGATTGTGTGTATGTTGTGGTTAGAGAAGTTAATAGTTCTAAAATAGGAACTTAATTGTTTCTCTTAATGTGAAATTAACAGTGAGGCATTGTGACAGTTTCATCTTTGACTATACATGTAGCTGAATACAATTATCCCTCTAGCAGTGAGATAATTCATATTCCTTCCCTATGATACAGTCCTTCAGATCAAATAAAGCTCTGCCACAGTTTTGATAATGCAAGTTAACAGTGGAATGATCAGCCCTGGCTCAGTGTTAGGGGTAATGGAAAACCAGCCTATTTATTTTGAAAATAAACAAAATATATGGGTGACAAAATATCTTGTCTCTGTGTAGGTAAAATATGCAGTGGGAAAATTAAGTAGGCATTTTCCATAACATTTTTGCCTTGCAACCCTTTCATGTGTTTATTCCTACATTCGCTGTAGTTTCATTTTTGTGTTGCAGTGTTAATGCTGTAAATATGGCTTCCTACATATTGGTAGCCAGAGTTTTTTGGTGGCAAAAGATTGCTTGGAAAGATCAGTCAGGTTCATTGTGATTTCAGATTTAAGTGATGACATTTGTTGTTTCTGTTAAAAGTCCGAGGAGAATCACTTGTTAGGTCTCCTTTTTTAGTGCTTTTGCAGTTCTTGTGTCTTTATAGGAAACATCCAAACAGACTACCCAGCTACTTAGCGTTATACTGATCATCAGTTTGTACTTAGGCCCAATTTTTTGTAGATATCAAACCGCATATTTAAGGACATGCCTGATTACAGGACAAAATGTGGCAACCTCTTGAGACACTTAATTCACAAAAATAAATCATAGAATACAATACAATTCAGTTCTGTGTGACATTACAGGCTTAATAAAAGGAAGGATCTGCAATGTTTCCTCATCCTATTTCAACATTCAGGCTCCAAGGTCTGATCTGACTAGAGAGGAGATGGTCAGTGATGCAAAATAATCTTCTTGTTATACAAGTTTTATTGTAATGAGTGTTGGCCATTAAAGAAGAGAGATCTTCTAGTATTGTTAAGCAATGTCTGTTTTTCTTCAGTCATTCTGATCACCACATGCTGCACCTCTAAATTGCACCAAGAGTCAGGTGCCTTTTCATGTGTCCTCTTGTGTCCTGCTGAGCAAATAGCATGATTTGGTATAATGGACTGTGCAGGAATTGTGAACTAAGGGAATAGCTATCCTGTGACTGAAGCCGTACCACTCTGATAGTTAGGAAAATATTTTTCTACCCAAATCTTCAATGGGGAATCATTGGCTTAATTATTTTTTAAGCTTAAAACCTAGTTTAGTTTTATAATTTGTGAGAAGGTAAATTACATGCTCAAGTATTTTTTGACCCAGTTACAAACACTTCACAGATAGCAAGATCAGGTGTTTTGTGGAAATTAATCCAAAGGAGTGCTGAACAACTGTTTTATTTGTACTTCATGTGATTAAACTATTTTGTGTGTTACAAAAAAAACCTTCTTCTAGGACTTGTTTTATTGTTTCTCCATTTGACTAGTATCTTTAGCTTTGGTCAATCCCATGTATAAATGAGTGCCACTGCAATCCTCAAAATAATTTAGCTTCATAAAAAGTATTTAGTTTATCAGTGTGATCTGTCATGTTTCTACTCTGCGGTGTTTCAACACAAGGTTGTGGAAGTTGTCTTGTACCAGTAAAGTTTTCATTTGCACTGGTGAATACCAGCAGACTTGAAAGAGATGTGGCTTTGGTCCTGGCCAGCCCTGGCCAGTTTTAAATATTCTCTCTCCTCAGGGCTTGAGTGGGGTTAAGCATAATGGTTTGAAGTGATTTTTTTAGCTGTTGATCATCAGATGTCCTCTTAAAATTATTTTTAACTTCTTAAGCAGTTATTTTGAATTATAGGAAACATTCTCAGGAGGTGAGTTAGTGGGAAGAGGTGATGTGAGGTGAATCAGGGGTTCGTGATACAGTGTGGTAGCTATTTATTCCGTAGCTATCAGAGTGATCACTCCTCCTGTTCCAAGGAGAAGCACATGTTCCCCATTCTTAATTATAGGTAATGTAACAAGACTCTCCCAGATGTATTGCTTAACTCAGATTTGTTTATGTGGATAAAATTCGAACTATTACATTTGTATATAAACATTCACTTCATGAAGTAAAAAGGGGGTTGATCTTTCCTGCAGTATCTATAAAACATGCCTTTATATGGCCGAGTCGTCCCGAAACAATGATTCAGCAGTTAAATTTATGCTGAATTTTCATTAAATGGTCACTGAATGGCACACTGTTTCCAAACCTGTTTGGGGCTGTTGAGTAACGCTTGTTGACCAGAAAAAAAGTGGAAGCATTTAGCAATAAATTATTAATGGTTTAAGTTGTTAGGCTGCTAGAGGTTAAGCGTGCTGGTGGTGTGAGCGAGTGCTGCGGCTGAGGCTGAGCTGGGAGGCAGCGCATTGCCATCTATGGGCCGTAGGGAGAAAGGGTTGGAAACAGATGATGAGCATTTTCTTTTCCCTTGGTATCTTAGTAGAGTCTGGAAAACAAAAGGAAGGAGAAAGGCCCATACAAGGTATAATAAAGGCTGTTTACATTCCATTTTCTGTAGTTAATAATGGGAATTGTATTTAGTTTATCTCAGAGCACAGCTTTTTTTCTATGACACAAAGTTCAATTCCCATTTTCATGCCAGTTATTAATGTGGAATGTTTTATTTAGGTTGGCAAGATTCTGGTACTGTCTTCTGTTGAAATACGACGAGAAGTTTACTGTCTTGTAAAATAATGCATTGATACAGCCATTACTCCTCTGTAACCATTGTATATTATTTGGGCTTCAGAAATGCAATAGTTTTTGATACTGATGGCAGTCTGTACTGAGTATTAGTTACAATGCAAAAGCATTGCTATTTTGACATAATAACCTGGATCATTAGGCCTGTCTGGAAAGTATGCTTAGATGTTACTCATTAGAAGCTCAAAAAATCAGGGTTTCGAATGAGGTTTTTTCTCTGTTCTTCCTTTATACAAAAGTGCCTCAAAACAAACAGCCACATACATGAACAGTTTTGCACTGATAGGAATTTTTTCGAATTCTTTGGGTGGAGGAGGTTACTCATGCTGATAAAGATTCACAGTTGGACTTTGGGCAGGCAAAAAGAGAATGGACATAACTGTGACTAAGATGATCAAATACAAACTGTTTATTTGCATGATAGTGTTTTGCAGGCAACACTGACATGTAAATGACTGTACTCCAGAGTATTGTCCCGGGATCTGCCAGTCACTGCTGTGTCATTCTGAAATGCGAGCAGATGCTCAGGCCCATGAAGTTAGTTTGCAGTAATTCACAAATCAACATGTAGGAGCTTCCCGAGGAATGAGAATATGTGATTATCAATGTGTTATTGATTCCAAGTTCCTGGTCTTCACTCTTCATATTTGCCGTACTTGGAAAGTTTTTCAGCTTTTTCCTCTGCTGAGTCCCTCAACAGCCTTGTATGTCTTCCTGCATCACGCAGACTCAGCATCCTGATTATGGTTTTACATCAGTTTCTGATAAAATGTAATTCTATTCATTTTTACCTAAATTGTCAAGAATAAAATGGTTTTGCTGGTCAATTAATTGAATGAGTGTAGGAGTTTGATCAAGTCCTCGGAACACTGGCTGTTTAACCTTCTTCACCTGCTTTATGGTACTTACAGAAGTTTTATCTTTTGATTGTCCTTAGCATAAAGTTTTACAGTATCTATCTCCCAAGTCCCTGCATACCAGTGTGTAAGATTAGCGAAATCATACAGATAAAACTGTTGAGTTTTATCAAACTTTCATTGAAGGTTGGGGCACTCATTTTCTGTTAGAGGTCAACCCAGATACAATTTATGCTCTTGATGATCACAGTTTCTAAACTGCTTTTCCTTCTGAGTTGTCACCCTTCAGCCATCACAGATAAAATTATGCTCATGCATCGTTCTTTTCAGGACCTCTTTCCTGCTATGTTCTTAAGTTTGCTCCAAATAGTAGTAATTACAAAAATGCTTTCAGATACATGCTTGCATTGCCCATTTAGGGTCTGGAATTTATTTCCATCTGTTTAACCTGATGCATATACTTGTAGATGTTATGATGGTAGGCTGTGTTTCTCCCTTTTCATTGGTGTATGAGACATACTGTAAAAAGTTTTCGATGTTTTTTGGTGTTTTTTTAGTAGAGCTATGAAGTGCAATATCCAGAGTGTTGTCTATTTGTGTATAAGGTTTGTGATTCACAGTGATAGGAGACAAACCAGAAATGCTTTAGAAATATAAAGGATACAGCACCATCTTGTTATCAGTATTGAGAATTGAGATTGTTTCTCTTCCCATAGAGATCTGTTTGTAAAACAACTTCAGCTGTTTTCTACTGTGTAGAGATAGATCAGCACACTTATTTTTTGGTGCTTAGAGAGTTAAAACAGAATTTTTCTCTTTTTTTTTAACAGGACACTTCCGTGGTTATTACTGTGGTGGTAGACGTTCTTAAAGGAATGAGTTTGAAGAGTTTTAGTAGATTGATTTTTATCATTGTTTATTTATAATTCTTTTTCTACCCAGCCTTCTCCTTTTGTTAAAAAATGCATTATGCAAGCTGTCTTACAATATTGGATGTTTCCATAACCTCGGAATTCATCTACCAAAATATATTCATGTGTAACCCTGAACATTATAAAGATTGTTTAGTTTTTATTTTATTATGTCACATGAATGTAGCATATAATTCGTTATGTAATTGAATTGAAGTATTTGAAGTAAAAAATTTTGTGTTTTCTCTTCCCCTCCCCTCTCCCTGTCTGAATTAGGGGTTGATATTGAATCAGCTCGAAAAGAAGAAGAACGAATAATGCTAAGAGATGCAAGACAGTGGCTCAACAGCGGCCATATAAATGATGTCAGGCATGCAAAATCTGGTGGTACAGCACTTCATGTAGCTGCTGCTAAGGGCTATACAGAAGTCTTAAAGTAAGTGTGGTTTAACTTTTTCATATTTTATGGTCTTGATGTAATGCTGCTTGGAATTGGGCACTTCTAACTTTTAGAGAGTGTATCTTGCAAATCCCAGTCTCTAGAACGATTTATTATCAAAAGCTTGATTTTATGTTTTCAAGCACTCATAAATCATGATGTTGTTAGCTTTCTATTTAAGTCTTTCAAAATATAAGTACAGTATACATGTTTAGCCTGAATACTTACTTAAGAGAAGAACATTAATGAAAAACTTGCCCTGTTTCTAAGGCCAGCTATGTAAACAAGCTTAAGACCTTTTTATAATGCCAGTTAGCATCCTGGTTGGTTCATATTTTCAAGACACCGTATTATTTCCGTACCTAAAGCAGGGTTTGTAATCCAGGCTAAAAGTTTTTACAGTTAAAAACCAGGTAATTTAATTTTCTGTTCTTATGATGTTGTTGAAAATCATGACTCTTGAAATCTTCATTGGAAAGCTTTAGGCTTCTGGTGTCCCCTAATTCACAGCTTTTCTTTAATGTAATATCAGTACACATCATAACAGGTTTAATTTCTTTTTCATCAAAGCTCTACTTTTGTTGTAGTAAAGCATAATCATTAATACATTGCTTTAACATGACTTTAAATTTATTTGACTGCTTTAGCAGTGCTAGGAGCACTTACATACTGTAACATGAGTGAAAATGAGCACACATCCTGACTGTGAGTATTGGTGCCTTTAAGGTCTGCAGAGCAATTTATTGAATGGGCATTCTGTTTCAAAAAACCCTTATGCTTCTACATGATGAAGACAAATTATTTTATTGGAAAAGAGTAATTTTTGTTTTAGAGTAGCAGGTGTCTGTAGGGAAGTTGTATCTAAAACGGCTTTTTAGCTCCCTCAGTTACTGTCTTTTTTGTAGTCCAGTCTGTACACCTCTCCTAGGAGAGGCAAAACATGTGCAGGCAATTTTGTGATTGCTTCAAATTATCAAAATGTGTGCTTTGTATTGGATGCAAGACTTTGCAGCTGAGCATGTGTGGAAGTTGACTCATTGGAAGATATTACTATAAGTATATTGGCTCTTGAGAAACTGAGAGAATTTTTTGAAAAGAGTAGTTTGTTGTTATGTGGTTTTTAACAATTATGGACAGTGGTTCAGAGAGCTCTTAGACCTTTACATAAAAATATTTGTTAGGTTAAGTGTCCTTTGTCACTTTGATGCTCACGTGAGAACCGTGCTAAATGTGAGTGCTGAATGCAGGCAGAACTGTGCACAGAACAGCAGGTCTTCTCTTTTGAGGAGCTCTGCTCCCTCTCACAGAACAGCTGGAGCATGTAAACAGTAGATTTTTGCAAGAAGTTAATGACAGCAGATGAAAGTTTAAAACACCTAATTTTAGAATGGAAGGAGGTTTTAATAGTTTACTAAAAAGAACACCATATCTAACAATTTTTTACATTTTACAACTCTTTTCCCTAAAATAGGTTTTGTCTATTGCTGCAGGAACAGAGAAAAATATCTAACTGTATAGAAACAATGGTCTTTGAAGAGGAAGTGAATAGAGAAGAAAATGAAAAAGGCTATTTTTCTTGAATTTTCCTTAAAATATATATATATACACACCTACTAAGCAATGAAGAGGCAGATGTTTCTATGAGAAGTAAAGTTTATCAATTGTCAGTAGCCCAACTAAAATATCTGTGAGAAAAAAGGAGAGAGATATTATTATAGAACAGTTCTACAATTTTCACGAAAATTGATTTGTCCCTGTCAGCAGTGTCAAGAGCTATTTCTTTTAATTTCTTCAGGCTTTTAATACAGGCTCACTACGATGTAAATATTAAAGATTATGATGGCTGGACACCACTTCATGCTGCTGCTCACTGGGGTAAAGAAGAAGCATGTCGCATTTTAGTGGAAAACCTATGTGATATGGAGGCTGTCAACAAAGTGGTAGGATTTTTATGTAATCCTTGTCAAGATACAAAGTTCTGGTCTCTAAAGTGACTTTAGAAGCCAGGGTAAGAAAAGTGATGATAAACTGCTGTTTACTGTCCGTGGAGCTTTATATAATGCATGTGTTGTCAAAACAGCATGGTTGTGTTCAGAACTAAATTCTCTGATTGTCTAAATTAATTTGTAGGCCGACTTCATGCTTAGTTCTATATTAAATGATCTGTTCAATCTTTGACATGGAAATTCACAATAGAAGGAGTTTGTTGACATTTCAGAGGTACAAAATTAGTGGCTTGGTGGATTGTATTCAGGCTTTCATTTGATCTCTGAAGATGATAATGATGCCTTTGCGTAGTGTTTTAACTCTTAAAATCAGCTTATGTTGGTGTAATAGAGTTGTCACTGTATTAGGCTGATTTGGGTGTTGTGGAAGAAACTTGTAGGCATCTCTGGACCCTCTGGTCATAATCTGAATGCTTCCTAAGCTCTATTTCTTTGACTTTTATGCAATGGCCTGTGTAGCTTGCTGATCTTGCTCCCAGTAAACACAAATATATTCATGAGTTACATAGCCATCGAAGGGATCCAAACCTTTCCATTCAGCTGTGTAAGTGCCGAGCTCTCATTCTTCTCCCTTTAGTGTTTTACAGCTAGATTCTGTTCTGCTTCCGGTTTATGTGTTAGATTTTTTACTGGGGTTGTGAAAACGTGGATGTAATACACTAGAAAGCACTCATAAAAGTATGTTCAAATCCACTGGACAAGAATAAGAAAAAAGGAGGTGTAGAGAGATGTCAGCTCGTTTTTTTGGTATATGGGCTTGTCTCTGCAAGCTAGGAAAGATTTGCCTGTTTTTAAGTGAGCTGGTAAGCATTTTTGCTTTTGGAGTTGCGAGGATGGAAAATTCTGGGTTTGGTTTCAGTTGAATGACCTTAGCGACTTAGAGAACTCAGTTATTGTTTAGGCACTTGACTTTGGGTATCAACTGTTGCAGATTTGGGTTTAAGATGTAACCTTCCAACTGCTACAGTTTTTTGCAAAGTGACTTTTTGTGGTCATAGTAGGTCTAACTACCATGTAATAGCTACTTAAAAATAGAAGGTCACATTAAAAACTATAGTCAGAATGCAAATATAGACTTGTGATAATAGTTCAAATGGCAGAAGACCTCAAGCTGTTTTGGCTGATGCTTGTTGAAAGGTGCACAATGTTCTGCTGTATTATCAGAAGCTTTATGGATGTGAAAATTAGTGGTTTAAAGGTTCATCCTTTCTAGCCAGTTAAGATAGTCTTCACAGTGTAATTAGGAGTAAGTTTGCCTTTAGTTAACATTTTGAAAAACTGAAATAAACACCGACAAACAGGAACACCTTCCATTGTTTTTATAAGCTGCTGTGGCCACTTTTAAATGACAGCTCGGTTTTTATTACTGGTTATTGTACAGAACTATTTACTAGTTTGATCTTGTCATGATCCTCCCAACGTCTCAGTAAGTCCACCCGCCCTGTTGATGCAGCTACGTTTATGCCAGTGAATCTAGGACTTTGCCTGGATTCCAGCCTTCAAGTATATGTCCCATGGAAATCGTACACTAAGGAGAAATAGAAACAAGTGGTCGTAGCAGATCTTTTATGAAACGGAATATAAATTGTAAAATACAGTTTTGCTGTAAAATGTGAAAGCATGACTACTTAAATTTAGTATAACTTGTTTAAATAATTCAAACTTGAAAAATCAAGCTGTATGTGATAGTCTAAGATGGGCAGGATGCTGAACAGCTCAGGATCCATCCATTCGACTGCCATTGTGAACAGTTGTTTGGAGTTAATACTGTGAGAATTATATTCATCAATCTGCTTTTCATTCATAGTGGTTTTTTTTCCCTTAAACAACAGTAAAATTTTATTGTCATGTCTTTATTACTTAAAAATGTGTTTACTCATCAGGTCCAAATNTCACCCCCCCCCCCCCCCAACAGTAATATTGCAAAATTGTTTTCAAATACTGACAGACTAACAGTTTGCAGTAGAGCTTGATTCATGGTTTCCAGTTTTTCTCTCTAAATGTTCTCCTTAACCTGCATCATCATGTGATGAGAAGACATCGTAGCCCGATACAATTAAATTCTGTTGTACAACTATGGTGTTTTACTTCTTCCCCTTCTTCAGGGTCAGACAGCATTTGATGTGGCAGATGAAGATATTCTAGGATATTTAGAAGAGTTACAAAAGAAGCAGAATCTGGTGGGTCTTGTGCATATATATATATATTTGTGTGTTATGGTTTATTATACATATGGTTATGGTATGCAACTCAGGGCAGCATATACATTAAAACCAGAGTTTTGAATTTGGGTCTTCAATTCAGGTGATGTCACAGGCATCTCAAAAGGTCTTTTATGCCCTTGCTTGCTCAGCTATGGTGACCAAAGAAGCCTTGGAAGAAAAAAGGCGGTCTACTGCTTGCCTTGTTCAGTGGGTGTTTTATGATCTGAAGTATCAACAATGAGCATCTTACTTGGAATAACAGTTTCTGAGATCTTTAGAGCTTTGAACTTTCATACTTGGAAAGTTTATATGCATTCTAGTGTTTGTAGTATTTAGAGATTTCCTGCCATTTGTAATTTTGTCACACTGATACCATTCTAACAATTAAACTGAATCATTCTGTTTTGAAGCTTCATAGTGAAAAACGTGAAAAGAAATCTCCCCTAATTGAATCCACAGCCAATCTGGATAATAATCAGACACAGAAAACATTCAAAAAGTAAGTAAAATAGGAAAAATTGTGACCTCCTTAGAAATATGATTTTCTAAGCTGTTCTACTTAACAGGCTTTAGTAAATTTTTGAGTACTTTGTAAATACTTCTCTTTTCAAACTCAGTAAGGAGACTCTGATTATGGAGCAAGAAAAGAATGCATCAAGTATAGAGTCTCTGGAGCAAGAGAAAGCAGATGAAGAAGAAGAAGGAAAGAAGGATGAATCCAGTTGTTCTAGTGAAGAGGAAGAAGATGATGACTCAGAATCTGAAGCAGAGACAGGTATGTTATTTGGAGCATTGCCTTTCATTAAGTATTTACTTTATAAATTTACTTATTTAATATCACGTGATCCAGGGTTAAATATGTTACATTTCACCTATTCTTCTGTATTTCACTGAGTTTCCAGTCTGTTTAAAGCAAGTTTATATGAGTCTAAAGTCAAGTCATAATAAGTGTATCAAATGGATGTCTTCACAGGTGGCTACTTAAATTAAAGCTGTAAACCAGCTTACTTGATTGGCTGCTTAACAATTGTTTTAATTAAGTTTTGATTGTTTTTGATTGTTTTAAACTGTTTTAATTCAAGTTTTTAATTAAATAGATAGAATAATATAAGCCTGAAGTTGCATGTCAGAAACATTGAAAAAGTTAGAAGATTGAATTGGAGAGGAAGACTTTGTAGCAGTATTTGCTTGTGGAACTGGTATAGAGATTGGATCAGCAGAAGTGCTAGCATTTTCATTTGTTCTTATCATCCTGGAGTAATTACCAATTAATCAGGTTCAGGTATTCATGAAGTAGTAGTGCATATATTTTCTGTGTGTACTGAGATAAACTTTTAAAGGTGTTATTTTAAATGTTAACTGTTACTTCATGTATAACTTCAGTTCAAGAGGAATGTCCTTTGAAAAGTTTTGCATTGTATGCACATTACTCTCTGTTTCTCTCTTGAGAAATTGAATTAGTGGGTTGTTTTTTTCTTGAACAATTATCAGAGTAGCAAGTACTGATACAAGAACAGCATAATGTCTTTTCCTTTCAAACCAGAAAACAAGTATCAGGCAATAAGTGTTTAAAGATGTACATTCAATCCTAATAAAGAATATTGGCATTGCAATGCAGCGATGCAATACATAGACATGGATGTCATTAGAGTTAGCTTGTTAATATTTTATGCTTAGACTTTTAAAAACAAGTAACCCTTTTTGGCGAGCTGACAGTTTTCATTTTAATACATTCTAATTTTTTCACCTGAAAAGGTAAGACTAAGAACGTATTTTAGAGCTAGCTGATCTATCATAAGCATTTAATGTAGGTAGAAATAACTTACAAAACCAAACTTTCTCTTATGGTTTAATTATTTTTTTGTATTTGACTTAATCTGGCATTTCAGTATGAAGCTGAAAAAAAAACTGTCAAGCTTTGTAATTATTCTCTTACCTTAGTGTACTTGCATCCATTATTTACTAAGCTTTGCTAAACTCAAACTACTTATAATATATAACATGTAGTAATTTCTCTGTCACTGAGCTGACTGTAATGTCTGCTGAACTTTATGACTCTGGTAACTGTGTTCTCTTCATTGCCAGTAGTTTGTGCCAGGAAAATTTGACTGTGACACAAGAATTAATTTATGTAAACTTCAGGGGTTTTAATATCAACAAGGCTTTATCATACTTTATTTGGCAAGATACACTTTAAGCTTTTCCCTGTAGAGCTACATCTCTTAAGTTCCTAGACTGTACTTTCCTTTTTTTTACCATTATTCAGCTTAAGGTAGTGAAAGACTTTTTTAGTGAAAGATCTTATTTTCTAAGGAGCATTCTGGTTGTGAAATATTTTAACAGTGCTCAATGTTCTGAAGTACTGAAAATGGTGATTTCTAATCTTCTGGGATATTTAAAATGTTTTCCTAAAATTTTATTTTATTTCACTGGTTACATGAGAATATAGTTTAAAAATAAATACACTTATGTCCGTAAGTCCAAGAAGGGAAATATGAATATGAAAGTAGCATATTGCAAAGGATAGGGAAACAAGATAAAAAATAAAATTTTCATCAATTCAGGTTTTGTAACTTACTTTTTTTGACATACTTAATTTTTTTTTTTTAATTAGTCAGTATCCACTCAGTCATGCATACAGCCATGTTCTTGCTGTTCTAGGAATAATTTCGGAATACAGCTGTGAAAAATCCATTTTTCTCCTTCCATGCTTTCATTCCTGATAACTTTTTCTGTGTATTTTAAAAATATATTGCTTACTCACAAATTTCTATCAGATTTGCCTGTGCATCATCTCAAATTGTACTGTCAGTCCACATTGCCTTGTTCAGCTTTTTATCGCCTAGAATTTTACCACCATTTTTTTTCACTTGTGTTTAAAAAGAACTTTCCGTTATGTGCTGTTGGTCATGTAAGCTGTTTGTTTGTATTTGTATTTGTTTACTGCATAACTAGCATTCAAAACATCTATTTTATTATGTCTATAACTAAAACAAGTGTGTAACAGCAATACCATTGATTATACAATTTCTACTTGTAGGTAAATACTTTGTTGAATTCAAATGTTACTTGTGAGAACACGGCATGAAAACCATGCATACTTTCTAAATTAATTTCTCCTATGCTGTATGGGTCATGTAGATGTAAAGATGTGTTTATAGTAGGGCCAAAACCAGTGGGGATTGAACCCCATGTTGCCTCATACTGCACAAATAGGAGGCAACATCCCATCCCAAAAAATATGCAGTTTGAATCAGTAAAACAGAAGCAAGGTGTAACATTATGAAGCTCAAGCAAAGGCAGTGACAGCAGCTGATGTATCACAATCATGACATTTTCTGTATGTTTGTGTAAGAAGGGTTAAAGCTCATAAAACACAGAGAGAGGAAGAAATTTGGACAAAGCGGAAGAGAGTAGGTATATAGACAGTGAAATGTAGGTTAGAAAAAAAAGGGAGAAAGGCAGAATGAAGCAAATGGAAAATCAGTGTTCTGAAAGGCAAGTCTCTGCCTCAGCTCATTCTGGTGACCAGAATTCCTGATGGGGTTCTCTGTACAGTTAATTATTTCTTTGAACTCAACATGCATAGTTATCAGAGAATGAGTGTTTCACTTTGAATTGGCACCTACCTTCTGTAGTTCCAATTAACTATTACAGAATCACAGAATCAAGGAATAGTCAGGGTAGGAAGGAAGCTCTTGAAATCGTCGAGTCCAACTTCTCCTACCAAGGCAGGGTCACCTAGAGCAGGTTACACAGGAAAGCATCCAGGTGGGTCTTGAATGTTTCCAGAGAGGGAGATTCCGCAAGCTCCCTGGGCAACCTCTTCCAGTGCTCTGCCACCCTCAGTGTTCTTCCTCATGTTGAGGTGGAACTTCTTGTATTTTCATTTATGGCTGTTGCTCCTTGTCCTGTCGCTGAACACCACCAAAAAGAATCTGGCATCATCCTTGACACCTGCCTTTGAGATATTTATATGCATTGATGAGATCAGATTAGATGCTAACATACCTCCTGCTGTTACAGTTTTTATGGTCATTAGCCAGCTACTAAAATACAGTGCTCTGGAGAGACTGAAATCTCTGTCTCCAGAGGTTTCCAAGATGTGACTCACCGAAGCCTTGCGCAACCTGATCTGTAGGCAGTATTGACCCTCCTTTGAGCAGAAGGTTGAATAAGGGGATCTCCTGAGTCACTTCGAACCTGAATGATTCTGTGGTTCTGTCTCTGCATTTCTGAGTGGTAACACTTGATGAATACAAAAAAACCTGTTACATGCACAACCTTTTGGCAAAAAAGGTGGACCTAGCTAAGATATAAATTGGGAGTAAGGGAGGAAACACTGAGGAATAAATAATAAAATGCTGTTCATAAAGTTAGCTGTCAAATTTGTTGGATAGAAATTCAGCTCGGTTTTGTAAAGGTGATGAAACTGTGAATGAAAAATGAAGATTAAATCTTGTAAATATTTTGCAGATAAGACCAAAACCTTGGCAGCTAATAATGCAAATACCACGAGTACACAATCAGCATCAGTAGCTGTGACGGCGCCTTCCGTAGCTGGTGGCCAAGGGGCACCTGCATCACCTGTTAAGAAGGTAAAAGAAAATGCCCTTCTTGTGGTTTGCTCTTTCTTTTTTCTGTGGAAGTGTATCTTTTTCAATTCTAGTATAAGTAGTAGATTTGGTTAACCAGTAAATTGATAAAAATATGTGCAGATTCTTGAAATACTTTCTTTTCTTCCCCAGAAACTGTTCATTTTTTTAAAAAATTTTGCATGGTTTTAATTCTGAACAGAGATTTAAAATACACAACTATGAAATAGCTGAATGTAAAATCCTTCTAAAAAGGAAAACCTGTTGCACAGTGAGTGGAGTTCTTGTTTTTTCTGAAGCTAAACTTCATCTGTTGAAAGTCTTTTCTATGTCAGACTCCTCCAGAATTTCTAGAAACTACAGTTCTACTGTCTCTGTTTGCCTGTATTTCTGATGCACTTAATTCAAGGGAGGCAGGCATGACTAAGTGACTTTTGGCAGTCCCTCGAAGCATTCAGTTAGTGCTTTGGCACAGAAGTTGAAAATTATACCTGAAATAATAAGAAGAAAGTGCTGTAGGTCTCATCCCTGTTTCAATATGGTTAGGATCTTATGGAAGAGCTAGATGATAGGAACACATGATTTTTTCAATGCACAACTCAAAACCACTCCTAGCAAAGCCATATTGCATGCTGGAAGCTTTTTACAGCTTGTAACTTTGCAGGAAAAGTCAATTTGAATGAACTTTAGTTTTACTTGGCAAGTTACTTTCAGAATATCAGAGCAAACTGGATGGTAAGCCAGTAAGTCTTCATTTTTCATTCATTACAACTTTTCTATACACATCATAATCAAAGTGTAACCCTCTACTGATGCTTCTGAAAAGTGTGTTCAGGAGAAATGGTAGCCATGATGTACTAAAGCCACAGTAGAGAGAAAAGACATACTACCAGGAGAATAGTATGCAGTGTGTTATGCTCCTGGAAGGTTACTGGGGTTATGCTTTCATATTCACAGTAGAATCTAACAGTGATTCATGTTATGAAGTATACTTTAATAAAACAGGTGCAGATATGTGATTTAATGGTATGGTGGGATACTTTTATAAGAGAGGAAATACGCTTGATTTTAAGCTAAATTAGAACCTTATACAAATCATCAATACACTTTTAATTTTATTATCCAGTAATTAATGGTTTATATTTTGGTCTTCTAGATCAAAAGTGCAGGCTAAAAGTAAACTGTAGTTATCTTCCTATTACTGTGTGAAAAGCTCAGGGCCTTTTGTAGCTACAATATAAATGCCCATTATATCAAAATGGTTATCTTGTAACATAGCGGGTACATGTGATCTAAAGGAGCAGTTACAGCTCCTATCAATGAATAAAAAGACTTCAAACTGCTTTTACCAATGAAGGTAAAGCAGCACTCTTGTATGTGATCTTGCACCTACAATTGCATCTGCCTTTTTGGGTCTGCGCCATCTCTTCTGCTGCAGCTGCGCTTCTGCTTTTACATCATAGATGGCCAAACCAAGGGGTGCAGATGCAGTGTACTAAGCTAGAAGTCAGGTTTTCTTCAGTCTACGTGGCTTTTAGTAATGCTGCTCTCTGACTGCGGGTACTGAAGGTAGGGCAAGTTTGGGACGATAGCTATGCTAGCGTGGGACGTGGTTAAGGGATATGAGTGATATATGGTAAGAAAATAAGGGGTATGTTAGTGTGAATCTTCCAATGTTCTCAACAGTGTAAGGATTTAGGCCATGGGCTTTGTAAGGTCACAGGTTTTGTTTTTCTGTTCTATGCAAGCTGTAATTCTGTCTCTGAATGAGCCAAACATGCTGTGTTACATTTAGTTGTAATCTGTTACTAAGGTTTTAAGTGTCGTAATGCTTTTTGGTATTTTGTGTTGTCATGAAGAGCTACATAATATAAACCTAGGAACAAACTATATGGTGTTTAAACAACCTTTTGTTTCTATTTTCCTTTCTTTCAATCTTCATGTTTGTCTTGTCTTAATTGGCTTTAGTATGATTTCATTCCTCCTGTCATGCCTGTCGTGGAATCAGTAGATCCTGCATCATGGAGGCAGGGCTTGCGCAAAACTGGCATTGTTCTTGTGCCCAATAAGGGTGAAAAATCTATGGTGAGGTTCTTGTGTGCACAGGTTTATGTACAGGTTGCAAAATAACATATTTAATAAAAATGTTAATACCGGATTTGCATGTTCCTAGATTTTTCATCTCAAGTTCACAGCGTGTATTACAAAGTGTGGCTTTTTGGAAGCTAACTTTTGTAGGAGTGGTATTCCTTGACCGGTCTTATGTTTCTTATCTCATTGACTAATTTAAGAGAGAAGTGCATAGGTTGCCTCTCACTACAACTTCCCTATGAATTCAGTACTTACGATTATTAAAAACAGTCGTGTTCTCAAATCTCTGCAAGGAGCATGAATTACCACGGGTAATGTAAACGAGTAATGTAAATTCATTTTCATGTGTTTTATAGTTTCCAACATCTACAACCAAGGTTTCTCCCAAAGATGAAGAGAGGAAAGATGAATCTCCTGCTTCGTGGAGGTTGGGTCTTAGAAAAACTGGTAGTTATGGTGCACTTGCAGAGATTACTGCTTCCAAAGAAGCTCAGAAAGAAAAGGACTCTGCAGGTGTTATGCGTTCTGCATCAAGTCCTAGACTTTCCTCTTCAGTGGACAACAAAGAAAAGGTAATAATTTTCACGGTAAAACAACATTTTGAGGCATTTATATACCTTTCTTGGTATTGATGTTAATGATGTATTATAGAAGCAAGAGTGTAGTACACATCTGTTCTTTACTGAAATTCCAAAAAGTTACATTACAGAGCTTATCTCTCGAAGTGTATTATGCTCCTTCAGTGTCTGGTGACCTGGTACATAGGTCTGGCATTTAACCGCTTTTTAGGACTTGCAAAGCTAGTAGTAGTTTTTACAGTTTGGGGACGTCAGAGGTTTGATAGCTTTTGCATCACTTGAAGAATGATGCTAAAGGAATCTTATAAATGAAAGAAGTCTCTTTTGTATTAATTTTCATTTTGTAGTGATTTTTTACTTACAAAAATTGGTTCTGTGTCTAAACACGGGTACAGTGAACCAAGTGTTGTTCAGGTAGCTGAACAAAATAGAACCTGTGGTTCTATTTCAAATACAAATTTTTTATGATTTAAAGATTAAGAATAATAATGTACTGTACTGTATAAAAATAATGAACCAGTTGCAAAGCAGAAATTAAAGAAATCAAGTCATTAGCATCACTAGAATGGAAATATTAACAGTTTCCTTTTCCAGTTGTAGTCTTTTATATTTAACTAGAGCTTAAAACTCATTTGTATAATCGGGTCACAATAAATACAGCTGGAGTTGTCATAATGATGATTTTCCAGACAGGATAATCAATAATAGTAACACTTACCAAAAAACTAATGTCTTTCAGGAGAAAGATGGAAAAGGAACTCGGCTTGCATACGTTGCACCTACAATACCAAGACGGCTGGCCAGTACCTCTGACATTGATGAAAAAGAAAACAGGTGACTGTGAAGTTATATATTTTTTTTTCCAATATAAAATTTAAATAAGATTTTAGAGTGGCTGACAAACTTACTTGTTTTAAAACAGTGCTAATTTATAGCATTATCTGGCTGTATAGATTATGCTAATCCATATGGCAATCCAATTCCTGAAGGTTTTTGATCTTGTAAATTATAATGACTCTTTCTAGAGTCCAAATTTTTCTATGACAAGAGCAGAACTGGGCAATGAGTGTTGTCTTCTTGGAAAAGAAAATAAATAAAATCCAAAATATGAAGTCCTAATCTTTTACACCTCTGAAGGGTGCTAAAAGTATTTTACTACTTTGTGTTGAGTCACAAAGTGCTTCTACTGGGCTACATTATTACTTCTGAT
This sequence comes from Oreocharis arfaki, assembly GCA_013398015.1. NCBI lineage: Eukaryota > Metazoa > Chordata > Aves > Passeriformes > Paramythiidae > Oreocharis > Oreocharis arfaki. The sequence continues at coordinate 582,252 of VZRR01006884.1, read as the reverse complement.
TATGAGAAACCAGTATGTTTCTTATGGACTTCGCTTAAAACCGTATTGTGCAGCAGCAATACAGTAATCATAGGTTAGATAAGCAGTTCTTCTACTTTTCTTGTTTACATGTTGACCTTACATTATCTTTTGGAGATTTTTCCTTATTTTGCTACTATTGCTTCCATAGCTTTCAGAAGAAAAAAAACAAATAGGTGCATAGGCTTGCTACCTGTTAGGATTTGCAGTGCTTTTATGGCATATTACACCGTCAGAACCTTCCTGTTTTTCACTTCTCCTGTATTGAGGTTCTACTGGGATGTTTTGTGCAGTTACTGTAGAGTGCATAGACCAAAACTTAGAGGTCTCCATAATGCCTTGGTTTTGGTTGGATTGTATCTAGATAGCTGAATGTTGAGTGATCTGAACTGAAAATCATTTCGTTGCTCAAAATGTGCTGTTGTAGTCCTTGTCTATAAGATTGATAATTGCTTTATGCCTGAAGAGGAATGACTTTGTTGCTGTTCTTGAGAACTGTTTGTTTCAATGCAAACACAAGATAAATACTGCCCTTTCTTCCTTGCGGGAAGTTGCTTAAGTTTAGTCTCGGGGTGACAAATTCTGTTTCGAAACAGGGATATTTCAGATCTCACACTCCCCTGAAGTTCAGTGTAATTTATTAGCATCTCTTATTTTACTTGGCCACCTGTTTTTTAATCTGTATTTCTATAAGGGGACAATTTGGAGTTTCTGTTTGTGCTATCATTCTCTGGACTACTATATTCTTTGAGGCTGAATTTGTCAGGTTTGGTTTATTTATAGAGAGATTATTATTGCTTCAGTTTTTATTCTTTTGAGATCTTCTAAAAAGCTCTTGTTCTTCAAAAGCATCTTAGCTAGATGGTACCTTAGGATTGGAATAGATATTTCAATCAGTTTTATTCCTTAGAAGCTGTTATTGCTTGTAACAAAGGGATTAAGTTTTTTTTCAGTGTTGAGGTTTGTGTTCCTGATGTGCCAGTCTTGACTTACTGACAGACGCAGTTCCAGAAGTGGTTATCAGCAATAGTACAGTTTTTGTCATGTGCATTGGGTTAACTGCAGTCACCAGGTTTGTGAGTCCTAGTGCTCATCAGTACAACTGATCTTTCTGAGAACTTTCTGTATACCTTGTTGTACCAGAGATGAAGCCTGCTTTTAGGCATCAGTACTTTCCCTATTGTACAATGCGGCAGACAACCCAGCCTGCCTAAAGCCGTAAGAGATTTTTGACATTTATTCTGACCTTGTTTACATGAATAATTTAACCATCTGCCGTACAGGTACCTTAATAAATTATTAGGGTCTCTGCCTTTGACAAAGGTCTTTGCCCTCGTTCTTTAGCTTAACGACGGGTTCTTGCTCTGCGTAACACCTGCTTGTCTTGTGAATTGGTGATGTAATCCTAGCTAACATCCTAGTGTGAGTGATGGAAATGGCTTCAAGATGAATCCCAGCTGGGCTTTTAGATTAACAAATCTCAGATACCTAGCCTCAGTTGAGTAGCCGGTGCTGCAGCAGAAGTGCTGTAGTGTCTTGGCAAAGTGGAACCTTGAGTAATTATGAAAGATTTGTTACGCAGCAGGACCTTTCTGTGGTAGATAATACCTCAGAATTTGTGTTTCTCTTCTCTGCTCAGAAACACCACTACATTGGTCTATGTTTCGTCATTTAGAAAATGACAAAATTTCTAATTTTGTTTCCAGCTGTAGAAGTGCTAACATAAATTTTCCTGCAAAAAGAGGTACATTACGATGGCCAAAGGTATCTGAACATAAAATACATCTTTTCAAAGTTTTATTTTGCCCTTGTACACCTGGTTGCCTTATATATATATAGTTGTGTAAAATACGTGTTTTATTCTTCCATCTGTCTGAACTTCAAATCTTGAGCTGACATTTTTATTAGAAATTCAGTTTTTGCATGTTGGTTTTCAGGATAGTTTTTCTAAGTAGATTTTGAAAGGTTATTCCTTGCTGCTATAAACTGCAACAACAGTCTGGAAATTCCCTATGACTGAAGTCATGTCAGGTAGTGAGACATGTCAGGCCCTTCAGGAATGGCTACTGCAAGCCTGTTTACACTGGTCTACAGTATCATGAGTTCCAAAGGCTTGTCAGCTTTTGAAATTCTTGTAACATGAAAGAATGAAAAGTCCCATCAAATCAGCTGTTAAAAAACCCGAGTAGATTTCTATTATTGCATTGGATAATCTCAGGAGCAAACAGAAAAACGTCTTGTTCCTTTTTTGCAAGAAACAAAGCCAGCAATGACCACGGATAAAAGCTGACAATTGATTTCGTGTTGATTAAATCCTCTTTAACAGTGTTCTTTTGATGCTGCTTTCTTCTTATATTTCTAATGGTGTTAGTAGGAATGTAGTAGGAATCTTTCCACAGAGGCTTGAAAATGATTGTCCATAAAAGCAATTTTATTCCTGTTCAGTTATGTTTATTTTAAGTGTGTTATCCAGGATTTTAATTTTAAGTTGCTGTTCAGCTTACATCAGGAACAGCCATCTTTAATGTGAGTTTGCTAAACTAAAATCTCTTTTATAGGGATTCTTCTGCTAGTTCAATACGTGGTGGCAGTTCCTACACCAGGAGAAAATGGGAGGAAGATGTCAAGAAAAACAGTTTGAATGAAGGTCCTACATCAGTAAACACGAGTTATCAAAGAAGGTGTGGGGTTTTCTCTTTTTTTTTTTTTTTAATCAAAATAAACTTAAAAGTTAACAAGTACTAAATCATTTTTTAGGGACAGTTTAAAATTGAATAGTTACATATTGACATGTTCATAATAATTGCAAAGTATCTATTGCGGTGGTTGTGCTGGTTTTAAGCATGCAGTTTTATGCTGGTGCAGTGGTTGTGCTGATTTTGAACTATGTAATTAAAGTTAGATGCTTCCTTTTTCCTATTGTTTATTTCAGTTTTGGGTTCTTCTGACTCTTTCCAGATGAGTTCACTAGTCAAAGATAATTATTTTAAATGTTGAAATAGAAGTAATTCTGCTTGGTATTTGAAAAGGGGAAAAACACTGTCCCTGTGGAATTCTGGTTATTGCATGAGAGTCTTGGAGGTATTGCACTGCTGTCCTTAATTGTAAATTATAGTCATACCTATGTTGACCCTATGTTGAGTATCAGCATCATAGAATACATAAAATTCACTTGAATGCAAAGTAAATTATGAAATATGAGAATAGTTCTCAGGCGTGCTGGTTCTTAACTTCCAGAATTTTCTCAGGAGGAATCGTATGCTGCACATATATACATTATTAACTTTGCCGCGTTGTGTAGTTTAAATGTAACTATTTGAGTCAAATTCTTCATTGTAGTTAGTGGGGCAATAAATAGGTCAAAGGAAAGAGTCAAGTAACTAAGCTGCATATTGGTATGTACTGCTGATGTACATGATACGTACTTAGCATTTTTTTGAGTCTTGACATTGATGTTATCAGTAACCAGGCTGCCTCATACAGCATAATACGTATTTATTTCTTGTTAAACGCCTGCCTTAAAAAAAAAAAGCCTCCTCAATTTTCCTGACTTTAAGTTTAGAGAAGATGTTGCACAAATTTCCTGTTCTGGATGGAAAATATTAACAGTTGATATATGAGAATAGTCTTTGCATGTTAGCTTTTTTGGTATTTACACTCCTGTCTTCAAAATGTACTCATCGCTTAAATGTACCCATCGCTTTTAAATTGCATGTGGTGCTTTAATGGTGTATTTAATAGTGTATTTCCTTGTTCATTTTTTTTGTCATTCTAGAGTTGATAGTAATACGAAAAATTATTGATTGCAAAATGACAAAGAAGAATCTTTCCTTAAGTCATTTGCAGTTAGTGATATGGTGCTTTGTTGGTCCTAACTGTGGATTCTGAGGTTTAGTCATGGGCAAACAGCCTGATCTAGTAATTCAAGATTTGTTCACACAGAACCAGTGGATAAAAATGTGGAAACCACTGGGTCTGCTTTATAGCTTGAAGAGCAAGGGAAAAACCTTAGTGAGTGGGAGGTTATTCTTCCAGGGAATGATTAAAGATTTTTTAAAAACGAGGCAGTAAATTTAATTGGTTTCAAATTATAAGAGGAGCAATATTGCTGACATTTTCTTTCCTGACAAGCTGTGCACTAAGGTTCTGCATTTTTTGAGGCATTCAGTGTGGGTGAAACAGCAGTTTAAAAATGGGACATTGGGGGCCCTATATGAATACTTTAGTAGATGTGATCAAGACATTCTTACATAAACAAGTGAGATTCCATTCTTTCTCCTCTTTGGTGAAGAAATGGTTCGGACTAAGGCACACTTCTGCTGCCCTCTGAAGTCATAAATTAAAAGTCCTAGCCAAGCAAACACTGAAGAAAATGCTTCTTTTGCACCAGAAGTTTCCAAGACTCAACTGAGGCACAGAATACATGGGCAGAATTTTAATGGATTGTTCACAGCTTGGTGATATTTTAATGAGTAAATATAGGTAATAAATGTAGCCATTGTACATGTCTCTCCTTCAGTGGCTCCTTTGGAAGAAGACAAGATGATTTGATAAGTTCTAATGTTCCAAGTACTGCATCAACAGTTACCTCTTCTGCTGGTCTTCAGAAAACGCTGCCTGCCAGCACAAACACTACTGCGAAGAGTACAACGGGTTCTACTTCAGCAGGTGTACAAAGCAGGTAATGGCACCAGGACACTTTTCTTCCTTTTTTTTTTTGTCAGGTCTATTGTGTGCTTATGTATGTGCATGCGTTCTTGTTTAGTAGATCCTGGGGCTCTGGATTTTTTCACTTTCCTGTTAAATTTGTTTTGATTTTATACAATTTGGCTCAAAAATTGTGAATGGCTTTCTACTGTAACGTGAAAGCCATGTTGGTATAAAAGAATACATCAAATGTTAGAAGGGTCTGAAGAATAAAAGTTCAATTATGGTGAACTGCTAATTCTTAATTTATTCAATTTAATAGCTCAAGCTGAGCTATTATAGTAGAGACATTTCTCAGTTTGCTTCTTAAAAAAAAATCCATCCCTCAATTTACATGTTATTAGTTGTTTAGTAAAGTGCTTTCATTGTTTAGCTGTTTCCTTTTCTCTTTTTTTGTGTTGCTGCTTGTTACGCTGTAGTACCTCAAATCGTTTGTGGGCTGAGGATAGTACTGAGAAAGAAAAGGACAGTGTTCCTACAGCAGTGACCGTTCCTGTTGCACCATCTGTTGTAAATGCTACAGCCACTACCACAGCCATGACTACAGCTACTTCTGGCACTGTGTCCTCAACATCAGAGGTCAGGGAGAGACGGAGGTGTGTAAAGGTCCTAAGAGTTATGTTGCTCTTACACAAAAGTTTTTTTTTTTCCTATTTAAAGGAATGTGTTGGTTACCACAGATTTGAACAGTACAATGTGTAAAGCAGTGTTGTTTTCTTGCTGTGTATTGAAACAACTGGTGCCTCAGTTTATCTGAGAGCTTAGTACTAGTAGAGACCATTCACAACATTTAAACTTTGATATTGTATAGTTTTGACTGGCCTTGGGTTCTCGTATGGCATATGGTATCTTCAGATTTATGTTTCTCTTAATAAATTAAATGAGTCCTCTTAAAAATACCCAAAATGGAACTTTGTAAAAACACTGAATTAAAAATAAAAAAAGAGTAGTTAATTACTACAAGTACATTGCTGCTGATTGAGGTATTGTGCCACTGGCAGTATGCTGATAAATTACAGCATAGCGTTTTTTCAGTCGTTTTGTATGCCTGGCATTATTGAGAAGAGAGTATTGAATCCAACACATTCTGTTTATTTCATTGCATGATTTAGGGTCTCTTCTACTTGGAACGTAGTCATACAACTTTAAATGCAATGCTTGAAGAGATACTCAGTATGAAGAATGAGTAAGAAGCTGATGTACATCTTATTATAAGAATATGATTTTTTTTTTTCTTTTTATAGCTATATGAAGGATGAATTAAGATTGGTGCATATTTGTTTCCATAAAGAGTTGTTTCCTTCTATTTATGGAAGCAAAAATAAGATTTCAAAAGATTATTGATTCCTGTTAGCTTTCTCTTGTTCTCCTCTTTCTGGGTGTTTATAAATGTTTAGCCCTTCTGCTGAAATGCAAGTTCAGATTTCTGTGTTGCTCCTGTAGTAGTTTTAAAATGTACCTTCTGTATCAGTGCCAGGTATGTGTATTTCTGTATGTTCATGGAGGAAATAAGGTGTTCCTTATTACAGAAGAAAACTGCATTCTTTTAGTTCACTTAAGGCAGCAGCATTTAAAGATTCCTTATAGCATGAGGCCTAATTAGGGTGGTCTGTTTTCCATAGTCTTCCTTCCTACCCAAAACTGAGATGAGATAACTTCTATGATATGTGGATTATGCTTTTATTATTCAGGAAGGGTCCACATATGCTAACAATCCATTTCAATAACAGCTGTAGTTGGAACCTGCATTTTCCATATTGAAATTTGAGCTGAAACCAACAAATGAAAAGCGAAACCAGCAAAATACTTTTTTTTTCCAGAATAATTTGAAATAGTTCAAATTTTAAAATTCAAATGCTATTTCAGTCTTATATCAGCTAGAAAGGCAAGGAAAGTTAGAATTAGGCTTTTTCTGTCTCGTTTCCTCTCACTGTGCAATGTGCAAGTACTACATATGTTTTAGATACCTGCAGTTGGCCTGAAATTCCTTGGTTTTCTCTGACATTGTCCATAAAATGGCTCATTGCATAATTTACTGTTACAGACGAATTTTTGATGGCATATTAGGATACCCGTGAATCTTAGAAACGAAAATTGGAATAATTGCTGCATGCATTTGAGAATGTAGTGCTCTAAATATGAGCACAAGCGTATCTATTTGTATATATACAGATAGATATATATATGTGTGTGTGTGTGTATCTACATATGTTTCTATGCACATGAAAAACTAGATGCATCTGAGATATTACATGCTATATATTTTCCTAAGTAATGAAGTTGGTTAATCTGTGTTTATAGACTGAAACTGTCTATTTAGAAGGTATGTTTGGAACAGTCTTTCAAAGATATTTGAAAAGTAAAGATATTATGAAGTACTTCGTTGATGAAGCATGTCATGGTGTGTCCTTTTGGAATAGCTGAAGAAGCTGCATTCTTTATTTGATTTTTAGGATTGGTTTAGAGAAACAGGGAAGGAAATTACAAGCGTGAGTCTCTAAGTCTTTGTATCATGAATAATACAGCATAGGTAGCCGTGTGTGACACACTCAAGGGATGCTAGGGAAGGGCACTTTCTCCTCTTGACTGTAGCTGCAGTGTGCACTTGAAAAGCTGAGAGTTTTCATTTTCTCTCAGTGTTATTTAAAGTATTTCAGATTTATTGGAAGGTAGATGTAGGTACAACAGTTGCTAAAAAGCAAGTTATATGAAACAGTTTGTAGCAATTTTCAAGTCCTAAAGATGACACCTGCTCTGCAGTCAAACCCTCTTATGTAGATGGCATTTCCGGTCCAGTTAACTTAACGAGCACCCCTTTCCGCATATAGATAGAGCCTAGAATTCTTGGGAAATGGAAAGTCAATCAAAAATGCTGTTTGCAAGAGCACCAGATAAGGAAATCAAATTATCATAGTGTGGGTTTTATACGATGTGCCGTAAGATGGGAGTTGTTTCAACATTTGTAAGTATAGCAACTAATTGTAAGCGTTTTAATAGGGGTAGAACATAGGCTGTAATCCATAAGTCTGTGTAAATGAAGTTTTTTAGCTCTTAAGATTGTTTCAGAACACTTTTCAGTATGTGCTAAGGCTAAAAAATTCATTATTAGGTGAACAAACTACTCTTTCCATTAATAAATTGTTTAGGTGTTAATAGAAGATGGCATAATCACTAGCCAATTATTGAATCATTAGCCAGTGATTCTTAACTATGCTTAACTAATGATATATAAAAAGAGACAAACAGAAAATATTATAGAATCTGATCTAAAGAAGCTCAGAGAGGTTTTGTTTTAAGCAGCCTTTTAGTAATCTTTTGATTTTGCTATTTTCAAATTTTTTTTGTATTTTTTCTAATTTTTATCTAATTCATGGATTTTAAAACAATGTGAAATTATAGCAGCATTCCCAGAATATTCTGCCATAGAAAATGAACAAGTGCATTAAAAACTTTTAATATCTCTAATTATAGTTTTACATACATACAAATATATGCATTTATGCGTGTATATATCTCCTGTTGGTTTTTTTACCCATTATCTGGATTAGAGAATTTTTAAAGAGTCCAGACCTTTTATGTCTACTCTAGTAGACAAAAGACAAAAGCCTTTTGTCTTTGATTGCAATTACCTGCTTATTCTGCAGGATTTACGTGAGTTTCATGAAGATTTATTGTTAAACTCATTTTTTTCAAATGGACTTGGATTACTCAAAGCATGGATGATTCATGTGAAAATATAGCAGCCACCTCCTCAGGGATTTTTAGTTTCTGGTGAAATTGATGATATAATTAGATTTTCTGCATTAACAGTATATTTAGCTTTTTCTAAAAGCTTACAAATTATGTTAAAAGTTAATATGCACACATATTTGATGTGCAGATGTCTAACTGGCTGAACCCCTGAGGTCTTCTACTCCTGTGTTAGTAGACCAATGAAATACCAAAAAAGCTGAAGTTATATTACAGAAAATTATAAAAAGAAATCTGAATTAAGTAAGAAAACTCTGTGTATTTTAATTGAGTTCTAAAGCTGCTGTCTTGATGAACAAGTAGATCGGTTTGATATGGAGGGAACGTGTAAAATGTAATCTGCTTTATATACTTCAGTATTTTCTTCTGACTGCTTTGGTTTTCAGTCTGTCTTGTTTTGGGGGGAGGGTTTTGACTGTTCAATACATTTGTGCAAAAAAACTATCGTGTGCCAATTTTGTTTGTAATTAACTCTTTAGATCATACCTCACTCCAGTACGGGATGAAGAGTCAGAATCCCAAAGAAAAGCTAGATCCAGGCAAGCAAGACAGTCTAGAAGATCTACACAGGTATAGTGTTACTAAAGCGTCAACGTTTTTGAAGACATACCCATAACATCATTTTTGAGAAACAGGCATAGTGTACTGCATTTGCATCCATTTCTAATTCTTTTTTTCTGTGCATGAACTATTGTAGGTGATATGATTGAGCTGATCAACATATGGATAGCTAATAAGATTCATGACATAAAAAAAAAATACTTTCAATCTAGTTTCTGTCGAGAAAGAAAAATACTAAATGAGTTTTTTATTACATGCTAATGATCTAGTATCTAACAGCATGTCTCCTTGCAGCATTTCTCTCTCTTAGTTTACATACTGATATATTTGGAGGTTCTTCCCAGTTTCTGTCAGTATCTATCAGCAACTAGCACAATCCTAGCACAGGGGACAACGTGGCAGTAGCAAAACAGAGTATCTCGAATGTTACTCGAATGCTCTTTGGGCCGTGGCACAACTGCCGACCAGCTATCTGCTGGAAAACTGAGAATAATCAGCAAATAGTTGCTGAATTAAACAGCACAAAGAAATACTCTACCCATTGTCTTTACCTGTTTTTCGGCTGAGTCCATAGCTACATTGTTTACTGATGTTACTTTCAAATCTTTGCAGTTTTAAACTCCTCGAATACTTCTGGTTAGTTTTCCTAATGGGAGATCTGTGCTGCTTGATATGACTTCATCGTACAGGAGTTATTTTTATTTCTTGATTCAGAGCCCTTGAATGATGGTCGGACTACAGGCTAACTATTGTTGAATCTTCACTGTGAAGAGGCTACCAGGAATTACTGGATTGAACTTTATCAACATTAAAAGCATTTAAATAACTGATAAGATGCAACACTGGCTTTGAAGAATAGAGTACAAAGTGTTTTGAGCAATGTCTCAGTAAGATGCATCAGCTGAAAAGCACAGTAGAGAAAAGCTGTCTTCATAGAATTGTTTGCTTTCTGAGCTTATTTCAAAACTAGTTTTTAGCCTAAAAATAACAAGAGACTTTTTACTGTTGCTGACCTAAAAATCCAGTTGCAAGGAATTAATTTGTGAAGTATCAACGTTTCTGAAACTATGAGTATTATATTTTTAGCGTTCTTTCAAAAATGTTTAGTGCACTTATGATCATATTAGAAGCTTCTAGTGGATTCTTAAGTTATTTCTATAGTATGTTCTATGCAATCTGTATCTAGTAGTTCAACTAAAAATTGTCTTGCTGGGGAGTCTGTGGTAGATCACATTACAGCAAATGCTTGCCAGGTATCAGAGGGATGTTTGGTTCCAAGATTCAAGAGGAAACCTTATAGGTAGAGTATGTAGGCAAAATTTATTTCCCAATAGATAGATATAATTTTTTTTAAGTTGAATTATTTCTTCAACATATTTATGTAATGTGATCATCTACATTAGTGTTAATGTTATACTAAGATGGTGTTTGCTGACTGCTGTTTTCACAGGGTGTAACACTGACAGATCTTCAAGAAGCTGAAAAAACTATAGGAAGAAGTCGTCCCACGCGAACCAGAGAACAGGAAAATGAAGAAAAAGAAAAGGAGGAGAAGGAAAAGCAAGACAAAGAAAAACAAGAAGAAAAGAAAGAATCTGAAACTAAAGATGATGATTATAGACAAAGATATTCCCGAACTGTTGAAGAGGTATTTTCATGATGAGTCTCTTTAGGTAGAGAAATTATATGAATCTTTACTCCAACTCTATTATTTTAATTTTGGTACTACTATAAGAAGTATTTATATAGTTAAGTGTTTTCATATTCTGTGGTTTATATTTGTTAATCCTGGTGAATTAATTCTGACATTTTTCTGTTGAATAGCCATATCATCGCTACAGACCAACTTCAACTTCAACTTCTTCATCATCCACCTCTTCACTCTCCACCTCCACTAGCTCTCTATCAACTTCAAGTCAGCTAAACAGACCAAACAGCCTTATAGGTATAACTTCTGCCTATTCTCGGAGTGGAACAAAGGAAAGTGAGAGAGGTAGGAGCACTGTTTATGATGGGTTTTTTTGTTGTTTTAGTTGACAAAGGGCAGCTTGCATTTCTAGAGGTATTTCAAAATTGAGTGAGGTATGTAAGACTACTGGGAATGTACCTTGCTCCCATCTTCTGCAAGAAATTTCAAAACTTGCATGTAGAGAGGAAAATTATTTTCTGTGTTTGGTGGTGTTTTGCAGTCATTTGGTTTTTTTCCATTGTTGGGTCACAGAAATTTTAAATATACTGCCATAAATATCCACATAATGCTTTAATTTCTGCTTTAACATGGCAACTATAATAAAATACTGTATTTCAGGGTCTAAATACTTGCAGGTATTAAGAAGGAATTTTGCTTGATTAAGTAATTGCTAAATAATTAGGGGTTTGTTTCAGTCCTTCTACATTGAAAGACTGGAATGATCCTTTATTTCTTTAAGGAGCTCTCAGGGTTATGTGAGCAGCTAGAAAAGGAAAGGCGACGTTTCCCATTGTAGTTCAGATGTAACCGTACTTCTGCATACTTTAACTGGTTAAGGTAATCTTAAACTGAGGATTAGATGCATGATTCAGGAATCACAAAAAAGCTCTGCTCTGATATCACAGAGATTTTGCCCTCATTTCAAATGTGAATCACCTGCTATAATTCTGAGAGATGTTGGGCCTGATTCTTTGCCTGTTGAAGGAGGAGCCTGTTAACATCCATTATGATCTCCTGTTCTTGGACTTGCCACAGTTGATTTTAGAGAAATACTTTAATTCAAGTCATTGATCAATAACTTTAGTAGGGTTACTGATTGAAATTGATAATTTTGTTCTACAGAGGGTCAGATAAGATGGTCCACTGATGAAATCTCCATGAACTATATAGTAGTATTGCCATGTTCCCTAGAATGGTGTTTTCTGAGGAAGTTACTGGGGCTAGGCTTCAGGGATAAGCTTTCTGATTTTTTCCCTTTGTCCTAAAATGAACTGAAATTTGTGTTAAGATTCTTTGTAATGCATGTTTACTGTAGGAAACTCAATCTGGATTGTTCTAAGGAAAAGATTTTCACTGGTAAATATTAGCTACCACAGGTACTTTTTTTTTTTTTTTTTCAAATTATGACTTTTGAAGGAGAAATACACTACCATCTGAAATCCCAGAGGTAAAATCCTTGTTTATTTAATTAGGAAAGATGTATGTTCACCACCAATGTATTTTCCTTCTTTCCTATTTAATTCTTCCTACACTCTAAAATGTTTATTTACCTCTGAAGACTAGTGATGGTAGTTATTAATGATTACTGATTCTTCAACTCAGTTCTGTGGTTTCTTTAATAAAAGCATCAGGCTGAATAGACTGCATGATAATAAGTAAAGAACTTTGGTTTGGGCAGGTTTGTTCTAATTTTTTTTTTTGCACAAATTACTTGTAAACAAATAGGGCAGCAAACACAATCCTGAGTTGTTAACATCTGTTTTGAATTGCTTTTGTTTTAAAGAAAAAGGACATCTGCAGTATAGTAATAATCTAGTCTAGGAGGTCCCATTTTATTCTTCTTTAGAGCAAAGATGGAGAGGACTGTGATGAAAAGGAGGACTCTAAGGAGGACTTTTAAATTTTTGGGGGGGTTTTAATATTGCATCCTTGATGTGTTCTAAAAAAGATTGTTCGATGAAGAATGTTGGAGAATTATCTTCTTTTTTTTGTACTTTTATCCATCTGCTGATGCAGATTACATGACTATTTTGAAAACTGAATTGTAAGTCCAAGTCATATTGTATTACTGTTACATTAAGACATCTTGTTTAGGTGACTGAGGTCAAATTAGTATTTACAGTATTTGAGAGCTATGTGTTCTGGGGAGTGTATATTGCAGCAAACCCTGTATGTGGTAAGAAGCTCTTCAGCAAATTTATTTCAGGTAAAGAGTATTTATTGTGAGCATTTTAAAGACTGAGAAGAAGTATTTCAGAAAATTAGGCTGTGTCATAATTCAGTGAGTGAGAAAGTTGTTATTAACAGAAGGGGGCAAAAAAGAAGAAGAAAAGGAAGAAGATAAGTCACAGCCTAAGTCTATAAGGGAAAGACGGAGACCGAGAGAAAAGCGACGATCTACAGGAGTTTCTTTTTGGACTCAGGATGTAAGTAAACTTCGCTTGTTGCAAAATGGAGTGTGTATAGTGTACTCTTAAAATGGAGAATTGTTTAGAGTAATACAATATATAACTAATTGTTCTAGAAAAAATTATGCTTTTCAAGTTAAATATTCTTTGTTTTTGTTTTGTTGCTTTCAGGAGCAAAATCAAAATTAAGTTTTTTCAGTTGATACTGCTATCAAGAATTCTAGAACACTGTAGTAACCATAACTTAATAGGAATTGATCATAATCTAAGGGAAAAAAATTAATTATTGGACAAATTTTTTCCATTGCGTGCGTACCAAAGCTATAAAAATGAGACTCGTTATTTGGCACATTGCAAGTAGCTATGTATTTAGCAACTTAACTGCTGTCAGATTAGAAAGGTTATAGTTGATGTTTCAGACTATTCCTTTTCCCTTTTCTTTGTCACAGGATCTATATGTAATGTAAAAGTCAGATTTTCATGTGTCAAATGCAAAGTTGTTTCATCTCCTTCTGGTACTGAAAACATGTACCTGTTTGAGAATTTTCTTCATGTATCCTGTATATTCTCTGTGGAATATTCTGCTGCTTTTACATTTTCATATTAAAAGTGTAGAATGCATTAAATCTTAGTACGTTTTCAACAGTTTAATTATTTTTCCTCTCCCACTTCTTTCGCCAGAGTGATGAAAATGAGCAGGATCACCAGTCCGATTCAGAAGAAGGAACAAATAAGAAAGAGACTCAGGTAATTCAAGAAAGATAATTTGTTCATTAATTTTTAAGAGATGCATTTTGATTGTAACATTTTTGTTGCAGTTGAATTTACGTATCAACAGTGGCCATGACTGACTGTTTTGTCTTCCATTCTGATTATGTAGAATTAGCATCCAGAAAATGTAGATGAGATTTTTGACACACAGGTCAGGGATATGATACAGCAGGTTGCTGGAGCAAGCATTCAGTTTCTACCCAGCAAAACCTTCATTTCATCTACACTGTTATTTTCAGATAAATTATGTCCAGTTACTTACACACACTAATTAAAACCTTTGACAATTAAACCCAGTGCTGTCATTATTATAATTAACAAATAATATGAGAAGTTAATTTAAGGAAGCACAGAAAGTTGAAGAGCTCAATGTATGTAATTTCTCCACTGAACAAAATGGTTTTCTGGACATCCTAAATGAGTATTACTGCTCTTGATAAAAAGTCAGTGGAAAACAGTATAATAGGCTTGATTTGATGGGAAAAGTCCTTGAAAACAGAATGGTTTATGATAGTGGTATGAAGAGGTGTTAAAAGGAAATTAGTAACATAAACTATGCGATAAGAAGAATGTTTTTCTTTTGGCCTAAATCCTGGAGTGACACACTACAGAATCAGGTTCATTACTTAGGAATAAAACTCAAGTGATACTTCTTTCCTTTTTGTAAAACTTCATTACACTTTGTTAAATATTTTAGTTAGGAGATTCATTCTGTGCCCTTTTGGTTTGCTGTATTTTTTATTTCTGTGCCACATTAACATAAATGCATAGTCCTGTTTCCTCCCAGTAGTATATATCATTATCCTTAGATCTGTAATTACTTCATATTCTGTTCTGTAGAAATTATTTTGGTAGAACATGCTGTGTGGTGGTTCTGATAAAATTAGTAACATTAGAGTGAAATAGTGGTAAATCAGTCCCAAAATATAAGTATTGTTAAAAGGGTGAGTGTGTTGGGCTGGAATGGAGGAGAAGTGTAGAATTGATTGACCAAGAGTGCTTGGAGAGGTGCAGTTCTTACTATGTGCCCAGGCCCAGAGGGTGGTGGTGAATGAAGTTCCATCCAGCTGGCGCCTGCTCATGAGTGGAATTCTCCAGGGTTCAGTGCTGGGGCCAGTCCTGTTTAATACTTTTCATCCATGACCTGGCTGAGGGGATGTGGGACACCCTTAGTCCGTTTGCAGGTAACACCGAGTCAGGTAGGAGTGTTGATCTGCTGGAGGGCAGGAAGGCTCTACAGAGGGATCTGGACAGGCAGGATCAATGGGCCAAAGCCAACCGGATGAAGTTCAACAAGGTCAAGTGCTGGGTCCTGCACTTGGGTCACAACAACCCCGTGCAGCACTACAGGCTTGGGGAACAGTGGCTGGAAAGTGCTCAAGGCATAAAGTAGCTGGGGGTGCTGGTCAGCAGCAGCTGAACATGAGCCAGCTGTGCCCAAGTGGCCAAGAAGGCCAATGGCATCCTGGCCTGTGTCAGCAACAGTGTGGCCAGCAGGACCAGGGCAGGGATTGTTCCCCTGTACTGGGCACTGGTGAGGCCACACCTCGAGTGCTGTGCCCAGTTCCGGGCGCCTCACTACGAGAATGACACTGAGGTGCTGAAGAATGCCCAGAGAAGGGCAACAAGGCTGGAGAAGGGTCTGGAACACAAGTCCTGCAAGGAGTGGCTGAGGGAGCTGGGGTTGTTTAGCCTGGAGAAAAGGAGGCTCAGGAGAGACCTTGTCACTCTCTCCAGCTACCTGAAAGGAGGCTGTAGCCAGCTGGGGGTCGGCCTCTTCTCCCAGGCAACCAGCAACAGGACAAAAGGAAGAGGCCTCAAGCTGAGCCAGGGAGGTTCAGGTTGGACATCAGGAAGAATTTCCTCACTGAAAAGAGTAGTTAAGCATCGGAACAGGCTGCCCAGGGAGGCTGTGGAGTCACCATGACTGGAAGTGTTCAAAAGAAACAGATGGACATGGCACTTAGTGCTATGGTTTAGTTGTCATAGTGGTGTTCAGTCAAAGGTTGGACTCAGTGATCTTGGAAGTGTTTTCCAATGCAAATGATTTTATGGTGAAACACCAGAACAGGTTGTCCAGAGAAGTTGTGGATATAGTTTTTGTGCATGCTACAAAGAAAATTAGAGGACCTTAGACAAAGAATGATTTCTAGCCTGAAAATGTTAAGGAATCAGAAAAATCATTATCTTATTCATGTCAGAGGTTTTTGAAAGAACTGTCTTGTAAGATTGCAGCTTGTGCTGTCTTGTTCTTCAGAACTGTCTTTTGACTCCTTAGATGATCATTTGTCCATAAAGGAAAAGTGTTAAAGAGAAGTCAGACTTAGCTAAGCACTTTTGACAGTTTGAGATTGTTCACAAATTTTGTTTGGGCTTTTTAATATTAAGATCAGAGAATTTCTTGAATTGGCACAAAAAATTCTGTGTTGTAACTTAAAGGATATTGGCATTCCTGCTAGAAGAATAGTCTTAGAACTAAGTTGTAGGATAGCCAATTACAAATAAAGACATTGGAAGATTTCTTTGGTAGACTACGTGTTTCTGTGAAGCCGATTTTTAAGTATGATGCATTGCAAAAAACCCCTATTGATTTGAAAAGATACTACAACTGTGGTTTGCTTATAATTAATGGACTAACTGTGGCATATTCGACAAAATCTCTTAATTCGCAGCATTATTCATGCTCTTGACAGAAAATAGCGATGTTTTATTTGGAGTGGTTAGGCTATAGTATGTACCTTTAATATCCTCTGTGCAGTAAGTGCACTTTAAGGTGTCAAAAGGGAAATTGAGTGTGTTGTGGAGAATGTGGCTGTTTTCCTCTGTACATTGAAAAAATACAGTTCCCTTCTGTAAATGGAAACCAAGCAAGCCACATCAGCCCCCCCCAAGAATCTATGGGGAAGGCTTCAGCCACTGCTAGGTGAGTAACATTGGAGGATGTCCAGGTGATGATACATCAGTAGAGTTTCTTGACTGAAATGTCTTCACTCAAGATTGGAATAGTAATTGGAAGAAATTATGAATTTGTATTGACCACCCAGAGGGGAAAAAGGTTTGTATGACTGATATAATGCTTAGAGGGCACTCCCTCACTCTTAAGTCATCCTTTTAATTAAGTTTTGCTTGTCTAATAAAGAAAGTTTCATTTTTTTATGTTACTTTCATTCCTTCCTTCATTCCACGTGAATTCACAGGGACAAAAATTACTTTGTCATTTAAATTAAGTCTAATAAGTACTTACTTATGTTGTTGGTGTAGTAACTTGTTTCCAGTCACACTGTGTTGAAACAGTGATCCTGTATCTTAATTTATTGTTTTCAGCTGAAGTCATTATGTTCAAAACATTATAGCTAATGTTAAAGAAGAGGAGAAGGAAGAGTGAATTTGAGGAACTGATGCCTTTGATAACAGGGAAGCAAACCCAGAATGCACCAGCTGCTGAAATGACTCCACTGTTTAGGGCATTCCAGGCTTTAAGAGTGTTGTATTAATGTCCTGTGTAAATCATATTTTGGCAAGTGCATTCTAGCACATATTTCTTTTATTTTCTGGACATAACAAAATTGAAGCTTGACAAGGTTTAGATAATGCATATTGATGAATAGCGTGAGCACTTGACATAACTGTTTAGTTGTATTTGTTCACAGATTGTTATATATTTTAATTCAATTATTGACCAATCCATTCTTTTTCTCTCTTTTTACCTCTCCCCACCTCAGAGTGAGAGCCTTTCAAGGTATGTGCAATTAAAACAAATTAATTTAGAATTGTTATACTTTCCGTCTGCATGTTGCCATTTTAAGTTCTTTATGTACAAATTCAGCTTAACTCCAGTAGTTGGGTTGAGCTTTAAAAGCCTGTGATGATACTTCTGTTTTGTATGAAGTGTGATTGTAAAGCTACAGTCCTGCCATGTGTGGGTGGAATACGCCATTTTGGGGGATACGTTGAACTCTGTATTTGTAGCGCACTGAAGGCAGGCTTGGCGTTTCATAAAACACGGTGGACACAGTACTATGCCCTACAGATTTTTCATCATGGACCCAGCTTTTACAAAGAAGACGAAGTTCTTGTTGCCCCTCTTTTAGAATACCCTACTAAAAATTTTTTATATAACCTCAAGAAAAATACTACAGCCTCTGAAAATCATATTTCTTTAAGATTTGTTTCAAAGTAAATGCTGAAATAGTGATAATTTTTTTTTTATGATCTAATTTCTTTTTGGACCATTAGATTTAATTGTCGAATTTTATTGTGTTCTTACTCTGGTGAAAAATTGTTAAATAAAACTGCTGTAACACATGATTAGTGAAGAGTGAACAGTGTGAAATTACTCTTAACTTTATTAATACTTGCTGTTATTTAATTATTAGGATAAAGACTACTGAAGATTTGTTTCATCAACTGCTTCTGTTGAAATACTAGAATTCAAAAGAAATAGTGTTGAAGTCTTGATTTCTGTAATGAAACTTCTAGAATTCATCTAGGCCATTCATCTAGTGTTTTTTAAAACACTTCAATTAAACTGATAATTTTTTTAAAAATCTATATTCTTTATAAATAAAGAAGAATTAAGCTACCTAAGCTAATATAAAGTATTTTAAGACATGTAAATACTTGCTTGCATTAAATAATTTAATTACATTAAAAATATTTCTCTGCATGCATTGCTCTGCAGACTGAACAATTTGAAAACATTTTCACCCAGAATATTGAAGTACTGGAGAGTGTAAAAATGAAATTTGCATGAAATTAGAAGACAGTGGTCTAACTAAAACACATAATTGCATTCGGTTGTTTTCAGCTGGGTAGCAGCAAACTCAGAATGTTTGATACAGTCAGTGGTCTCAGTTTGGCTGCAAAGGCAAAGAAAAATCAGAACTTATCTTTTACAGATATGATACGGGATCGCTCAGCGTGTCTGCAGGTGATCGCTACGATTCAGCGCAGGGGCGATCGGGGTCACAGAGTTATCTTGAAGATCGAAAACCGTACTGCAGTAGACTAGAAAAAGAAGATAGCCCTGATTTTAAGAAGGTATCTGATCCAATAAATTTGGTGCAAAAATAGAACTTTATTATTGCTTAAGTTGTGTGAAAATAGTTTAACATTGCATCAGAAATACTGCTTAAAGTAACTCAGATGAATGGAGAAGCACAGCAACTGTTAGAGTGGGGGAAAATACACATTATGAAACAGCTTCTGGCTTTTGTACTTTTCAAGGCAAGGGAGAAATCCAGAGGAGCCAAGATACAATCAAATAAAAAAATAGTATGATAGTATTTTTCGTAAGAAAAGTATTATTAAAACTGACATGCACATGTGTGAAGCCTTTTATTATATATTTGCCAACTTACATACATGTAAGGTAAAAATATGTTTAGATCTTGCTTTAAGGAAGAGCAAGATGATGTTGAAAAGTTTACTGTGGTGGTGTAATCTGTGAAGTCTGAAGAAAAAAAGGCAGCTTAATTATGTGTGAGGTAAGTTGTGTGCTCCGTCTACAAAGCTACTTGTTTCTAGAAATATTTAGTAACAGTTCCTTACAGTGCTTGCTAATTCTAAACATCTTTATTTTACTTCTTAGAATGCTAGTATATTTGTTAACTTTATATGTGGTCAATCGTACTTTTGAAGTTTTTCAGCTAATCTCACTATTACCCGGTATTTTTTAACTAATATTTTCTCTTAGCTTTATGAACAGATTCTAGCTGAAAATGAAAAACTGAAAGCACAGTTGCATGACACCAACATGGAACTCACAGATCTTAAGCTACAGTTGGAGAAGACCACTCAGGTTTGTATAAAACAAAAAGGCATGTACTTAGCCAGCAATGTAGATAGTAAACCAGATGTACCCCAGGCTATGGGCTGCTCTTTACTAGGCATCAGCTTTGTTTTTTATCCAGAGGTGGGAAAGGAGAAGAGTACTCTTCTGTTTCTAAAGGGAAAATAGTGCAGGATTCTGGTCTTCAGCTGTGAACGAAATGTGTGAGACCGCTTCCTGCCTACTTAAGTAGTAGTGGTTCTTGCCATCATGTATCTCCATACAACTTCTTTGCAGGGTGGGGATAAACACTTTCTACGCTGTTGAGCTTATATTCAAACTGACAGTCGGGATTGGTTGATTAATTCATAAACCTGCTGGCAGATTGGCATAACCTGCCAGTTCTTCCTGGCTGGTTAGATAGCTTTATCTTGGAAATGAAGAACAAATAGTGCATTCCTGTTACAGACAACTGCTGTCAGATAACAGTGCTGCGTATACAAATACAAGACACATACACTGAAGTTAGATTTGTCTAAATTTGTCTACTCTTGCTGTAGAGTGTTCCATCTTCTCAGATCATATTTACCACAATTTAACTGTACTTAATTGTCTTTCATGTGTACCCTGCAAACGTCAGTAGAGAACATTTAAAAGATGCCTGTTTTGTAATGCTTTCAGATAGAAATAATGTATTATTCCTGTTAGCCAAAGGCTGTGTAGTGATTAAATAACATGGATGGTCACAGAGGAAGTGCATGATAAATCCAGTTCCTTCTTTATTTCAGTGTTACTTTTCTGAACACACCTTAAAATGTTTTTGATGAGATACTTCAGACAGAATACTAAAACGTCTAATTGATTTTTTCCGCAGTTCTGTGTTGTTTCAAAGCACATGTCAATGTCTTCATACATTTTGTGTTTCAGAGACAGGAAAGATTTGCTGACAGATCACTCTTGGAAATGGAGAAAAGGGTGAGTTTTTGCCAAAGAACTTTTAAATACTCCAATTCAAGCTTTGGTTTAGTTTGTTTTGCAACCCCTGGTTTTGGATATATTTTAGTAGGAACAGAAGCCTTTCTTATAACTTGCATTTTTTAGAGGATTTGGGGATTTTAAGTTTCAAAGTGGCAATGAATGTGAGATGGAATTACTTCTAAGAATTGCTTTTAGTTTGCTTGTTCATTCCTGATAACCAGTTTCTAAACTCTGCTGCCCTCCAGGGATCTGCTACTTGTTCCGTCTCATCCAAAACAATGTTGGCATTCCAGAGGGTTAAGTAGATTCATCGTGTGTCATCTTTTAACACGTTTCCAAGATTGAGAGAAGTTAATTTCCTCAGAGCTTTCCAGAGGCACCAATTATTGTTGGTAATGAGATAGCTGTTTCTGCCTCACGGACATGAGACCTTAAACCTGCTAATGATATAAAATAATCTTTATCTGCCTCTTCCCTTGTACTGTAA
This sequence comes from Oreocharis arfaki, assembly GCA_013398015.1. Taxonomy (NCBI): domain Eukaryota; kingdom Metazoa; phylum Chordata; class Aves; order Passeriformes; family Paramythiidae; genus Oreocharis; species Oreocharis arfaki. The sequence continues at coordinate 561,112 of VZRR01006884.1, read as the reverse complement.
CTTTTTGCAGAGGGAATGTGATACTGGGGCAGGGAGAGAAAGTGGAAGAATGACTAAGCAGTTGTGGGAAGAGGGGCATCAGAGTCAGAGATAGCCATAAATTGAATGTGAAAGAAGTCATGTAATAAATTCAAATGTGAGGTAGACTACAGGAATTATTTCTGAAGTTGGACACATAATTTTAGGCTGTAGTTTCATGCTAATTTAAAATCCAACCCTATGAAAGTTTGATTTCACAGTAATGTAAAGCAAACTACATTGATTTTCTGGTGGTCTTGGCTTCCTTCATGACTCTGAACACTGCATGTTCTTTTCTTCTCTCTTGATACTGGAGTGACACATTAGAGACAAACATGAAAAAAAGTAGACTTTGACAGTAAAAAGTGATGTGGTAAACATTTATGTATCCCTGGTAAATTTCATATTCATTAGCCTTTTATATTTACCTTCCAGTATTTTAGGTTTAGAAAACAAGTTTTAGTTCTGCAAAATTGTCATGTATATAAACTAACACTTGGTAGATTTTATAAGAGCACATGAAGATGTAGAAATACTCTCAGGCACTTCCTGAAGTTTCATTATCTTAATAGTCTCTCTAGTTACTTGCTGCTGTTTAGCACCTATTTCTCTCTTTAATTTTTGGGCATCCTAGAGTAGGCAGTGATTTCATCAGTAGAAAGGTTTCAGCAGCAGATTTAATTGGTTTCTTGCTTACTAGCATGACCACACAAGTGGACATTTAATAGGTGTAGCTGCATCCATTACTGTGTGGGTTCGTAAGTAATGCACAGAGTACTGCACAGATCGACGTGATTTCAGTTTTAAATTACTGCTTTGCTTTCTCCCAAAGCAGGCTATTGCATTAAAACAATTTGCTTTTTTAGAAATTCTTGCACTTTTTTTTTTTAAAGACATTCAGTCCAACAGCAAAATGTCTTTCAGAAATGTAATTTTCCCTAAATGTATTAGTATTAAAAATAGTAGGTAAAATAATTAACTTAATGATGTATGTATGTAACTTAGGTGCTGTATGGCTGAAACAGGATTAATACAAAATTTATGTATCTCAATCTTGTTTCTAATTGTACAGTTCTTTTCAGACAGGAGTTTAAATGAGGAATATATTTATGATTGTATTTTCTATGTTGTTTAAATCTGAAGTTTCACTTTGAAAGTGACTGAAGCAGGATTTTCAGCTGTTAGTTGTCAATAGCTGATCTCTAGAAATAAGCTTATCAAATTCAGCATTTAAAAATAATTTTAAAGACACCTTTTTCATGTGTAATGTAACAATAGAAATGCAAAAAATAAAAGAAATTGTAGCGCTATTCTAAGAATATTTCTCCAAGTATCTGACTTCATTAAAATAAAATATAAAACTGAAGATGTTTATATAAATTACATAGAGAAGAGGAGAGGGCAAAAGTAAAGTAGTGACCAAAAACTGTAAGAAATAAAAGGCCGACGCAGAAAAACTTGAAGGCATCTTTGGACTATGACATTTTCAAGCTGAAACCTACCTTTTCAGTGAAGAAAATGAGAATATGCATTAAGCCTAGATTTGCACAGTAGTAAAAGAGGAATTTTTCTTAGTTACTTACATCAGTTAACTCGCTGGTACTTATGACGATTACTGTGACTATAAGAAAAGTCCTAACTCAAAGGAGTTAAGTATATTAAGTAGTAACAACTGCAGTAATATATTACTTTGATAAAAATTAAAGTTGTTTGCTATAATGGGAAAATGTTGGGGTATAACTGCACTGTGATTAAACTAAATTCAAATGATTTATATCTGAAAGGTGTCCGGCAAGAGTCAGTATCTACTGGGCGGTATGATCTAACCAAAGTTTTACACACCTCAGTCAATGCTGCTTGCTGTTTGCATAACACCGTTGTATGCAGATGCATATGTCCACTTCGCAATAATCTGTTGCTTTTGCCTCTCACACTCTGGAAAAATCTGAATGTAGAGTACTGATAACTGCAGCTGCTTTTAAATGAGAAACACTGCATTGTCTGACACAGGAAAGCAAGCAATCAAGCTATAAACCCCAAAGTCTATTGCATTAGCTGCTCATCTGTCAGATGTGTTGAAAAATGGGTTTAAACAAAATAATGTGGTTGTGTATCTGCACTGTGGACTGCAGTGCGGTACAGAAAACCCTAAGCTAACTTTCCATAAGCTGGCTTGGTTATATAATCAGTGCTTATAATCAAGTTCTATATAAAGGATAATTTCTCCTGCTTCTCAGGTAAAAAGGGAAATAAAAGGAAAATTAAACCATATGAGAAATGCAGAAAATATTCAGGAAACATTTTGTCAAGAAGCAGCTGATATCACGTAGCTAGATTTCTTTGGTACTCAGCTAGGTCCTGTAATGTCAGTTGTATCAACACTAGGTTGCAGTTCGGGGTGTAGACAGATCCCACTGAGCTGAGACAGATGTTTCAGCTACCTTGGTTTGTTTGTGAAACCTTATGCTTTTGTGCTTGTATCTTTTAATATCCTTGTTGGTTTCTGATCATTTTCTGCATTTCTTGGATATTAAGGTCTTATAAAAGCCTAGTTCATGAAAAATAAATCCAAACAAGGGGTACTTAAAGCCTTTCTAAATTAGTGAAAAGGAAGGGTTATGTTTTGTAGGACTTGATATGAATTTCTGTATCTCTTCCTCCTTGGGTATTACAATTTCATATTGACCAAATTTCTATATATCACTGCCATCACAAGTTTCCTGTCCACACTATGCTTTTGGTTGTATGATCTTTGAAACTTGAAATATTTCACTGTTGCCACAATATTTACAAGTTGTAATTTTTAAAACGTACTGTTCAGTGTTAACACACATCTTCTGATTTAGGAAAGAAGAGCACTAGAAAGAAGGATATCTGAAATGGAAGAGGAACTGAAAGTAAGTAAATTAGTACACTGTCAATAACAAACTGAATTATTATGTCAGTGAGACATAGTCTGGCAGTATTACTGGTCTCTATAATTTCACTAGAAAATAACCAAGTTACATCTGCACGTCGAAGTCACTCCTGTCACAGCTCGTAGAGAAGCTGCTGTGCTGGCATAAGCAATTGTATGTGTAAGATTGAGAAGAAGGTGCTGTGTTCTAGGCTTCTGTAACATGGCTAACAGGAAACATTCAGAGATGGTTGGAGTGAAACATATCTTGACGTAATCAAGATGGAATTGCAATCTACAACTTTGGTGTAATATTTGTAAGTTTTAACTTACTAATTACTATTATTAAAATCCATGATTATTAAATAATGGTAGCATATAATTCTACAGATATTTAAGCATTACATGTTGTTTCAATCTTCATCTCATGTTCTTTGTTAATTAGATGGCACATTACCATATCAAAAGAAAAACTTCTGTTTGTGTAGTGTGAATAATAGTCAGGTTTTAGTTAACAAAATGCAGTAGATAGATTTCAGCTGTTGACAAATAAGTAACACTTAACGTACTGATTTCTTTTTTTTTCAACTATGTATAAAGTGAATCCCAGAAGCAAAATAATTTAAAATACATTTCATTTCTGTTTTGTTTGGGGTTTTTTTAACCAGTCTCCCTTATCAGTGTTAAACCCTCCAATATGATTAAGAAGGGTGAGAAATTGGGTGGGTTTATTTTCTGTTATGTCCTTTGATATAAATATTGGACATGGCCAACCAAACTCATAGAATTTAAGTGGAATGTGTAAGTACCATTATTTTGACATTTGATATTTGTCACTGACTAATAAAAAGTTTCCTTTTAAGCTCATTTTTGAGCTCCCTCTGGTGCTTGGAAATGGCATTAACTTCCAAATACTTGTCGTTAAAATACATGCCCCAAGTTCTGTTGAAGTAATTGAAGCTGACGGGCAGAAATAGGCAGAAGGCAACTATGATGCCTCTGGCTCCCTTGGATTCAGACCAAGATAGTTTGCTGTAAGGGAGGACACAAGGTCTGTGATTCCTTGAGGGGTCTTCAGAAGTGAAATACAGAAAAAACAAACTATAGTAGGGGGAAATAATTTTCTGCCTGAGAGTGGAAGACAGGATGTGAGCTTCTAGAAAAAGGTGGGCTTCTGATAAAAATAGAGAATGCAAATATATTGCTTTTTTCAAAAGTTTGCTTTTGATAAGCAATAAGCGAAAGTTTTGAAATACAGATTAAATACTCTTCCCGTAGTTTGTTGCACAGTCATTAAAAAGAATATGTTAAATGTGTCATTATGTACAGAGTTTTGAATAGGAGATTCAGTTTGTGCAATTAGGATGTTAAGTGAAGAATTCCAGGAATAGCTCTCATTGTTAATGCATCCTGAACTGTTTTGGAAAGCTGTGACTAATCACTACTGGTACTTAGATTGCTTTTCAAGAATGTGCCACTTGTTTGATACTTTCCTTTCACAGCGGCTTATTTACTTTAAACAGAACTGTCTCTTGTAAGTTTTCTTCCAGTTCTGCTGTCTAATATACATGTGGGTTTTTTTCTTGTTTTCACTCCTATTTCTTTGATTCCTGCAGAACCTGCAACAAATAAAGCAGATTCAATCTTTGAAACACATAAATGAGCGACTGGTGACTGAGAATAGGGCCTTGACCCGAGTGCTTGCCAAGTTGTCAGGGTCCTGTAGGCAACTGCGCTCTGTGGACTTGTAATTTCTTCCTTCTCCTTTGTTTAGCCAGGCAGGTGTTGACATTCAGTTTGTGCTTGGGCAGAATTTTACTATTAACACTTGTGTGTCCGAAACTGACTCAGTGCTGCTCGGTTCTGGAGGTGTGCCTAAAGCTAAAGCATGGTGCCCAGTGTACAAGCTAGAGGTGTCACAGATTTGTTGGTTTGGTGTGGTATTGTCCCTGCTAGCATTGAAGCTTTTCCTTGAAGATAAATTGGCAAGGATCCAGGAGAGCTTTGACATGTTAAAACCTTGGCAACAACTGGAAGGATCTGAGTTTGCATGAGGATACACTAAAGTCAGTCTCTTGTTTCGATGTTTGTGTAAATGCTCAAATAGATTTGCCTCTAGTTTTCTAACAAACTGAAATTAAGATTTGAGCTTTCTTACTGCAGTTTGGTTTACGTGCATAGAGTTGATAAAAGTTTAGTCTTAACAGAAGAGTGTTTGAGAACTGGTTTCAGTACTGTGCATTCCTGAACAGTTGCATTAGCAACCATTTTTCTTACATTTGTGTATTTCAGTGTTTTAGAGGGGACTGAAGTACTGTATTTTCAGAAATGGAGTTTCAAATTGATTACCGTTTTCACGTATTAACTTCCCATTTGGGTCTTGCCAGTCCTTATTTTTACCTCAACAACTTAACCAGNTTGATTTTCTTTTTTTCATGATTAATTTAGCATATATATATATATATATATATATATATATAGGCATTCCAGTGTGGATGAGAGTCCTACAATGCATGGACTGTAAAATCACAAACACAATAAAATTCTGCCTGGTGTGTCAGATTGGTTCAGACCCCTTCTGATAAAGGTATGAACTGCTTTGAGTTTCATCTTGGGAAAAAAAGCTAGTCTATTCTTAGTGTTATTGCAGGGCTGTTTCAGAAACCCGTGGAAGGTTCAAAACTTATATGAGGATCAAAATGTGGTTTCATTCTACACCAAATCTATATGCCTTTCTTCCTCTTAAATATAACAAGTGTCTAGGCTGGAGGTTACAGTGAGCTTTTAAGATGTGTAGTTGAAAAAAAAAAAACCAACCTTCTGCACAGTGACTCTTGCTGAACTGCTTCCTCTCATTTACCCCCCCCTTCCCGCTTAGAAAGGAAGGCAATGAGTGTACATTCTGCTCAGATTCTGATCTCAGGTTTTCCCCACTAAGAGGCCAGAAATAAAGAGGGGGTTTATCCTTTTGCTTGGTGTCTTCCTGGAATTGGACTAACATTAGGATGCGGTGCTCCTGATCCAGGCCCTGCATTCCTCAGTGCTCCCTTGTGTTAACCCTTACTGAGCAAGTGAAGTCAGCTCACTGACCTGGCTGAAAACAAATCCCTTTATTCGTTATAGTACTTGATCCATCTCACCCCAGTATTGTTGGATCACTAAATTAGCTGCGCAGAAAGCAGCAGGAGCACACTGCTGCATGAGGAGGGAGAGCTGTCCCTTTAGGGCAGTCCGTCTTACATCAGCCTCAGCTAACAATGTGGTTTTTCAACACAGCTGAGCTAATCTAATGACTGCTGTCCACAGCTGTCATCCATACTGTCTTTTTTTTGCTAGCACTGGTATTGCTTTAACCATGGTAAGCCATTTGGGGTGTTAACCACAGAAAACCATTCAGTATTCCTCTCCATAGCAGGAGTTTTCAATGGCAGGTCCTTGTGGAGCTTGAGTAGCCTGACCAGCAAAAGAGAAGCAATGGAAATACAGCAGGGAGCCTTGACAGTATGATGGTAGGTTAACAACCGCAGTGTTCCTGAGTAATCTGAACAGGTACTTCAACAGTTCATGAGCTTTTTGTAATCTTTATTCATCAAGTTGTTTTGTGTGTACAAACTGTTAAATCCTCCAGCAAACACAGACATGATTATTACTGTACAGATCTGAGATGGCTCCACATTCATCAGATGATTATTGAATCATTATTTGCTCAATGATAGCACTGCAAAGTTACTAGCTAGTCATGATACAGATAGACAAAATAGTGCATTTTTAATCTTATGCTAGAGTCTCATCACAGGAAGATATTTTGCTGTTTTAGTGAGAAGTAAATTGGAATTCAAAGTGCAGCATGTAACTGTAATTTTACTGAATTTACTGCAAAGGGGTTTTTTTTCTTCCCTCTTGACATTAAAGGTGTATGGTGTCACCTCATGAGAAGTTTGAGTACCCATAGGAGTGCACTGCTCCAAGAGAATTGTTTTAAGTATGTGGGGATTAGTATAGATGAGAAGTGTAGATATTTTAGGTTACTTGTGCTTATCCTTCCTGAAGATGCATCTTCTGGTATTGACAGAATTGTAGAATCATTTAGGCTGGAAAAGACCTCCAAGATCATCAAGTTTAGCCAGTACCCCAGCACAACCACCCCTAAACCATGTCTCTGCATGCCTCATCTACACATCTTTTGAATACTTTCAGGGATGGTGACTCCACCCCTTCCCTGGGTGGTCTTGCTTGACAACTGTCTTGATGAAGAAATTTTTCCTACTATCCAGTATAAAACTCTCCTAGTGCAACTTGATGCCATTTTATCTTGTCATATAACCCTTTTATCTCCTACCAGTCTTCCCCTATTCTCTTGCAGACTCACAACAAAAGAGAAAATATTTTCTTAAGACCTATCTTACCTGTTAATTGAATCAGGATTAAAATCTATCTACAGAGATTTGCAGATATATAATGGTACTGGATTATGTTAAAGCTCTAATTTTGAACAGTGGATTTTGGTTAGGGAGTTTACCAGAAAATTTACCTCTCTGTGGGTCTGTCTCTGTGTACTTAACTATTACGGGCTGCAGCTCCCTCCCTACTCAGTAAGCTGAAAGAGGACTGTGACATTCCTGGATTTAGTTTGAGGTTTCATTGGAATGCATACACAACACTACTTCTCGAGGTACCTATTTAACCAGTACAAAACCAGACTCCCCTTGATTCCCTGTGCATGGCTAGATGAAGGCTGTTGTGGTTTCACCCAGTACTTCTGGTATGAAATCTGTAGCAGAATGGAAAGGAGAAAGGAAAGGTTTAGGTTGGTTTGCCTGAACAAATGGCTCTTCCATTGTTTGCAGACACATGCATATCATCTAGATATGACCCCTATCTTGGACAACAGTAATTTTTTACAGCTTAGAAAACGTTGAACAGTAATGCTTGAAAATTGCAAAAAGATCACTTGTGTTGCCCAATTTCAAACATATTGACATGGTTTTTGAAAGTAATCAGAATTTTACAGCTCTTTTCAGAGCGCAGCTCTCACTTGACTATAATGGAAGCCTCCCTGTGACTCTAAAGAGCTCAGCTTAGATGGCTTCCCCTAGGCTCCACCATAGAGCAGAGTTGGAATCAAGGATAGCAGAATGACTTTTTGCCTACTCTAATTGTAGAGACCACCTTTTTTTTTCTTATGATCTCCTGTCAACTTCCTTTCACATACTTTGGTGTTTGCAAGGAAATAAATTAGAGGTCTTCAACCTCAGTCATTTTCAGTTCACCATTGTGTTTCACTGTGAAAGGGTCTGCAGTTCAGTGAAGTGAGTGTGGACAGAAGGAGATGTATAAATGAAGTCTCTAGTGCCCAGTTAATTAACCCTGCATTTTTAAACTCCTCAGTTCTTTCTATTCCATTATAATGTTCTGAATATAATGGGATTGAAAGTATAATTTTGTTTGAATAAAATGAAAAATGCTTTTTTTTAGTGCCAAGAAAATAGTGAAGAATAAGGTAACAGTTGTTACATAGGTTGGTAGCTGAACTTAGACTTCTGCATATGCTTGCACTTGAGGTTACTGAGTAACCACTGCAGAATAGGCTGTTACCTCCTGTGTAAAACCCCTGCTAGAATCCATAGGTGTAATTTAGCCGTGATAGGTGTGATGGTTGTTATCAGTACGTGAATGTAGATACAGAGAACTGCTGAGATCATTTCTGGTTTCTCTGGCGAGCTGAATTTTCCCAGTACCAGCCTCTGTGCTCTGACTTGTCCTCCTTTCCTATCTGATCCTGTCCAACTCTCACCTCATTTGGCTTCTGCCTTGCAGCTTTTGTGCTTGTGTGTCACCCATCTCCTGTGGCAGCCGTAACTTGCCATCCCCTAACCTGTCTGCCTGAGTATGCAGCCTGGTGTTGCTGTGATCTCTTTCAGTGATCTGATCTTGTGTGAACTATGCTATTCAGGGACATGATCTCAAATTACAGGATGTGTGCTTCAACGTGAGTGTGGAAGTGGTTGGAGGATTAATGCTGTGAGCTAACAAGCTGAATCACACTGTATCTGATCAGGATGAAATCATCCAAGAGCACAGTGGTAGAGATGCTTAGCCACAGCATGTTTTTTTGAAACTCTGCAAGTGCAGTACAGACAAGCCTCTTTAAATTGTTGGTAGTTAATTTCCCCCTGCCCCCCTTCCTCCCCCCTGGAATTTGAAGTATTTCATTACTTTCCTCATGCTACTATAAATGCTTTTGTCAGAGGCTGGTCATCTGCACCACTGAGTTTTAGTGCATCTAGTCCAAGCAAATGAAAACTTCTAATCTCTAACCCTTAAATATATCATGCTAAAAGGGGAGATTTTTCTGAACTGCTGATACGAAGTGTGAGAATTGCCAAGATATTTAAGCTGAATAGATTTTTACTCCGAGTGCTTGTCTAGTCTTGTTGCTCTTACTTGGAGTGTAACAGCAAATAACTATCATGTTTCATTTTTCATAGATGCTACCAGACCTGAAGGCAGACAACCAGAGGCTAAAAGATGAAAATGGGGCCTTGATCAGAGTTATAAGCAAACTTTCCAAATAAAGGGTTTACTTCAGCAGCAAGTAACGGTATTGCACATCACTAGTAACTCCAGTGGACCATAGTATGGCAGTCACTGGAAGTGTGGGAAGATCCTTCGGAGACTGTCATTTTCAGATATCCTGCCAAACACCCTCTTACCTGTGTGTTTTTTTGTATCAAGATCATTGTTTCTGTTAAAATGCAGCTGCTGAGAAGATAAAATGACTGAGAAATCTTGTTTACAGCATAATAAGGAAAGTATTCAAGGCCAGATACGCCTCAGATATTTAACCAGTAAGCCTTAGTTGTACATAAACACTTTACATCAACAAAAGCTTTCAGCTCTCACAGACGACAGTTACTCAATAATGTTTTTGTTGTGCCACAATTCCCATTTTTTCCTATACTCAGTTTTTCTTTAAGATTTAAGTTTGGAATTTTTTTCCCTTTTAATTTTTCATGTACCAGATTTTCTTGTACAGTGTTTTCACAGCTTTACCATTTGCAGAGACCACACACCCTTTTAAATTACATAATTTGTGTAGCTAACTAGAGTTGTATTGTCCAACCACCTGGAACAGAGATGTTTGGTGGAGCATTTGCTTTCACTGTTTGTGCAATATGCATTTATTTCCTATACAAAATGCTTTAAAAGTCAGTTGAAACTAGAAATATTTTAAAAGTCCTGTTTTCTGCCTTTATTGGTCACTTTAAAAAAAAAAAGAAAAAAAAAGAAGTTTGTAGTGAAAGATGTTAGATCCTGTAATCGTCACATTCATTTGAGCAGGTACTGAGTGATGCTGTATATATAAATGTGTACTGGTTTGATTTTTCAGACCACCACGTGGCATGCTTGAATATATTTCCCTATTGCAAATGTCTGTTAATGCAAATTAGGCTATCCAGAATAGTGTGTTTAACAAAGTTCATTAATTTTTATGGTATAAAGAATTTAGACATTGTACATTGTATGGAGCCCTATCTTTACAAAAGGTCTAAACTATATAAAAAACTTTATTATCTTTTTGTCCCATTTTTTTTTCATTTGATAGTGTTCACCATAATAAAAAAATGCATAAATATAACTGCTTCACTACATTTCACATACCTGTATTTATCTGAGTGCTGTCCAAAACTGTTGTGCTAGCCAAAGTAATGTACTAAATCATTTGAAAAGCATAACCCATTACACTCACAATAATGTTTATATGCACTGTTGTTGCCATGTGAGAAGGCATCCAATTTGATAACACCATCATGTCAGACCATTTTATACATTTCAGTGGCCTTTAAAAACAAAAAAGTACTTAAGTGAAGATCGATTTTGTTAGAAACAGCTTTTATATTTTCACTAAACCATTCAAAATATGACATCCTATTGGCACATAGTTTATTGCCTAAAACCACTGAACAGATCAGCCATTAAAACAAATTGTACATTGTAAAGCTTGTAGTAGCTATTGTATTACTGATTATATTGTATACTATATTAAATGTGAATTTGTACCCCTTCATTTAAAAAGGTCATTGTGTTCTACTGCCTACTTGGGTGGGGGGGAGGGCTAGCTTTACAGGGGTGGGATATGTTTTGGTAAGGAAGACATGACGTCCTCTCTCTGTTGATTGGTTTTTTGAAGATGTAAGGTTATGCTCTTACTACCAAGCTCAGGATTTTTGATTTTAAAGGTACACGGATAGTTTGAGATATCTTATTGCAATTGATCTGTATGAGAGGTGGGTCTGAACCATAGGGACTTCCATTGTCTTATGCTAACATAAAATAATGAATTGAATGGCTGCAACATATTGAGTTCTGTTACAAGACAGTTAGGCATATTCTGGATTGTATTTGGTAAAGTTTGGGTGCCTGTGAATGATTAAATACGTGTTTCTAATATTTTAGTGTTTTATATTTAGGTTATTTATTCTTTATATCTAAAAAATGAATGGCTACTGTGCTATATTGATTTTATTGGTAGTACAGAGCAGACCTTGCATCTGCATGAAACTAGTTGCAAAACCCACTATTTTGGAAAAAAAAATGTATTTTGACATATACAAATAAAATGAATACAAAATATTTTAAATGTGTGAAAGTTTTACTGATAAGACATTGAAATTTGTTATGAATTTAAACCATGTTATAAGTTTACTATTTAAATTCTTTGGTGGGCATTTTTCATTCATTGCGTTACTTGGATACAAGTTTCAAGTACCTTTCAAAGATTGTAATCAGATTGTGATTATTTGCACATCATTGTACATGCACATCTGTAAATGCAACAGTAAAAATGCCATATTTATGCAATCTGTAACAACTTGGACAAATGTTTATATATTTTACATAAACCTGTCTGTGTGCAGAATCTGAGAACCATTTTTTACGTGATATTAACCTAATCTCACAAAGCAACTGCTAAACTTGTGTCATTGTCTTATTGTTCCTGACTGTGTTGAAGATCCAATAGATCCCCAGAAAATTCAGCTACAACAGAGAGAAAAATGGGTCATGGAAGACTATTTTATTATTTAGGAGACTGTTTGCATGAGAGGAGTATATTATTGCTGGCTGGTGATACTGACAAGCTGCCTTAAATGACTAATGCCTTAAATGGTAATTCAAAACAGCAGCTTAGATTTTCAGAGGACTTGTCACAGTGTGGAAAGGGATCTCTGTGTCCAGAATTAGCATTGAATACAGAGGCATGGAAGTAGCTGGTGTGGAGAGTGAAGAGGCAGAGGGCCTGCCCAGAACCAGCTCCAGCTGCCGAGGGAGCCATAACCTGGGGAGGAGGGGTGAGTGCAGGTGGGATAGCAGCGCGAGCACCCAAGTGGGAGGAGAGGGCAGGAAGCCTGCCTGCCTAAGGACTGCCTGACCTTAATGGCTCCAAACAATAGCAGTTACCTAGAAGAAAAAACTCAGGAGCTGGAATTTCATTTTTTGCCCACCTTGTCTCCCTTATAAACAATTTCCTCTGAGCCTTCATAATTCCTACTACATATGGCTTTCAGACTTCTGCTGTTTCCCCGAAAGGGCTGTTACGATTCGTAGTGTGCAGGTCAGTGCATTTGTTTACTCAGCATCAAGTACAAAATGTGAATCTCAAGATGCACTCATTTAGAAATACCGTCCATGCTAAACTTGGGTTGTGCTCACATGAACATTAGGCTGGTGGGTATTAATCTTACCTGTCCAGTATTCCTGGCCACTGTTCATCTGCTGCCATAAGAGCAAATAGGTTGCCATGCAAGGGTCCTCTCATTTCTCTTTTAGGAATAGTTACTTACATGTTTTAGACAAGGAAAAAAGGCATGCTTTTGGGTTTCTGAAGGTACCTGCCTTAGGAGATGTGCAGTGAGAGAGAAATTTTAATTATTTCATGTGTCATACACAAAGAGTCCATCTGAGAAGGCTCCTACCCCTGCTAGCTGCCATAACCATTGAGTTTTATAGTCGAGTGATGCCATAATGCCAAAATACGATGATAGACAGGAAATTAACACCAAAAAAGAGCAGGGGGTGAAAAAGTATGCCATGATGTCAGATTAGAAAAGGCAAGAACATGTCAGAAAATGGATGGTTTGCATGACAACATCAGAACAAAATTGGCCCCAAGTCAAGAGTTCAAGGCCCCATCTCATCCAAACTCCTGAATAGAGAAATGTCCAGGGCAGCCAACAGTATGAGTTACGGCTTGCTGCTGTCTCTTAACACTGCTCAAAGGAGGTACCAGTTTATTTTTGAGTTAAGTGACTATGAAATAATCAGTACACTGACTTGTACTTGATCTGGTGATCCTGGAAGTGTCTTGGCTTCCCACAGCTGGCACTTGACCATTCTTTTATGACCGTCTTGAGGTATTGCTCATATCAGTTAGCACATCAGCTTCTCAAGAAAGGACCCTGTACCCTTTTGTCTCTGCCCTCTTGCTTGTGGTCTTGTGGCAAAGTGTAAATGGAGGTGGCTAAATCTGCCACACTGGAATGTGGTGCAGCTATGGGTCCTGGGAAGCTCCAGGTGGACCTCCCTAGAAAGAAGAGTGGGCAAGGCCTCTTGGCAGCTGAAGCCTCAAGCCTGTGCAGTATGGAAGGTGTAAGCAGCCTCATTTTTAGTTACACTGAAAGTCACTTTTCCCCTCTTAGTAGTAGCTTCAGTTTCTCTAACTTGACATGGTACAGTGTGGCCAGTAGAAAATGACACTTGAATTGTGCAGCTGAGAGATTAATAATGTTTTATAGATGAAATTTAATTGCCAGTTACAATCCAGAGGACTGTCACAAGAAAGCATGACACAAATTCACTATATAATACACATTTAAAAAAACCCAACAAAACAACAAACTCCACAGCCATACAAACATTACATAGTTTCTTGGGGGGGCTACTTTGAGAGAGGGTGAAGAAACAATTGTCACTGCATTGTAGAGGGTTGCTTTCCCGCTTGCTTTAAATCTTTGAACAGTTCTGTTGCAGCTCTGCTGGTCACCTCTGTGAAATTACAGGGCTTTTTCCCACATAGGGGTAGCCAGTCTGTCTGCTGGGTAACAGAAGAAATGCTCTGAAGTTTTTCAGAAGAAGCTCTTGCTATTCGTGGTTGTGTACACACTATTACATTTAGCTGTGGTGATTCAGCTTCCTCAAGTTCTTAAATCAAAGCCACTAACAACATGAGTGAAAAAATGCTGGCAACTGGAGTTAATTGCTTTACATTTGTTTTGATTGCAGGAGCAGCAGTGGAGCTGGTTGGAGAGTATAGCAAATAATATTGTGCTCAGCCTCAGTATAGATGTAAAATAAGACTAGAACAGTCCTAAAGGTGATTGCAGGTTCCTGCACCTAAGAGAGAATTAAAAAGCAAAACAAAACTTCCCAAACTCACACTTAATTGCTCACTTTAAAGGGAGAGCTGCTGCCATACTGATGAGGTAATCGGCTATTCCTGCTTGTGTCAGCACCTCCCCATTTTGTATCACTGATTAGATAGGAGAAGTATGTAGCCTTTAGAGAAAGGAGGAACTGTTCAGTTCTTTCATCTGAAAACATCACCTGTTGGATGTCTAATGTTTCTCATCTGGCCCAGGGACAATTACAGCAGGGACAAAAGCCCCACATTCCAACTCTAATTATTTCGCCCTTCTTGCTCGGGTTCTACACGCCTGTTTTGCAAACCTATTCAAGCTTAGCAGAAATAGTTAGCCAAGACAGTGCAATTCATCTTCTGGTGTGGTCTTTTCCCTTTGCTTTATTTGCTGGAGAAAGAAAAAAAATGTAATCAAGTATGGTGGATGGTGGGAAAGAACCTGTTTGTTTCTTTGGTACCATCTTCCTGTGCTCCCCTACTCCTCTAGAGAGTCCTTGGAACAGAGACTCACGGAGCTGAATTGCTCTTTGAGCAAACCAGGACCTGCTGCAGTGCCTCGGGTGGGACCCCAGCACGGCTGGCTGCTGCACCTCCCCCTGCCCGTCATCTCTCCCCAGACAGAAAACAGCCCTGTTGCCCTTGTTTGTGGCTGCTTATATACCCGTTTTAATGATATCTCTAATTCCAGAAAAGACAGGCGTGAGCTGAGGGAATTGCTACACTGCAGCTAAAATGAAGCTACTGCTCTCTCTGTGTGAGGTTACATGGGCCTATACCCCAAGTCTGCCAAATATAAGAGCATGATTTTTTACATCAGCTGGTACGAAATCCACATTTACACAAAATTTACACAATATACACATCTTGCCACACAGTCTAGTCTCTGCCCAGAGAGAAGATTTAATGAAAAACTTTGTTTAAAAATAAAAATCCACATTTACATCACCTGCAGATACTGTGGGTGATTCTTCAGCTGTTAGCAGCTCACGTCTATTTTCAGCTGTATGAAAAGCAGCAAATTAGAATAAGTTCTTTCCTCCCACTTAACCCACGGCTATTGGCGATGCATTATGTTAAGCAATTGCCCAGTAATGCAGCCGCAGCCACTCTTTGTGCTTTATGAAAAGAAGAGACCTTTCGCTACAGGCTTTTATGATGCTTCTTTAGTCCCGTGCATAAAAAAGGCATAACTCAAAAGTATGAAGGGGAAGGAGCGGAAGGGATGCTACTGAAGCGCTAATCTTGCTTTAGCAGTTTCTGCCTAGAAATAGTGACACCGAGATCAGTTTCCAGCCCGTGGAGGAGCCCGGGCGCGGAAGGGCCGCTGGCGGGCGGCGTAGCCGGGAGGTGGCACCAGACGGCTTCGCTTCTCCCGGGCTGCTCCGGGGCTCTTCCGCGGCTCCCTCTGGGCTCCCTGGGGCTCCTCCCGGGCTCCCGCAGCTTCCCCGCAAGGCAGCGGCCGCCGTGCCGGCCAGCTCTGGCCAGGCAGCGAGGCACGGCGCCTGAGCCGCTCCCTCTTGGTCTGAGGGTAGCACGGCTTCTTCACCTCTCCCCCCGCTTTGCCCTCGACACCCGTACGTAGGAATGGCTCAAACCACAGTGCCTGCAGAAGACTCTGCCTCTGATGTAAACTGAGCCAGGTCTAGTATGACCGATGAAGCGTGGCAGAGAAAAGCAATCTCAAAATTCATCGACACAAGGAACGCACTGGGTTAGTCTGAAGGCGGCAAGAACTGCTTTTAAGTATCTTATACTTGAAAGCCTGCGAAAGGAGCTTGACACCCTGGGAATGGCAGAGTGCGCTTGTCTCGGCTGGTGAGCGGAAATCCATCCCGTCAGGGGGCAGAAACTGTAAGCCAAGGAGGGCTGGCCAGCGAGTCTGGCGGGACGGATCCGCCTGGGTGCGGGCAGGGACCCACTGCACAGTGAGCACTCCCGGACTGAGTGAAGAGACAGACTAGGAACAGGCACCGAGCACCGCAGGACAACTCTGCTGCAGCTAAGAGCGACAGCAAAAAAGTAATCCTCCATATCAAAAGTTGTCAAGTCAGGGGTTCATAGCAGCACTGCACTTGGCTGAAATGCCGAAGCACTGGTTAACTCCTTCTTGCTTAGCCCCCTTTCAGTATCATCTCTGTGCTGCTTCGCTGTGTGACCAGAGCGCTCTGTATGCTGTGAGGTCCTTGTAGTTCTCCCTTCAGTCTCTTCTCTGGTGCAGCACACTGTGCGCACTCGTATCCTTCTCATCCCCCCAGCCTTTTCTCCTCAGTTCTGTGTGGATGGGGTTCTGCCCTATTTCCAAGCCACCATATATAATTATTTTCTGTGCAAGAGACGGCTTTGAAATCTAATTACATTCCCTGTTATCCCTAGTGATAGCCATAAAAGACCTCAGAAGTCACTTCCCCTGGGACCTAAAGCAGTGTCTAAATTTCCTTTTATATGGGGAGTGGCACCCAGGATTGCTACATGCAGGCACTGAGTGCAAGAACTCCTTCATATTTTTCTAACAAGTCACTACAAGCTTACCGACACGCCACAGCTGCTGGAGAGAGGCTGCTCTCCATCTCCTCCTCAGCTGTCGGTTTTCTCAGTTGCTCCAGAGTGCCACCCTGACCATAAAAACTCCCTTTTGGACATTCAGATCCCAGCATTCTCATTCAGTCCTTCTCGTACTTGTTGCCTATTTCGGCCCCTAAGACCACCTCCCATCCTTCTGCTTGCTTCTTGCACTTTCTACTCATTTGCCGCTTCTCTCTCCTGTTTCACTCCCCCTGCAGACCTCCTGGTTACTGGTTACTTCTTCCAGAGCTCCTAACTCCACAGTCCTGTCTTCCATTGAATTCTCTGCTGTCCACAGTTCCCAGCTCCACAAGTCCAGCAGCCTCAACACCGCATGCTCTCCCTCAACCTCTGTTCCTCACCTCCCACTCCCCTTTCCTCGCACTGCCTTATCCTGAGCTTCTTAGATCTCTTGTGGTTTCAAAGACCCCATTAATCTTTTCCTGACCACTGGATCTTTTTTTCCCCACTGTTAATCTAATCTTTGCCCAGCAGGAATGTCTCTGCCCAGTCGTTGAGTTCCCACCTACCCTTGGTAATCTCTAATGCAAGGGGGTGGTTTTACCAGAAACTAATCCCACTCCTAAAAGTCACCTGTTCCTACTCAATTCAGTTATTCCCCTCCTCAGGAATCAGCACTATTTTTCATAGTCTCCTTTCCTGTTTTATTCCTCCATACATCAAAAAAGTTTCCAGAGTGAAAGGTCTTACACGTCTTTCTTGTTTTCAACTCATCAAGGTGTTTGCAGGCAAACCATAATTCACTACTTTTTAGTTTTCTTTCATCTCTTTTTGAGATGAAAGTCTTACAATAAAGCAAACCTGAAAGAGGATGCCTGTTGGGTCGTAATGCTAGGGAATAAATAAATTGAGCATTGGCTGTGTGTTTGCTGAAGTAGGCAGCTTGTCCTCTCTCAGGTAACTTTTTAACTTAAAACTTCTTTTTAATATTTATTTAAAGCTTGTCATCTTGAAACAGCAAATCCTGTATTGTAAGCAAATCACAACATTCGTTTTTAAACATGTCCACATTTGTTTATATAAAGTCATTACAATGGCATATAGACTTCGTTCCAATTTTCACAGTCTCAAACTTTTATCCTAAATGTTTAGAGCATGGCCATGTATCATTGAAATAAATTTTTTAATATAAAATACCAACAAAATGTTAACAATAGGAACTATATTTTACTTATGTTCTTTAAACTGTTTGCTTCCTTTGTAGTCTGTTTGGTTTCATACACACTCACTCTGAACTCTTCCAAGTGCTTCCCCCTCCTCTGCTTACTCTC
The DNA here is from genome assembly GCA_013398015.1 of Oreocharis arfaki. Classification (NCBI taxonomy): domain Eukaryota; kingdom Metazoa; phylum Chordata; class Aves; order Passeriformes; family Paramythiidae; genus Oreocharis; species Oreocharis arfaki. The sequence continues at coordinate 542,928 of VZRR01006884.1, read as the reverse complement.
ACTGACACGTCACTGCCATTGATTGATTGTTGTTTGTGTTTGCTTTGGACACTTTCAGATGATTGCTACTAATAACCAGTACTAAATTCCTGAAATATCTGCCTGATTCCTTTTCCAAGGCAACTTCATTATGGTGTGTCATATGAAGCACAGTAGGCCCTAGAAATATTGTGCTGCAGGAGAAAAATAATCTCCAAATGAAGGGATAGCTCAAACAAAGCATTGTAAAAAGCCATCACACTAAATTCTGCATGCATCATCTACTGCATTTCAGCAAAGGCCAAGCTTCTTAGTCAGCTCTCTGAGGAGATCCCTCAGCCTTAACTATGATTCTTTTGGGGCATAGTTTTGTACTCACTGGACTTTCCTACTGTGTGCAACTCAACACCTGAATGAGGTTAGATCAAAAGGATGAGGTATAACAGTTTAACCAAGAAGTACACAGTGGCAATCAAGACGCCTAATTAATTTTTACTGACTTTGTATGGGTTCATCAAAAAATCAAAATAATTCTTATGAGTTAGAGTGCTGTTAATTGAAAACAAAACAAAACCACAACACAACAGCCCTGAAGGATTAGGAACTGTAACCAGTACCAACAAGACAAGACTGACAGTGAGCCAGTAACCACTGGATTTGGTTTCTAATGGTTCATTTGCCTGCTTACATTTGGAAATACAGAAAGACAGGAACAGAATTGTCTTTGGTGTAAACCAAGAATCTGTTTAACAATGTTTTAAACTTATGAGCTAGCTGTATAGAGGTCACAGAAGTATCTGGAGTTGGAAGGGACTCATAGGATCGAGTCCAGCTCCTTGTTTCTTGCAGGACTAACTAAAACTATAGCAGGCGTATGCACAGAGGGTGCTGTCTTTAAGATGAGTGAATAGGCTCCACAGGTGCTGGAAACATCATAAAAAGGAACAAAGGTGGTGTTATTCAGATAACTTAAGGTTGTCTTATAAGGGTATTTTACACCTATGATATTATTTCTGTCATATGGACAGGTACAGTCAGCTCTTTATTACCAAGGTGATAGACAGTATCTTAGATGAAACAGCAGTGGGCAGCCTCTCCACTAATGAAGCTAATGAGGCCAGCTCCCCATTTAGTGTAGAACTCAGGACTCTAGAGGACAATGTAGCACAAAGACAGGCCCTAGAAAACACCTAAGGCTGGCTTATGTCCTGTAAGACTAAAGAGCTCTCTCTTGTGAAGGAATACAAAGAGAGCAGAGCATCTCTATTTGTTCCCAAAAGGGCAAGTCTGGAGCTGGACTAATAAACCAGCATAAAGCCAAATCCAATGCCTCTATGTTATGCTCCCTGGTATTCTTATGGCAAGGAAGCACAGGCATTCTGAAGGACCATTTTAGTTCAACAGACTCTGTGCTGCTCAACTATCTCTAGGTGGTATTGTATCTTAGAAAATTTGTCCCAACACAAGTCACTTTGCATTTATCTACACTGAATTCCGTCTGCTATTTTATCACTGCCATTCAATTTGGCAATTTGCTATTTTTCACTTTCTCATTTTGTTGTGTTTCTTTTCAATACACTAGTTTTGATGGATCTGCCATAAGTGAAGAGCTCTGCTGCAAGATGCTCCCTAGGCTCCTTCACAGTAGGGAAAAACTTTTTTTAAAAGTGCTTCTTTTGTATGGTGATCATATCCTGGCCCTACTGATCTGCCATCAGGAGAATTGCTTCTATGCCTTTTGCAAACTGGTCCTCAAGCATACTTAGAGCCTGCCTTACAGCATCCACTTTTTCCTCCCTTCTTTCCCAAGCACTGTGAGGCTCATCAGCATCAGCTTTTTCTCTACCTCCTTCTATCTTGCTGTTTAACATTCTGATTCTGTGTCTGTTTTCCCCTACTCCTCAAGTTGCTCTAGGGCATACTCGCCCTGTTCACTGTTCAAATCTGGCCCTCCAGAGTACCTGTTTGGATGAAAAAAGGAGGTACCACAGTTGCTCAATAAACTCTTTCAAAACTATGCTGGCTGAGCCTCACCACAAATAGCAAGGAGTAGTAAGACAAGCCAGATCATTGCTCTATACCCTCATGGTGCAGGACAGGAGCAGCAGCAACAGACCTTCTGACAGAGTTGGACTGTGAATTGTGGCAGAAAACATTCGCATCACACTTTTGAAGTCATCTGCACAGATACTGAATCCATTCCCATCCCTGCTGTCTTTCTTATCCAACAATTGCCAGCTGGAGACAGATGGCAATCTCTGCAATAATTTTTCATACTGTAAGATGAAGTACTTAAAAAAAAAATCAAGCAAACTTCTGTCAGTTTGTTTTTTGCCTTTTGACACTGCATTCTTCCATCAGCCAGATAAATAAACTTTGCTGCAAGAAACAATACGAGTTTGTCTGTCAAACCAAGCTAGTTCAAAGAAACTACATAGGTTTTTTGGTCAAATGATAGCAGAGTTCAAGAATGGTAAAACACATACAGAAACCAGATTAGAGGATGCACTCTAGGACTGATCTTGAATGCTAATGCCTCCTGATAAATCCAGCTATTTCACAAAGCTCTGTTTTGTTTACACACAAGATTTCAAATTGGACCCTAGCACTTGAAAAAAAAAGGGTTTAAGCATCCAATTCAGTAGCACAGCAAATAAGATAAAATTGGCATTTCATTAAAAGCAGGATTGTCAGATTTGTACAAGTTTGTAGACACAAACCATAAGAAAGCAATCCACTTAAACCACTGACTACAGCGACTAAAACATAATGAGTTGTTAGAACCTTACAGAGGCTAACCTTGGCACCAATCTGTAGTGAGGGGGGAAAAGAGAATAATTTAATGAATTTCTGAAAGAAAAGTTGAGGAAATGAAAAATCCGTCATGATAGGCTAAGCCTCTCAGAACAGTGTGCCTAGCTCAGAAGTAGCAGGAAGTGGTATTAAATTGAAAGGGATAGCAGTTCACCTGCCTTCAGACAAAAACACAAAACCACCTAAGACCATTAGCAGTAACAGGTTAAAAAAAGGAGTCTATGCTTGAGGATTATTTTACTTTCAGGGGAGACTTGACATTAGAAATGTCATGGAGCATAGGAAGGGAATTTACAGGAAGATTAGATAGAAGTTACAGCCAGAGATTTAACGTGAAAGGTTTAAAGAGAGGTTTTTGAAATTTTATGGATAAAAAGAACAGATGTTCCTACAAAAAGATGGCTTTAAGATTTCACTGAGTCACAGGAATTTTAAGCAACAGCATTTCTGGATGGATAGTCCAGAAATAACTAGGTAGATGGGTTGGTTAGGGTACAGTGATGTGGGTGAGGGTTATCCAGCACGTAAAATTTAAAGCAGCAGAGAGGGAAAATTTAATGGGACAGCACCAGAGCAAACTGAACAAACTTAGTTTAATAAAGCATGAGTGATAAAGCAGGTAGAACAAGTATGTGACTGAAAAACTTTGGATTGGGAGAAGAAAGATGAAGAATGCTGAGTGAATGAAACTTCAAAGGGGATCAGATATGGGAAGCAGTAGACAGGTGCACTAAGTGGAAGCGTTTCATGGAAATTCAGGTAATAGGAAAAGTAAAGTCTGGAGCAGAAGGAAGAGCACGTGTGTTTGAGAATCAGGCAGGTGAATACAGTAAACTCAGCAGAGACTTTGGGGAGAGATGCTGAAGAGGGTGAGATGGAGGGAACATTTCAGTGCAGGACATAGAGGTATGAGTGTGTATGACAAATGTGTGCTAAGCTCAGACCATGACGGTAACAAGTAAACAGATATTGGGCAGGAATTTGGATGCTGTCCTTAATTTCCTCAGCCATTAATATGTTATTACGGTCTCTATTTTGTTTTCCAGCCCTTGAAAATTGCCACTTCATAAAAGATTATGGCTCAGATAAACTTTCAGAACCTTAATAAGATTGGATAATTTGGTTGAATCTCTAGAAGAAATTACAAAGATCTCAAGCAGCTTGCAACCCTTTACAAAGGAGGCAGCTTTGAAGTGCCCAACCCCAAAAGGCACTTCATTTCCTTAAGATTTTAAGAATGAATTATGGCTTTTACTCTAAATTGAAAAATGAAGTATTTTTTTCCATGGCAAAAGAGATCAAGATCATCCTACCCAATCCTGGTGGTAATTTTTCCTCTAGGGAAGAATCTCATTCCAGAATATATAAAAACCAATATCTTAAGGCTTAAGGACCCGTATCATTACGCCAGTTTAAAACATAGCTAATAAAATGAATTATATTTCTAGAACTTAAGAATATCCTTAAGATTTTTCTTTCTTTGTAAGAAAAAAGTGTTGTTCTAAAAATGTTTGCAAGCCATTAAACTGTTCTCCCTTGTGGCAGAGGAAAACATGCAGCGTGATACTTAAACTATTTGGGACTTTATCCCTGAAAGCTCTCCAGCAAAGACAACCTTATTGAGATGCAAACATCTGACAGTCAGCATTTTTGTATTGGGCACTTAAGCCCAACCTCACTCACCACAACATAACTTCTGTTAATTTATAACAGACTATAAGGCAAACAAAGCCTTTTTGGCAGAAAAAACCCCCCCAAACCAACAAACCCAACCAAAAAAACAAACCTCACAATGTTATTTACAGTAGAGAAAAAAAAATCCAACAGATTAGAGGCAGCTAAAGCCTGGACATGTCAGCTCCTACAAATAAGAAAGGTGGGCACATGGGACATGAAGCGGGGCAGGCACATCTAAGCCTCGCTAGCTGCTACAGATTGCCACAGAGAGAGGGGCTCAAGGGCCAGCTGGCATGACCTGGGGTAACAGAGAACCGAGGGTGCCCTAAGAACTAAAATATGTCGTTATGTTTCTCAATATACACAACATGCTGTAAGCAACAACTTTTTAATCTAACCTTTTTTGCTAATATTTGGCCTGCTGTGCTGCTCATGGTGTGTAATAGTGAGGGTGAAATACTATTGTCACAGTTACATGAATCTCTCAATAAAAGCTCGTCATTGTATAAATGGAAAAAAATTTACAAGATAGGAAAGACAAGAACTTGTATCAGAAATCCTTTATGTTTTCCAGAAATCCAATTGAGTAGTTGTCTTAATTTAAAATTTCCAGATAAGAGTGCAGGTAAGAATTCTTTCTTTAGGAGCGTGCTTTTTTGTTAAGACTAAGTTTACTAATTTTGTACTGCCAAGTAGTAAATAGTGCTAGTGCAGAACAATGTTCCCACCATCTATTTTTCTGCCTATATACAGCTTTCCAACACAACACTGAACAACCAGCTGGTTTTGTGGGGGGGATTTTCCCTTGGCCTGAAAGATAAGAAGTTTCGTCTGCAGTGATGAAACTGCACCTTAACTTCCACATATACAAACACTTAAACACCCCTTCAAAACGAACCACGACGCCAAAACCACCCCTAAATCCAAACCAGAGCAGAAATCAGATATGAGTTCAGTAAAAAGTCCAAGTAAATGAATGATCACCAGAAGGGCAGAGAAGGCTGGCAGGGTGAGACTGTGCCCACTGCTGTGAAAGAGAACGAGGTAGAGCCTTATCTAAGGCACAAGTGGCTACCTCGACCAAGCCTGCTCTCTGTTGTGCAGAGAGCCTAGCAGCAGATATTTGGAGCTCCATTTTGCTAGATTTTGTTTATCCCTATCACCCATATTTTTTTTCTGTAAAAGGAAACCAAAAATCCTTGCAAAGTTTATATTCTGAAGTACTACTGAATTTCAGTAACTAGGTGGACAAATTCAGGACCGAATCTGAAAAGGGGAGAAAAGGGGATGAAAGGTGATCATGTGCTCTCAGGTAAGCCCAGGCTATATGGATTTCCTCTGACTGATGTAAGCTTGTATCTTGTCCCGAGCCAGCTGGAAAGGTGGCACCGATACACTCCTTTCCCTCGGCATACCACTTATAAAGCACGATTAAGCAAACTACAAGTCTATTGAAAGCCGTGATTTTCAAAAGCAGCATGATCAGTTTCCAGGGTGCTACTAAGAAATAGTGATTTCGGGCAAACTAAAAAACACGTCAGTTTTCCGTGCAGGTTTATCCATCTTATCACCTGCACAAGCTGTTCAACACATACCACATACTCCCATCACGGTCCTTGCATGTTCGTTTTTCCTAACATTTAACCCAGCCAGGTTTCCCCACTGAGGGCTGTTATTATTTACAAACGAGACATCTTCCTTAAGTCTTTGCAGCGTGACTGGCGGAAACCCCTTGAATCCTGGCTTCTTGTAACGTCAGGAAAACACAGGATCTTTCCCAACCTTCCGCCCGCGGGAGTGAACTTCCACCAGCTAGCAGCGGTCTGCCCAGCACCGGAGCGGCCCAGAGGAAGTCATTCTGCTGCCGGAGCCACTGACCTCGGGCTCTTTCCCACCGTGCCCCGACCCCGCCGCACAGCGGAGCGAGCGCAGCGGCGGCACCACGCTTTGAGGCCAAGCCGGCGCTCCCGTCCCAGCGCGGCGTGTCCCCGATGACAGCGAAGCCGCGGGCTGACCGAGCCGGGCTCCGCGCGTGGCTCCCCGGCACCGCCGGCCGCTGTCACCGGCGGCGTGCCGAGGAGCCGCCCTGCCCCAGGGCAGAGCCCGGCACCTGCCCCGCGGGAGGCGGCCACACGTCGGGGCCCTTCAGCCGAGGCTTCCCGGCAGGTGCGGGGCGGGTTTGGCGAAGCCCCCGCGGAGGGGTGTGACACCAGACCGCCTTCTCCGGCCCCTCCTGGCGGGGCTCCGACAGCCCCCGCCCGCGTCCGTTAAAGCCACCCGGGAAGCGGAGCGCGGCCCGGGTCTGGCGGCGTCCCGGCCCGCTCATCCCCGCTCCGCTCCTGCCGCGGCGCCCCTCGCTCTCTCCAGCCCCCGCTGCCGCTCGTCGGGAGCGCCGAGGTCCGTGTCCGTTCCTGCGCCGGCGCTACCCGGGGCAGGTGCCGAGGCACCGCTGCGGGCCAGCAGCCGGCGCGGTCGGGTCGCGGCGCGCACCGGGCCGGGCGAGGCCTCCCCGCCCTCACCCCATTGTCGAGGCCATCTCGGCAGTTTCCGCCCGGGCTTCGGCTGTGTCCGCGCCTCGATGGGGAAAGGGGAGGGAGCTCGGGAAGGCTCGGGGCCGCGCCGCTCCTTCCGGGACAGCGGGAGGCGGTGCCGCTCACCTGGTGCCGCCGGCGCGGTGCAGCGCCCGAGCCGCGGCCCCGCCGGGCGGGAGGTGAGCGCTGTCCGTCCTCGCCCCGCCCTACTGGCGCGGAAACGCGGCTCCCCGGGCAGGCAAGCAGGCGGTGGGGGGATGGCACCCGATGGCCCGGGGGCGAAGGGCGGCGTTACGTGGCCGTCGGGGCCGCAGCGGGCGGGCGGACGAGGCGGGTACCGCCGGGTGGCCCCGCGCCGAGGGGAGAGGGGAGCCCCGGCAGTGAGGGGCGCCGCGCCGGGGCCGGGCGGCGCGGTCCGAGCCGTGGGAGCCGAGCGTGCGAGGGCGGACGGTGATGGAGACCCATCCCCCGGGGCCGGGGGCTTCCCGGAAAGTTGGCGAGGCGGCGGGACGGAGATGGGCAGTGCGGCGGGACGGCTCACGTCTCCCCTTTTGTTTCTCTCCAGGGTGTTTGTGCTTCTCTGAGTCTCTCTCCCCGCCCCCGTTTCTCCCGCCCCCGTCTCTCCCGCCCGACCCGCCGGGACCTCTCCTCTCCGGGCGGCAGCAGAGCCGCCTCGGGGCCGGCGGCGGCAGCGGTGCTGGTGGGGCGCTCTCGCCGTCCAGCGCGCCGGGAACATGGCGACCGGTGGCTACCGCAGTGCCGGGGGCAGCACCACGGACTTTCTGGAGGAATGGAAAGCCAAGCGGGAGAAGATGCGGGCGAAGCAGGCACCGCCGACTCCGGGCGCGCCGGGCGGGGGGGAGCCCCGTCCCGCGGGGGGCGGCCCCTCCGCCGAGCTGAACAACAACAACAACCTGCCCCCGGACCGCGCGGCGCCCCCCGCCGGCGGGGCCCTGAACTGCGTCAGCCTCTCCCTGGGCCGCGGCGCCCCCGCCAAGGAGCCGCCACCGGCTCTCGCGGGGGGCCGCGGGGCCGAGACCGCCGCCGCACCGGGCTCCCCCGAGGGCGAGGAGAAGCTGGCCGCCAAGGGAAAGAGCTCGGGCCCCAGCGCCAGGAAGGGGAAGGGGCAGATCGAGAAGAGGAAGCTGAGGGAGAAGAGGAGGTCGACAGGTGTGGTGAACATCCCGGCCGCCGAGGTGAGCGGGGACGGAGGGGCGCAGCCGCCGCTGGGGGCGCCGGGCGTAGTCCGGGTGCTGCTGCGGAGCGCTGGCCGCCCGTGCCCGGGCTCCCCGCGGGGCGAAGCGTTCTCCCCGCACTGCGGGCAGCAGAGCGATGGGCTGCTCCTGGCGGGCGGACCGCGCGGGGGTCGGGGCAGGGCGGCATCCCAGACGATGGGCAGATGAGGTGGCATTTATCCTAAATAAACTAGACCTGTCGTAACTTNTTTTTTTTTTTTTTTTTTTGTTAGTAGCTTCTTGTCGACAGAACGTAAGTTCTAAGCATTTGGAGGATCAAACTGAGACACGTGCCTGTTAAAGTATGGTCGAAACAGTAGTAATGAGAGAAAATTGATTTATCAGGTTGGAATAGATGTTCAGGTGTAAATATTATTCAGTTTGGAACCCAGAAGAATTTCCTGCACTGGAAAAAATGTAGTGGTTTAAAGAGCATTTTTTTAAGGCAGAGGAAGATATTTTTATCAGCCAGCACCACTGTCCTCTGCGGTTTGCTACTAGTATAAAAATCTGGCGTTGATTTGTAATACTCCTAGAGGAATTCGGAAGAATGATAACTAAGCTTTTAGCTTGTTTTGCAGTTAATAAGAAAGGCCGCAGGAAACTTTGAACAGAGTTGGATTTCTGTCTACAGTTTTGCACTAGTAATGTGACCACCATATTTTTGTAGAAAAAACCTTGTAGATCTTTTAGTTAATATTATAGATTATTAAAGTAACTCCAGAAAATTAAAGATCTTTGTTTCTGAAGGAGCAGGAGAAGATGAAATCGTGTTCGTCACATCTGAAGTGACTAACCCTTGTTTATGACGTCCTAGGCACTTTCACGGCATACACTTTCATGCATGGTGGTCTTGGAAGGTTGAGGAATGCGTTTTAGAAACAGTAGAAATCTTCATAACTGTGGTTTTTGAGAATGATTACTTGCATACCTTTTAGTTTCAGGTGAAGGGTTTTGGCGTAGATCTTCAATATCATTGTTTTGTAGAGTGGTGAATACAAGTGAGTGTTTTTAGCTTTTTTTCAGAGTGTGCCAGCCTTATAGACTGTACCTTGTTTGTTTTATATGGACCCCTCTTAGATACCTGCCCCCTGTGCCTTTTATAGGAACTTTAAAATGCTGCTTCTTTGCTTCTGAGTGAACAAGTCCTAGCCCAGTCAGTAATGGTTTTGCACATTGCAGCAGGGGTTGTATGAAATGATACTTTAGGGGTCTCTGTTGTGTACCTTGTGTCTAGTACAGAGAGACGAGTACCGAGAGACTAGTGCCTTGTCTCTCTGTTTTGTTGGTCGGTTTTGAGCAGTGGGTTTCTTTTTGCTCTTTGAGATTAATGTCCTAGTTCTTTGAACTAGTTTCTGAACTGCTGTTCCTTTGGTAGTTTTTGGGTGGTATGGTTTGGGGTTTGCTAGTTTTGTGGGTTTGGTGGTAGTTGGGGTTTTTGTTTGTTTTGTTAAAGTATTACTCAAAATATGTCTTGCTTTCCAGGAAAACACATTTCTTGCTCAGCAGCCGTTAGAATCCTGTGTTTGAATTTGCTGCACTTTTAAGGATATCTTTATTTATTAAGGGTAACATATTTAGGCATTGAGAAATGAGTTCTCACCCACTCCCATGTTTTTGGGCCCCTAAACTTTGCTGCATGTCACCATGTGTTGACACTTCTTGTAGCTTTATACTAATTGCTTCTGTAACTAGCAATTAAGCATTTCATCACATTTTTGGGGTCAAATTTTAACAAACGTGGATAGCTGTTGTACAAGGTGTTATTGGGGAAACTCGCTGCTAGTAAGTGTTGCATTTTTCACTGGCATGTACTTATGCAAAGCATTCTCTTTTCAGTATTTCACCTTTCTTAAATGTTTTTATTCATTGCCACATGCATTACTAAGAACTGTTTAGCTAGGGAACATTAGATCATTCCTGGTGGTGAACAGCTTCAAAAACAGTCTCCAGTGTCAAATGTGAGTACCTACTTACCAGTTAATGCTTTGCAGACTGTTTACTTGTCGTGTCTTTCATATAGCTGTGTGGTCATGAGAAAATGTTTTGAAGTATTGATTCAACCTGGTCACCTGAAGTTCTCAGACAAAAGAAGGCTGATGTGGGTGATGGCTTGTTGGAGTAATCTGCAACACTCCAGTTTCTTGCTGTCTTTCTCGCTAGGTGCTAGTTATAGCTTTCCTGTGCAATACATACTTGGTGCTTGGTAGTAGTACGCACTGCATTTAACCAGCTAACACTTGTAGCTCTTCATGGTGTACGTTTTAAAATTACTTCTCAGGAGATGTTGTTTTAGAGCTTTGCTGGGTGTTTCATTGTCTTATTTTGCAAGGAAATAATTTTTGTAAGAGTGAAGTAGAGATTTTATGCTAAATATATCTCTTCTACGATTGTCATGCCACTGTGGTGAAGACCAATAATAAGATCCTCTGAAATGAAAATGGGTACCTGTTGAAAAAAGGCACTCCTAGAAGATACATAATGCCTAGAAGCTTTTCTGCCCAACACTGCATACAAAAATAGGTTTTGCCCCAACGAAGTAGGATTTCATTTCAGTTGCAATGAAGCTGGAGAATTTAATGATAGGAAAGGTGGCAGAATAAGAAAAATTTGTGTTGTTTCAGTTATCTTGAAATAGGCATGAAAAATGTTAGCAGATTATTACTCATTAATGATTAATTTCTCTCCTGTTCAATGGGAAGGTAATAGAGCCAGTTCTTAAAGAGTTCTGTGTCTTAAGTGTATTTTGTATTGAAATTGCTGGGGGTCAGAAACCAGTGTGGAAGCCATGAAAACACATGGTGACAGGTTGGGAGTTGACAATGCTTTGTATTTAGAGACCACCAGGATAAAATAAAGGCTGGTTTTTACCTTCTCTGCCCTATTGCTTATCTAAAAAATGGTGACTTCTGAAAATGGCTTCAGAAACACTTACAGTGTTTTTCCTTTCAGTGATCCTAAAGTGGTTAATTAAAAGTTGGATTTGTTCTAAATATTAAGTGCTGTGGGATTTGGGTTTTGTTGACTCACAACAATTCTTCAGGTTGTAAAAGGTAACTGAATTATATGCAATTAACATTACTATGTATGTTTCTTTCCTTAAATATTAGATTTTATAACCATTTAAAATTATGTTTGGAATGTGTTTCTCAGTTTGTAGGTACTCACTTGATGCAGGTGTTGAGTTTACTTGCAGCATTTTTCTCATTTACAGCTGTGGTAGTGCCTAGTCAAGAAACATAGAGCTCCCATTACTCACTGACAGTGCTTTGTGAGGACCGACATACAGGGTGAGAGTTATGTTTTGTATTGTTATAGTAATTCTCTCCTGGTCCAAGCAAAACAAGCTGCACTGATGAAACTGCAGCTTAACTTCTGTAACTTTACATTTGAAGATTATGCTGGTATAGCCATGTGAGTAATGTTTTTTGGAGTTTTTTCTTCTGAACTCCAGAAAGGAGAATAACAAGTATTTTTCTGGTTACTTTTTAAAAAAGTGTTTATATAATCAAAATCTTGGTTCATTGAGAAAGGACAGTTATATAGCTGGGTTTTATATAATGTGTGCAGTATAGATAAAGCTTACATTTTTACTTAACCAGATGGAAGTCATCTAAGTTTGGAAGTGTTCTTTTGTTAATAACAGGGTGATGAATGATTTAAAAAGGTGTAAGGAGTGCTGATGTGTATATTTTGTACCTGAAGCTCCCAGACCCAAGACACAGCAGTCTCCTGACCTGTTCGTGGGAAATACTGGAGTGAAAGGTAGAAGTGATTCAGATACGGACTCTGCAAAGGATGTTCAGCTGGTCTGTGTTCATCTCTTGTCTGATGAACAGCAGTAAGGATATAACTTCTTGCAACCCTACGGATGGCTCCCTGTCAGGAGTCTGCCTATCTGTTTAGAAGGCACTGCGTATATGGGGCTCGGTAGGTGTCATACTGAACAACAGCCTTGGGAAGTAAGCCGAGCAGTTAGTGCTTTCTGTGGGGAAAGAGTTCCTGCTGCTACAGAAGTCCAGTGGGCTCAGTTGAGGAGACTAACAGAAAGTTGCTAAAGTTGCTGTGTTCCAGTTGGAAAAACTTAAAGAAAATTAAAGTACTGCATGTGTCAGGCGTAGCAGTTACTGGGTGTAACAGAAATTGAAATGGAAATGGTTGTAAAGGAATTGAAATCCTTCTCTGAATGGCTGGAAACTAGAGAGAGGAGTGGAATCCTGTACTAGCTGTTGAGCTCTTTGGATTAGAAGTTTGCCTTCAGCATTTTCGTTTTTAGTGATTCCCTACCTGATGATTAAAGTCTCTTTATATTGTATCTTGAGATTAGTGAGTGTCTTTCCATTGTATGACATCTGTTGTATTGTAAAACAACTTGCTTTTTTTTGCATGTGTTGGGGAAAAAAAGAGCCTCAGTAAGTGGTTGTTCAAAGTGCTAGAAAAAAATCCCTGCATCTGACCGCTGATATCCTTACCATTCATGCAGATGTTGGTAGTGCTATAATGGAAGTCTGAAATAGATTTATTTGACCTTGGCAACCTTTCATGATAGGTTAGACATTCTGCTGTCTTTGTCTAGTGAACACATCTTACTATGATTCCATTTGTGGTTCTTCCTTCAGATGTGGCAGGGTGAATATAAGCATTTTCAGGTTCTGATAAAGGAATTGTATTGAGATTGTTTATATCCAGTTTGTTTTACTGTTAATACCTTTGTGAATTATGATTTTGACCAAGTCTCCTGACAATAACTGTTCAAAGGGCATGTTTTCTTCTTTCCATCTTTTTTTAGTACATGGTAAGCTTATCCTTTTTTTTTTTAAATTTTTGTTTTGTTTAAGAGTATGCTTTAATATCCTGACATAGCTAGGTACTGGGATTTATTTGGTCAAAAAACCAATCACAACTAAGCTTTTAGTAAATTTAAAAGTCTGGAAAACTTTCAATCCCAGAGTCTGTGTAGCAGCTTCTAAATCGCTGTGTGTGTACCTTCCAAGCCTGGTGTGCCCATCCCGTTGCTTATCACTGGCAAGCCCAGGAGAAATCAGGTTTGCCTGTGAAAAGGAATGGAACTGCATGGCAAAATTTGATGGACTGCAGTCTTCCCCATGAGGTGTTGGCTACAGTGAGCTGCACTTGAAACATTCCTATACCGATGCACACAGCAAGAGGAGCTTCCGTAGTCCCAGAGATGTGACATTACTGGCATAAGTGAAACCTGGTGGGATGAGTCCTGTGACTGCTGTGTTACAATGGACAATTATAGGCTCTTCAGGAGAGATAAGGCAAGGAAGGTGAGGTGAAGACGTGACGTGGGTAATAGAGGGGCTGGAATGTATGGAGCTTGGAGTTGGCAATGGCACAGTTGGGAGCTACTGAGTAAGGGTTAGGGGACAAACGTCATTGTAGAAGTCTACTGTAGGCAACCCAGCCAGGATGACAGCACTGATGAATTATCCTTTAGGGACCTAAGGGATATCTATAAATCAGCCAGCTTTGGTCTTATGGGGGACCTCAACTTGCCAGATGTTAACTGAGAGCACCACACAGCTGGTGGCTGTGTGAAGAGGTGACAGGTCCAGAAGATTTCTAGAACACCTGCATGGCAACTTCTTGCTAAGGGAGTTGACTAGGAAAGGTGCTCTTCTTGGTTTGTTGCTTGTTAGCAGAGAGGGTCTTGTGAGTGGAGCGATTGGTGGCTGTCTTGGCCTCAGTGACCATGAAGCGATCAAGTTTAGAATCTCTGTTTACAGGAGGAAAAGTGCCAGCCTGAAGTACCAGTGGCTTCAGCCCTGAACATGGGGAAAGCAGACTTCAGGCTGCTCAGGGAACTGGTGAGTAAGGTCCCTTGGGAAGATGCTTTTGAAGGTGCTGTGGTCTGTCAGTGCTGGTCACTTAAGTACCGCATTCTAAGAGTACGGGAGCAGGTAATTTCAAAATGTTGGAAGTCAAGCACGTGAGATGAAAGGATAACTTGTCTGAGCAGGGATCTTCTGGAACTAAAGCGGAAAAGGAAGTGTATGTCCAGTGGAAGCAATGTTCGTGGACATGGGAGGATTACAGAGATGCTGTTTCACCTCTGGGGGAGAAAATTTGTGTGGTTAAAGCTCAGTGAGAGTTGAAGCTGGCCAGAACTGTGGGAGACAGTAAAAAGGGCTTTTTGAGATATGGTAATAGCAAAAGGCAGTACAGAAATAATATTGGCTCATTATGAGGATGTCACCTCACGAACTGGAGTGTAGACAGAGCAGAGACATTTTATGGTTTCTTCACTTCAGTCTTCAACACTGGTGGTGGCCTCTTGGAGTCCCAGTGCCCTGAGCTGGAGAACCATGACTGTGAGAATGATAAACTCCCAGTGAATCCCAATCTTGTGTAGGATTTGCTTCTCTAGCTGAATCCCTCAAAGTCTGTGAGACCTGATGGGATTCATCCAAGGGTACTCAAAGAGCTGGCTGATGTCATCGCAAGACCTCTCTCAATGGTTCTTGAATGGTCTTGGGAATCTGAAAAGGTCTCAATTGACTGGAACTTGACAAATGTCCCGATTTTCCAGAAGGGCCAGAAGGATGCCCCTGGTAACCACAGGTCTCTCACTTCAGTTCCTGGTAAAATTATGGAGAGGATTATGTTGGGAGTTACTGAGAAACGCCTGAAGGACCATGCAGTCATGGGTCACAGCCAGCACAGGTTCATGAGGGGCAAGTCCTGCTTGTCAAA
>VZRR01006884.1:439736-527232 GCA_013398015.1 Oreocharis arfaki | reverse complement strand
GCAAGGAAGGTGAGGTGAAGACGTGACGTGGGTAATAGAGGGGCTGGAATGTATGGAGCTTGGAGTTGGCAATGGCACAGTTGGGAGCTACTGAGTAAGGGTTAGGGGACAAACGTCATTGTAGAAGTCTACTGTAGGCAACCCAGCCAGGATGACAGCACTGATGAATTATCCTTTAGGGACCTAAGGGATATCTATAAATCAGCCAGCTTTGGTCTTATGGGAGACCTCAACTTGCCAGATGTTAACTGAGAGCACCACACAGCTGGTGGCTGTGTGAAGAGGTGACAGGTCCAGAAGATTTCTAGAACACCTGCATGGCAACTTCTTGCTAAGGGAGTTGACTAGGAAAGGTGCTCTTCTTGGTTTGTTGCTTGTTAGCAGAGAGGGTCTTGTGAGTGGAGCGATTGGTGGCTGTCTTGGCCACAGTGACCATGAAGCGATCAAGTTTAGAATCTCTGTTTACAGGAGGAAAAGTGCCAGCCTGAAGTACCAGTGGCTTCAGCCCTGAACATGGGGAAAGCAGACTTCAGGCTGCTCAGGGAACTGGTGAGTAAGGTCCCTTGGGAAGATGCTTTTGAAGGTGCTGTGGTCTGTCAGTGCTGGTCACTTAAGTACCGCATTCTAAGAGTACGGGAGCAGGTAATTTCAAAATGTTGGAAGTCAAGCACGTGAGATGAAAGGATAACTTGTCTGAGCAGTCCCAGTGCCCTGAGCTGGAGAACCATGACTGTGAGAATGATAAACTCCCAGTGAATCCCAANGTTCGTGGACATGGGAGGATTACAGAGATGCTGTTTCACCTCTGGGGGAGAAAATTTGTGTGGTTAAAGCTCAGTGAGAGTTGAAGCTGGCCAGAACTGTGGGAGACAGTAAAAAGGGCTTTTTGAGATATGGTAATAGCAAAAGGCAGTACAGAAATAATATTGGCTCATTATGAGGATGTCACCTCACGAACTGGAGTGTAGACAGAGCAGAGACATTTTATGGTTTCTTCACTTCAGTCTTCAACACTGGTGGTGGCCTCTTGGAGTCCCAGTGCCCTGAGCTGGAGAACCATGACTGTGAGAATGATAAACTCCCAGTGAATCCCAATCTTGTGTAGGATTTGCTTCTCTAGCTGAATCCCTCAAAGTCTGTGAGACCTGATGGGATTCATCCAGGGGTACTCAAAGAGCTGGCTGATGTCATCGCAAGACCTCTCTCAATGGTTCTTGAATGGTCTTGGGAATCTGAAAAGGTCTCAATTGACTGGAACTTGACAAATGTCCCGATTTTCCAGAAGGGCCAGAAGGATGCCCCTGGTAACCACAGGTCTCTCACTTCAGTTCCTGGTAAAATTATGGAGAGGATTATGTTGGGAGTTACTGAGAAACGCCTGAAGGACCATGCAGTCATGGGTCACAGCCAGCACAGGTTCATGAGGGGCAAGTCCTGCTTGTCAAAACTTAATTTCCTTTTATGACAAGGTGACTCCCCAGTTGATCTGTGAATGTCAGGTGTGATCTTTTTGGATTTCACTTAAGGATACCTGTGACGATATCCTTCAGGACAAAGTGTCCAGCACACAGCTGGATAAACACATCTTGTGGTGGGTGAGCAACTGTGAGCAAAGGGTTATGGTGAATGGGGTTACGTTAGGCTGGTGACCTGTGACTACTGGGGTTCTGCAGGGCTCTATCCTTGGCCTTGTGCTCTTCAACGTCTTCATGAATGACTTGGATACAGGACTGGAAGGAATGCTAAGTTAAGTTTGCTGATGACACTTAAGTTGGGAGGAGCTGTTGACTGCCATGAAGGCAGAGAGAAACCTTGGCAAATAAAAGGGCTGGGCAATCACCAACACTAAGAAGTTTAAAAATGACGGGTGCTGGATTCTGCACCTGGGACAGGGCAACCCTGGATGTACAGACAGTCTGGGGAGTGTAACACTGGAGAGCAGCCCTGTGGGAAAAGACCTGGGAGTTCTGGTCTAGGGCAAGTTGAACATGAGTCAGCAGTGCCCTGGCAGCCAGGGGGGCCAGTCCTGTCCGGGGGGGCACCAGGCACAGCATCGCCAGCCAGGCAAGTGAGGGGATTGTCCTGCTCTGCTCTGCACTGGGGCGGCCTCACCTCGAGTGCTGGGCGCAGTTTTGGGTGCCACAATATAAAACAGACATTAAGCTATTGGGGAGTGTCCAAAGGAGAGCCATGGAGATGGTGAAGGGTCTGGAGGGGAAGCTGTGTGAGGAGCAGCTGAGGGTCACTTGGTCTGTTTGGCCTGTAGAAGATGAGACTGAGGAGAGACCTCATTTGGATCTCCAGCTTCTTCACAAGGGGAAGCAGAGGGTCAGGTGTTGATCTCTTCTTTCTGGTGACTAGTGATAGGACTGGTCGTGTAACTGTCAGGAGATTTAGTCTGGATATTGGGAAAGATTTTTGACCCACAGATTGGCTGGGCACTGGAACAGGCTCCCCAGGGCAGTGCTCTCAGCACTAAGCCTGCCAGAGTTCAAGAAGCATTTGGACAAAGCTGTTAGGCGTATGGTGTGATTTTGGGGATGTGCTGGGCAGAGTCAGCAGTTGGACCATGATTCTTGTGGATCTCTTCCAACTCAGGATATTCTATTCTATGCTCTAGGATAATGCTGTTATGGAATAAGGCTGGGCAGTGCAGTGGTTTTCCAATGGGAAAGATCTGTGGAAATGGTTTTGTTTCTCTTAAAGACGCAATATGGATCACTTACTGAATTCAACAAGACTTTTTTAGATTGTAGGGCAGTACCTCCATGTGGAATCCAGAGGACTCTGCCAGAAAATACCGATCTATTTACATCCTTAATTCTTTTCAATTCCAGCCCTATGTTTCTCTGGGAGTGGGAAGGATGGTGATGGAGAAGTAGCAGAAGCTGTTAATTTCCTCTCTAATTCTTTTGACTCTGCATTTCTCTCTAAGTGCAATTTTGGGAAGGTGAATTTTTAAAATGAAACTTCCAGTGTTTCTGGGATTGCTGGTACAGAAAACCCTAATGTGAGAGTTGTGTACAGTACTTGTTGAAGTTGAGTTGTAAAATTGTCTATATGACAGAAAATGTTTAGGGTTTTCTAGTCGCTTCTTGGCAGTGGAAGAAGTGGTGGAAAGTGGTGGAAAACTTTTGCTCTTGCCAAGTCAGCAGAAAAAAAAAAAATCAGTCATTTGAAAGATGGCAAGAGCAGGGAGGCTGGACCAGATGACCCCTTATGGTCCCTTCCAACCTTACCTATTTTGTGTTTCTGTGAAGAGGTCTGTCCATCTTGTTGCCCTGTTCTATTGTCTCAGGTAGCAATAGTAAAATCAATTGGAACTTTGAAAGAACAATATTAAAATAGATTTTCTGTGGAAAACTTTTGATATTTTAAAGTTGAAGTATTTAATATTATAGATGCCTAAAACTGTAGTATTTTACTGAGGCTATGATGGTGCTTTGGGCTCATTCTGCAGCTGAACCCACCTTTGCTAACTCATTTCTTGTAACACTTATTTAGAACTGTCTCCTGAAGATTATGGGATTAAATAGAAGTCTCAGGTATTTGTAATAATGTTTTCAAAAGTAAGTGCTAATATTCGTAGCTGTGGAGGAGATGATAACCTCATGAATAAACCCTGGAAGCTGAAAAAATAAAAGAATAAATGGAGAAGCATTCCAAAGGTCCTGCTTCTGAAATCTCAATGTTTGGAATTGTCATGTCTTCAAAATGCCTTTGTGATTTTGGGGATCCTGATTCATCTCCTGAATTACTGAACTGAATATTCAGAACTAATTACTGAGAGATTTGTTTACTGAATTCATCAGGAAAGGGGCAGTTGGAATAAAAAAGTGTATTTTATGATAAAATTAGACTTTGGGTTTGTTTCTGTACTAGAAGGAAAAAGCTGTAGACTGTATGCATTTTAGACTTTTTCATTTTGACTTGGTTTGCATATTTCTAGTGAAAATGTATTTTACTTTTTAATTTCCAAACTAAAAGTAAATTAGTCTGTAATTAATTTTATTTTTATGTGTAGGCTGAAGATAATTCCCTCAGAAAAAGGGAAAAGGAGAGCATTTGTAGTAAAAAGAGTGAGAGAATTCTGTCTAGACTGGGATGTGTGATTTATTTGTGATCTATGTCTTCAAACCAGTGTTTTTCTATTTGTAAGAACTACTTGTATAAATTAGTAATTTTAAAAAAACTGGAAAAAAAGTAAAAAATAGAACTCTTCTTTACTGAATTCCACAGATGTAACTTTCTCCGAGGCTACAGGAGAGTAAAAACCATGAGTGGAATAATTTCCACAGTCATTCATAAACCATGACAAGCCTTGTGAATTATTTTGTAATGTCTCCTGAATTATTTTATAATGTCTTCGTACTTTACATACTACATACTAACTTTCCTGAAGTCTGTTTGTGCTTTGAATCGACTATATCCCAGATGTGTTACTTTAAAAAGAACCAAGCTAAACAAGAACAAAAAACCTCCCAAAAGAGATAACTCTCTACCTCCTCTGTGAGAGAAACAAAAACCAGTCCAGCTCTTAACTATACCTTAGCCTATTTCAATTTTTTATTGTGCAACTTAAATGTTCATGCATCTCTCACGGCAACTGAGTTTGAGCAGGTCTTTCTTTACTACTTAACAACAAAAAAAAATCGAGTATCAAAAATGTAGTTTCTGTATAACCTCATAAGAGTGTGTGGTAAGTAGATTGCTTTTGCACAAGGAAAGTTAAAAAGTAAATCCCACCTCAACTGTAAATTAAATACAATAATATTAATTGATAAGCTGAATATTTATTGGCATGAACTTCTCAGGCATAGTTCATTGCATCTCTGGAGCATAGTTCTTTGGTAAGTCCTTTAGCTTGACATGTGCAGGAGACTTTTGGAAGGGCCGTTATTGATTAGTTCCATACAAGTTTGTACTGAGTTCTTGAAATTATATCTACTTTACATTCATTACATATATGTAAACTCATGTATGGTTTTCCTCTGCAACTTTTTTTCCCCAAAGCTAGAGTTGTGTATTTAAAGAATTTCAATTGGAAGACTGAGTGGATGACTTGTTTTCTGTGCTACACAAGGTCATGGGAAATTAAAATAAAAACCAGAACCCTGATGTTTTATTTCAGGATTTTACTGTATTTGATCTGCTTGCGTGTTGCTATGAAGAACTGAATGGAACATTTAAGTCTCTCTTACTGTTCTGGCCTGCAAATCTTATATTCAACTCTGTTGTGTAGTCTTACCATGTAATGATGACACCATCTTAGATGTAGCCTCCTTTGGTACAAAATACAAGAACGCCATCCTGGGTGAAGGTAAGCTTAAAAAAAGAAATGAACTAACAAAAAAAATCCCTCAGAGAAACAAAACTAATGCCCTGCCATCTTCCTTTTTTACCTATCTTAACTCTCATCTGTTACTGACCTTCATACAAAATATGACAAAAAAATAATGTGCTAGGTATGGGCTTCACACAGTGTGTTTTATGCAGTATTTCATTAATTTTCTTGATCTGCAGCCTAAGTAAGTGACTGATGTCTTGAATCTCTTAAGTCAGAAGCTTTTTAGTAGGCGAGAGACTTGGAGAAGCATAGTCTGGGGCAGTGCTGGGTGCTTTCTTTATGTAGGCATCGAATCTAAGTGTAATTAAGGTTGAAAGGAGCTTCAGGAGGTCTTTAATTCAACCTTGTTGCATCCAGTCAGATCTTGAAAACCTCCAAGGATGAAGTCTGCACAGCTTCTTTGGTCAACAATACCAGGACATGACTGTCCTTGAGATGAAAGTGTTTTCCTTTCTTTTGGACTGTCCTTTAAATTTACATCCATTGTCTCCAGCCAGGCACTGCTGCAAAGAGCTTAGGTCTATACTTGGTGTCTGTCTGGGACAGTTGGAAAAAAGATGGGTTTGGTTTTTTGAAAGAGCAACAGTCTAGACAGGCCTATTTACTTGGCAGAAATAGGTGATGTAACGAGACTGGAGGTACTAAGGCAGGATAGCTGGGCA
Organism: Oreocharis arfaki; assembly: GCA_013398015.1. NCBI lineage: Eukaryota > Metazoa > Chordata > Aves > Passeriformes > Paramythiidae > Oreocharis > Oreocharis arfaki. The sequence continues at coordinate 521,223 of VZRR01006884.1, read as the reverse complement.
AAGTGCATATAGCACTCAGATGTGGAAAGAGTGTTGTGAAGTAACAGCCAGTTGCATGTATGGTGCCTAAGCCACATACATCTGTGAGATGTATGAGAGACCATAGCGGTAGGCAGAAGCCAAGGAAGCAGTAAATAGGATTTCCCCTCTTTCACTGTTCCTCCTCTCAGTACTTTCTGACCCTGCTACTTATTTTTGCAAATTACAGGATCCTCTGCATGTCCTGCTTGTCCACTGTAGTTACTGGTATGTATTTTCTGAACTATTTCCATGCAATGTGCAGTTCAGTGTTTGTAGGAACATGGGATTTCATTTGAAACCTGCACTCATCTGTATTGGTCTCTTGCCACTGTATGCACTTAAAGTGTATTTAATTACTTTGTGAAGCTCTCTTCCTCTCTGTACACCAATAAAATAAAACTAGTTGTAGTGTGTCTGACCAAAAGGTCCACCTAGCTCAGTGTCCTGCTCCTACCATGGCCATAATCAGACACATAGGAAAAGGTCTGCAGAAATGCTGTCTGGTGTTTTCTGTGAAACAGTTTTCTAACCACTTCAGTTTTCATCTCAAAGACTTGCAGCGCTGTATAAAGATTGCTAAATAGATAGAAATTAAAATGAATTTATGTGCAAAATACTTATACAGTCTCCTCTTCAATTTGTGTAAACTGTTAGCCTACAAACACATTTCTAAGATCCCTCATATATGATGAGACACCTCTCTATGATTATTTCCTTCTCTTCCCTGCAGAAACTCAGTGGGGTATCTCTTAGCCTCACATCATGATCCCTGTTCTCTAGTTACTGTATATATTCCTCAAGATTGTTGAGCTTCTGAAAGGTGACCTTTATTGCAAAGTTTAGGAGCTAAATAATATTCTGGTACTCTGACTCAGATTATTAAACAAAGTGAACATCAAAAAAGTCTTTAACCAACAGTATATGGTGAGCAGCCATTTCAAAAGAGCCCTAGGAACTCTTAGTCTGCTCTTAGAACAAATTTAATCTGAATAATTCTTCCCCAGTGCAATGAACAGAGTAATCAGTGATGCAAAGTATAATTTCAATTTCTTCCATAGATGTACTTCTTTGTATTTGCGAGTTGAACTAGGAATTATTATTAGTATTGATCAATTAAGCAGTGCTTTGCCCAGCCAGAACTACGCCAGTGCCTTATTAGCCTTAGTTGTTTGAAGTTTTGGCAGTGGTTGTGTTTGTAGTCTGTGTCCCAGACTGTTACTCACCGACTGAGATGCAGTGTGTGTACTTTTTATTTGTGGTGATGAGGCTTATTAAATTTTATAGACTAAATCCGATCTGAAATAGGACCGTGACTTCATGTTTTCCACAAGTCTGATACCAAAAGTCATATTGGTCTCTGGTCAGTCAGCAGTACTTAGCAGTACCTTACTCACACCTCTGTTAAGTGATCAACTCTCCTCATTTTGTGATGTATGACAGTCATTCTTCAGAATGTAGGAAAAGAGCCTAGAACCCAGGAAAGGTTCCATGCATGACTGTTCTGTTCTTTGTACTGGTTTAGTAACTATTATCTTTTCACAGGTACTATTTAATGATTTGTAATTTTTCCTGAAGCTGGTAGCTGCTACAGGTGCCTCTAGAACACAAAGTCAAAAGCTTATATTTATTTGTTTGTTTTCTTTAGAGGAGTAGTTTTGAGTAAAGATCTAGGTATTTTGGGATGTGGAAATTGGAGTGGAGCATGGAAGTGCTTGGTCCTGTAGAAAGTTGTGGTTTAGATCTGTGCTAAATGAGTTGTTTAACTTCTATCTGTTATACAGCCATATTTAGGGTTACCATCTTCTCCTTCCTGTAAAAGCTCTGAGATCCTTATGTAAAAAGTTCTCTTTAAATTAATGCACTGACTCCAGGATGAAAGATTTTGTGTCTGTGATGTGGTACTTCAAAGGACGATTGTATGACACTGTCATTTCAATTAGACAAAAGCTACAAACATCTGTAAAATGCTGAGAAATGCTGAAAGATTTAAAACTATATGTAGAGACATTTGACAGAGCAGTTCTTTCAGTTTATTCTTTTAGAAAAATAGGTGAAGGTATGATTAATTGAGATGGTCCACATTATTATTTTCGTATTTTAAATTACATTCATTTCTGCTATATTATTCTGAGAAGAGGTAAAGGATATATTTGGAGCTTGAATTATTAGCTTACAGATTTGTCGTTGTTTTTCAAGATGTTTGAGCCTAAAAAATTGTCACATTTCGTTCACAAAGGTAGTAAATACTATGGTAATCTCAGAAATGTGGTAGTTCTTCAGATTTGGAATTCTGCAGCTGAATGTGTAAGTAAGTAGCATATGTGTGGTGTGTTAAATACTCTCATAAAGCATTCCAATGAAGTATATTGGAATTGAGCACTTTGAGCATTCTTAACAATTAAATGAGGGACCTGCACTTGACAACCAAATACTTAGGTACCTGCATTCAGACAATTCTGAATGGCATAGGTAGAATTTAGTTGGTCCTAACACATCTGTGAAAGAATTTCCTATTCAGCCCATTTCCCTACTCTTTTGATCCATTACTAATAGAAAGAATTGAAAAAGGACAAAGTCTGTAGTACTTCTTAATGGCTAGAAAGACAGAGAAACCCTGAAGGTAATTTTGTGAGAATAGAAATAAGCTAAAAATTAAGAAAACTTATATAGTGAGTGCACATAAAGATACCTTGTGTCCTCTTGAAGATGATGTGCATTGTAATTACCGTGTATGAAATACTGCACTTCAGGCAGTTTACTTCTACAGCAAAATACAGTAGTTATTTTTAGCCTGAGGCAGAAACTGAGGAGCATCTCCTTATCTGACAGTCTTTAGTTTAAAACATAAATGAGTGTTTTAATATATCCCACTTGTGGGCTTGCTTCTTCCTTTCATTTAAAAAATATGGGGCTCGTCAGATGTCAAATCAGTTTTTGTCAAACTTACCCAAAGGCTATTTGAATGCAGGTGTTGCTAAGCAGCTCAATACGAAAAAACACTTCTCATAGGGTATTACGTTTTTTATGAGGTGCAAGAATGTTTCAGGATCAAACCAAGGATTTGGAAATGGGGATATTGATGTATTTTTGCATGCATGCATGATGTATTCCCACCTACCATTCTGCTTCCCTGATTTTTCATCATTTTTTGTTGTGGTCTATTTATTTAGAATGATCTGGAAGTTGTTTGTATGTGTTTATGTTCTAAAGCTTTCATCATTTACTGCTGGCCTGAGCAGAGAGACTGGAAAATGAGATCTGAAGCCTAAATTACCTACATTGTGCAAGCTATTGGTTAATATCTGTTCCATTATGATGAGCGTAAATATCCCTACAGCTTTGTATTTAGGTGCTACAGCTTACTAATTCAGGTTGAGAATAGCTGTTCTTCTGTTTGGAGATCCTCCTTAGATCAATGTAGAAGGACCAAGATGGTGCTTATGCGCTGCTGAGCTTGTGATTAATAAATCATGCTGACCTTACCTGGCTCCATCTGGAAATACTGGGAGATGTGGGTATGCAAATGTGATACAGTGATGTTCAAGCTGACTTCTCAGACCTTTGGATGTCAGTGTTGCTTCTCACTTCCAAGAGCGTTCGGTGGGCTTGCCACTACATTGCATGAGTACAGTTTTAAATCGGTGCAGATTGTGCACTGATGCACAGGCCTGAAGTCAGTGTGGGAGCAGCAATATTAAAAAGAGTAGCTTTTGTACCACGTTGGCAGAATTGAATGGTTTCTGTCCATTTAATGTATACCTGTAAAAATCTTTCTTTAAATATGCTTGGATTTTTTAGCCTGAGGCAGAAACTCAGGAGCAGTTCAGTAGATTTACTGAAGTCATTGTAAATAAAAAAATGCTGAACTGAAGGATAAATTCAAGATGTGTCTATGCTGTAATATGTTACAGAACTTCTACAAAGATGACAAATGTCCTGGTATTTTAAAAAGCAGGTGATAAGGAAAAATAGCTAACTGTAGACATAGTTTAGAAGCGACAATTTTGTTGGTGTGTCTGGAGAGAATTGATAAACATGATAAATAAAAAGGAGGTCTCTAAACAGAGGTGATACTCTTTTGTGGTATTGATTGGTTTCTTTTTATCTTAATTTTGTTTTAATTTTTTGATCTGTTGAATGCATGTTGTATCCAGTGCTCATACTTGCATATGAGATGGTGTTTGCAGAGCCTTTTGCTTTTCTTCATAATATGGAGACTGAGATAAACTTTTTTGAAGAATCTTGGGAAAAACCAGGCAGGGTTGCATAAGTGTTGACTGTTTTAAATCTGCAGTGACTATATGGCTGGATTGTCCCTTAATTTTCCACACCACCTCCAAAATGAGTATGAGATAGACAAAACTTGTATTGGTAAAAAGAGGTGAGCACATGACAAAGAGAAAGTAGAGCAGCAGGATTTGAGTGTCGGAAGGGAGAAAGAAAAGTATGTTCCAGTCAAGTTGTGTATTCCATGTTTTTTAATTATAGGTTCTGAAATGGAAGGTACTTTACAGCCATTCTTGAAACACAGGTGTCCAAAATTTTTGTTCATATAAATGTGTATGAATCTAAGCTCAAATGTGAAAATTAGTTTGGTTACATTTATATGAGCCAGTGTTTAAAATTACAGTTTTAAATAAATCTTTTTATTTCCCCATGAAATTGGGTTGGTAGCATTTATGCAACCAGTAGTTCAGTGATCTAAAGCTGAAACAAAAGTGAAAAAGTCTTTTTTTTCCTGTTTGGTTGTTTGCCACAGTTATTGGTTCTGCCTAGCAGGACTCCAGTGGAAGCTTGGAGGGACTGCATGAACTGGGATCTGTGGCTGGACTAGTATTTGGTCAGTATCAAAAGCTGATTAGCAGAAAGGAAGTAAGGCCTGTAAAGTATTTCCCACAATTTTAAATGGATTTTTTTTCCAGCATCGTCTACTTTTATTCAATTTACAGAATTCAGATTTTTCTGTCTTTTGTGCAGGGATGGTTCTTCTACTTGGACACTGTTTATTAGGAAGCTGCACTAACTAATCATAAATGAATCCCCTAAAATATCACCGGATAGCTGGGGAGAGAGACTCTGTGTTTTTACCATTAGGATTTGTGTTCAAAGAAAAGCTTGAAAAAATAAATGAAAACATTTTCATTTGGTTTTAAGTACAGCTTAGATATTGCTGATATTAGTATTAAAATAATAATTTTAGAACATTAACATTAGAAATACATTCTTAAAAAGTGGGTAATTTTTAATCATCAACAGAAAAGTAGAGACTAAGGAAATATGGGAGGAATATCTGACAGGGAAGTTATGAAATACGTTTTCTGTTAGCCATGAATTCGTAGCAGAGACTGCCTTTTCTCCTCTTTAGATTACAATTGGTACTCAAATATCATATTGGATCTTCTAGCTGATAAAGGCTCCAAATACCTGTTTGTTATTTGATTTCATCCGGATGCTCGGGAAAACTAATTTTGCATGTGGACACAGCTATAGAAATTGTGTAGAGGTGGGAGCTTTTGTACTGCTACAAAGGGGTTGCCATCAGGAATTACAGGTGCTGCCTTGTATCAGGAATTTATCCCAGACCGTACTTTTCTAGCTGTCTTCGTGTGTATGAACTGTTTGTAGGCCAGCACTCTGTGAACTTCATAGATGATGGGGTGTAAGAAGGGAGCTCACAGGGAATGCTGCTGGCTTGGGGAACCAACTACACTGCATGGGATGTGCGAGGGTCTGCTGGATGAGATGGGAAGCTGCCTGTACAGACAAAGAACCTCAGAGAATCCAGTGATAGGTCACAGATGTTTGTGCCTGAGGATAGCCACTAGACTCCAAATTCAGCTCTGCATCTAGGCTTGAACCAAAGTAAGTGCAGTTGATTTCGTTTGAAAGGTCTTGGCTTCGAATCAGCTACAGGTCCAAGGAAGGACATGTTTTCTCTGTGATAGGCAGCCCTTCCAAAGAGGATTATAAATAATATCTTCTGTCTGCTCCTTTTTTTTATTTTACATATAGAGAGGACTTGTTTGAAAACAAAGGTTTTGCAGTTTACTTGGCTTATAGTTATGGAAATATGTGCCTTGAAATATTTTACTCTTGAGAAAATTATGAATTTTCTAGTCAGTGTTTTCACAACTTAGCAGTTGCTGGTAGAAATTGTTTTGAAAGGTGCAATTGTAACTGAAAATGAAAATTTCTTGAGAACAAAAGAAACACTTATTATTCTCCCTTTTTACCTTCTAAGAACTTGACTAAAATTTTAGGTGGCATACATCATGTCTGTAAGAGGACATTGCCTTTATCAGTTTTAGCCACAGGTTTTATTTAACAAGAACAGTCTCAGAATGGCATGTTCAGTCATGCCTTAACTGTATGACAAACAAAATGCCTGAAGCAGATAGAGATAACAGCAAATGGGGACTGTATTCTAGTAAAGAGACACCGGCTCATTAAACAATCATGTTCATCCCTGGTATCCAACCCTTTCTTTTCTTTCTTCCCTCAAAATTCTGGCACTGCCAGATACTGGCGGTAGTATACTCCAGTAATTAAGAAGTGAAAGGATGTGAAGCCTGTATGCTCGACAAGTTCATTTAAGGTAAAAGCATGTGATACTAATGCAACATTTCTCATTGATCACTGAGAGTATTTAATTTGTCGCAAATTTGTTTCCCAAAGTAGAAAAATGAAAAACCCCACTTAAAGTGCACTGATTTAAAGCATAGTTAGCAATCTTCAAACGTCCTTTTGTGTGTGCGTATAATACAGGAAAGTAGGAGGTTGGATAAAAGCTAGAATAATCTTTAAGGTTCAGTTTTAAAACTTTATCTTAAAGAGAGGGAAAAAAAAGGGTAGAGGTACTGGTACTTGAGCCATTGTTTCGCTTCATTTGGAGCAAGCAGGTATATTTTCTATTTTGCAAACTTCCTGCCTGCTTTATTTCTGATTTGTTTTGTAGCCTGATCCTCCATTTATCTTAGTAATTTGTTTCTGACTAATTTTTTAAATAGCCTTTTAGGTACTATGTCCACTTCTGAAATCAATGTATGATTTATTGTTGTTCATTCTCTAGTGTAGTATCCAATTTAATTAAATGAGACTGATTGTTTTCATTAGTTGTGGTTGCTGTTTAATTCTTAATTTCACCATAACTCCTGGGCATATACTTCTAGGGATTTATTTCTTATTTATTTCTTAATGTCTTCATTCTTAGGACAAGTTTGTGGTGTTTTTGCAAAGCTGTGCTTGTAGGGGAATTTTTATTAAATTATCTTTTGAAGTTTTAATGTATTGGTATTTTTAAAGAGTGTGTGCTAGGAACTTCAAAATAAAATGTCCTTTCAGCCTGTGAATGCATATTGCATGCCTTGGACTTTTTTTTGTGTCTCCAGGTATGTCTGAGGTAGAGCAAAGGTCAAATGTTAACCATCTCCTCAAGTTACGTTTCAGATTAAGAAGACATGAATGTCAGGAATTTGCAGGATTGAGTTTAGTGAGGCCAGTAATGTCAAAGTATTAGTTGAAAAAGTGAGGAGGGGAAGAAGGGAATGTGGCAAGAGGGAGGGGGTTATTTTGCAGACACTTAAATATACTTCAGCCAGAACAGACAATGTGTTACAAGGGATCGGCAGAACTGGTGGTGTTGGGATGAAAAAGTGTGTTGTGTGTATTTTGCTTTTGAATTAAAATCCAGTTTTATTAATTGTGCAATGGTTTTGTTTTGAACAAAATTAGCATTTGCTGCTGTTTGGATGTTTTTTTGTTTGTTCTCACTTTTGGTCAAATGTTTTAACACCTTTGAAAGTCTGTGGAAGTGTAATTGTGGATGTTTAGTTTTTTGGGGTTTTAAAAATTTTTTTAATTGGGAAGCTTTGCAAGAATGTGCTTATTTTCTGCTTGAATGCATTTGCTGCGTATAATTTAAATGAGTTTATAGATTAATGCTTTTTACTTTCAAGACCAGTCCTCTTCAAAAGATGGAGCTGTCCTTGAAAGGTGGATTTGTAAAAAGCTGTTTATCTCCAGAAGGCTCTTTTTATTGTTCAGAACATAATCCTGTCCTCTAAATATTTAATCCAGTAGTCAGAGTGTTTTATACACAGTTGGATTGAATTCCTTAATTTTTAGGGGATGTTGAACTTGGAGATGGTGGTTGAGTCAGTTCTTGCTGAAATATAAGTAGATATCTGCTGTTGCAATCAACTGACCCGGGAGTTGAAGAACTTGCCAGGATTTCAGTCCATACAGTCATGTTACATTTAAACTTGCTGCTCTGTTGGGGCCATTTATTTGTTGTTGTGATGCGACAGCACCAGAACCTGGACAAAAGAGAACAAGAAGGAACAACTTCCACTCAACTGTTTTAAAGTATTTGGAAAGAGAGCCTCAGAGCTAAGTGAAGACTTGTGAATTTTTGTTTTAGGCTTTCGTACCTTTTGCTACGAGATACTTAAATGGGCCTGTCATGAGGCAGAAGGAATTGTTACTGGCTGCTTACACATTTCAGATATTTGACAGCTGCCTGTTTACTCCCCATAGAAAGTCCTTTGATTGTTGTCTCCTGACAGTACCTAGCAAGCGCAAAAGGTGTGAAGCTTAGACCCTGCAAATCTCTGTGCTGTATCTGCTGGTAGAGTACTGTACCAGAAGTGGGCACATCACTTCCAGATGTTAGTGTCTGGTAGTAGGACTAAGTGTAGTTTGTTTTGAGAACTGCATAAAATTAAAATCCACTGAAGGGTGTGCTTTTTTTAAAATTAATTTGAGCTTAATTTGAAGGTAGCCTTAATTTCCAAGTCAAACTTTACTGATTTTGTTTTATGTTGCTATGAATTGGTCAGAAAATTTCATTATTCTTGTCTTTGGTTCCTAATTTTGCTAAAATATCGATTTCCAGTATGGCCTTTGTCAGTACAGCCACTGCTTACTATAGTTATTGGCTGGAAGTTTACTTGTTTTCGTCGAGTAGCCCTTTCATATTAAGGTGGGAAGGCTGGGGAATCATCTTGAGAAGGTACTTTATAATGCAGTTGAAAGCTACACCTGCGTATCCCTTAGCTTCTCACTAAGATCATGCAGGAACAGGATTTGCAGAGTTATCTATGTGGCAAGCATGCATATTGTCTCTTATCTTACGGAAGATTAGCAGGGCTTCTGTGGTTGGTTTTCCTCTGCAGCTTTTAATCCATGAATCTCATTTCTTTTCCTTAAATCTGAGAAAGTTGCTGCTCTCAGTAGTAATAGAGCTACAAATTCCATAATGAAAGGCCTAAAAGAAGAAGTGACCCAGCTAATATGCAGCAGAAGGAAATGCAGTGTAAGTGAATGCACCGAGAGAAAGGAGTAGAAAACAATTCATGCAAGGGAGAGAGATTTCTGATCTTGTCAGTTTTGATTTGATTTCAGTGAACTATCAGGTCACAAATCCATTGGAAGCTGACCTTTATTGGATTTGGTGCGTTTGGAACACCTTTGCTCAATACGTAGTCTTTATCATATAGTGCGTGATATGAGTTGTGACTGTACTGTGTATCTGTGTATGTAGCCAGTAGAGTAAGAGTTGGAACAGTGAAGCAGTAAAGGTACATTTGAATTGGGCAGCTCATTTTTTGGGGGGTGGATAACTTCAGCAAATGTTACAGGAAGAAGTGTGCTTCTGTCCAGAGAAATGTGCGTGTTTTAAACAGTCCATCTTCCTTCGTTCACCTAATGAATAATAGAGAATCGGTTGGCTGTTTGAAAACGAAAAGCTTTGGCTTTTAAAATATTTTCCTTTGTATATTTTAGGAGAACTTTTCAAATGCATCTGATTATTTGTTTGTGTGGACTTTTTTTTTCTCCAAGTTGTTTGCTGCTGCACGTATTTTTAGATGCATCTTTGGACTTGTGCCTGAATGCTTCTTTGCACAGAGCTTTGACTTACAGGACATTTTTGCCTGAATCATCTCAGAAAGGCAGTATTGATCTCAATTGTTGCCCAAATGTAAGAAAAATAAAAACCAAGTGGACCCTGAGGTTTCCGCTTTGGGGGAAGTGGGTGACAGGGCATGAAAGAGGAATCAAGCAGCCCCACTGGCTCTGTAAATGCATAGAAATGTTGATTGAAGGAGGCCTTTGGAGGTCTCAGAGCAGCACTTTGGGAAGCCCTGGATCAGGTCAGCCTTGGTTTTGTCTTACTGAGGCTTGAAAACCTTAAGGATCTCTCTCCAGGTGTCTCTCTGGGTAGCCTGACCCAGTGCTGTGCTGCTGCTCTCTTACTGAAGTATTGTACCTAGTATCCAGCTGATGCATTTTGTATCCTTTGCTATATCAAGCGCTGCTTCTGAGTACAGCCTGGCTCCATCATCTTTGTAACTAACCTTCAGATAGTTTGAGGTTGCTGTTAAATTGCTCCTTGACTTCCTCTTCAGCAGGCTGAACAAGCCCTTCTTCCTGTGCTCTTGCTCTATAAACCATCTCTAGTTTCTTTTCCTCTTGTTTACTTAATTTCTTATTTTCAGAAATTACACTGATTTTGTACTTTAATCATGTTCAAATAAGAGTAAAGGGAGTATAAAGCATTCTTTATTATTGTTGGTTTTCTTAGTCCTTGTTGTCAGTGAACTGAAGCGTATTTGGGAAAAGTGTCTTTTTGTTGGTTCTCCTTGCTGGAGTTACTGGTCATCAGAGGCCATATCAGAGAGACTGTGGGTTGTTTCTTTTTTATTGAGGAATAAGAAACAAAGAAAGAATTATCTGTTTCTCAGGGTAACTTTCTCAGAAGCTAGTAAAAGTTTACATTTTTCTCAGATCCTTTTCTTTCCACGTGTTTCAGGGGCGTAGGGACTTTCGTTGATTCAACTGTTCTTTCAAAAAATGCAGTAATTTAAAGTAGGAAATATTCTTTAAACTGAAGCATTTTAGTTGCAAACAGAACCGGAAGTATTTCTAGTAACAAAAATACTCAGTGCTTACTTGGATAGATATGTATTCTCGTATTTATAGTATTTTAAAGAATTCTGCTATTGCTTACAAGAGGCATCTAGGAGACTCATAATCTTGGTGAATTATGGAATGCACATACAAATGTATCTGTTCTCCAGTTACAGATAGTTTAAATTTGAGTGTGAAAACAACATTAAATGTTTATTCTGACTAGTAGAAAAACGTAATAACTTTTCAAATTGATGCCAATATCTTAATCATGTGATAGTGCTTGTTTTTATGAAAGCTATGTGCTGCCTTTGTGCTGATAAAAAAGTACTTACTCCACTATTGTAAGAAGAATATATGTTCTTTTTTAAAGTTTTAAGAAATGTTTAGTGATTGAATGGCTTGCTTAGTGGTTTTTTTAGCAGAATGGTTTTGGAAGCTGAATGATACTACTGTTTGTGAATAACTTAGCTTAGTGTTTTCAAGAACGATGTTTTATTTCCTTGCTTTCCATTCAGAAAGCCAAATTCTAAATTGTGTGTCTAATGAAATTTATTGGGTTTTTGAAGCTTCCTTTAATGGGACATATTAATCCTCTGATATGTACTTTTTGGTGATGAAGTTCTTTTTTGTTTCTAGGTTGAAAATGAGGTTCATCCTTTGATTTTGATTTGACCCTTTAGTCGAGCTGTTATTAAACTTATACATGGGCAGTGCAAAAATAAACTCTCTTCTTGCTTTGTTAATCAGAATGGTGTGGAACAGCTGGTTTGTGAATAAAGTGCTTGATTTATTTGTGGAGCCCAAATCTGAGCAAGTTTGAGGAAAGCTTTAATAATTATAATAACGATATTTTTTTCATTTTGATACTGGTTCATATTATGTTTTTATTTGTCTATAAAATGGTTCAGGGAACAAGAGCTGACTATTGAGATGCTTAAAAGCCATTTCCTTTGACAGTTTTTCAAGAGAATTTTTCAAGGGCCATGTTGAAGTTGTCTCTGTCTTTCAGTAGTGGATAACCATGATGTCTGTAAGCTAAAATCTACAGATGGGATAAAGCTCAAGAGTGTTTAATAATAATAATGTTAGAATAGTCATAAAGTCCATTTGATTTTATTGTTGTCTCCTCAGCTAAGGCTAAATAGCTTATTCTTCCCCCCTCAACTCTTTTTCTTTCTTCATGACTTACATGTAAGATATGTAGCTTAATTTCTTAAATATTTTGCTATTAAACTAAAGGTCGTGTGAGAATCCCTGGGAATCGGCTGTTTCCCAAGAATGTGGCTCCTGAAAGATGGTCTGTTGTAACATACTGCTTCTGTAGCCATGATGTGCTGCATGTCAGAGTAAATTAGAGCACAGTTTATTCATTCTCCTGCTGCATCACAGGAATTGGGATTTTGAATACCCATTACTCCTTATTCTTCAGACTTCAGTAATAGTTTTGGACCATAAGTAAAGTTCTAGGTCACTGGCCCTTTCCCCGTTAGTGTTAATGGAGCCCTTTTAAAGTCTACTGGAATGTGAAGAATGAAGTTTTACTTCCCTTTTTGGGAACTCCTAATTTTTGCCAGTTGTACGATTACTTCAAGCTTCTGCATTGCTTTAAGGAATAAAAGAGTATCAGTAATTTATTTACTATGAATAATTAGAATTTACAACACAAAGAAATGACATTTAAGCCTTAGCCTTTGAGGAAACTAATTATCATGTATATGAAGATTCCCTTAAAGATGGGAGCTGAATACTGAGAAGACTTGTTTTAATAAGACTGGTTTAAATTTCTTTTTTTATGTTAAGGCCTGTCTTTATTCTGATGCCCTACTCATAAGCTGAACAGAAAAGTGAGATTTGAGTGAACAACTAAGAAATTATTTTAAACAAGCATGTTTCAAATCACGTTAAAAAAAATCAGGAGTTGAATTTCAAGTTGAGATGTACAATTCTAGTCTTTAACGTAAAATTGTCTTTTCAAATGTCAGTTTAAAAGTAGCAGCTTCAAATATCGTAGAATTTTGCAAAGTTACATTCCATAGTAGTTTTGAGAAGTACAAACAGGTTTAACTTGGTGTGGAAACTACATTACAATCAGTATTTTTCGCTTCCCCCAAACCCCCTCACATTATCTTATTAAAACGGACTTTGCATGTTGATGGTTGTGGTTTTTCAAGGAAAAAGATCAGGAGGAGTGAGAATGTTCTCTTTTGTGTGTGTGTGTGACTGTATCCAAGTTACTATCCGTAACCCAGGTTTTGTTCTGCAGCAAACTAATTTAAATCCTCCTAGGAATGCACAATATCCTTGCCAAAGGGCTTCACCAAGCAATTGAATGCTGTGTTTCAAAATAGGCATTCTTTACAAATACTTCTATTAAATTTTTTGTCTTTAAGAATAGACTGTTGCAGCGCATGTGCTTTGTGGCAAATAGAGGTAAATGTTTAGTGTGTGCTGTTGAATAATTAAGAGCTCAGCATGGGTAGCTTTGCCAGGAGTGTTGTTCACTGGAGGGTGAGCATGTGAAGAAAACCACAAATTAAAGCACTGTAGGAGTGTAATAAATGAAGCAAACCATTGGCTTGATTAAAAAGAAAAACAAAAAATTACTATTCTTGTCTCTTTTTTAAAGAGTTTATAAATAAGTTATGTATCAAAGCCAGCGGAGTCAGGTAAATCCTCGGTGTTTCCAACACTTGTCTCTACACACAGATAAACATCTCAACCAGTAGTTCTCAGATCTTTCCTCTGGAAGCAAGCGTACAGCAGCATCTCTTACTGAGGTCTGTGACCGCTTGCAGATTGGGTTGGACCTGTCCTGCTTTCAGTAGAACCTGCATTTATCTGCTGGGGAATATCCTCAAGGGACCAACTGCTTTAGACTTGGGGTTATGGTCAGTCATCAGCTGTGATGGTGTTAGTACTGGGTTTTGTGCCTCTTGCTTTCCTATCTCACTTAAAGCAGAGTTACTAGTAGTGTACTGTTAGCCCATTTCAATGCAAAATAAGGGAGTTGTTTCAAACAGTAGGTTTGGATACTTTAAATGAATCATTTTGGTTCTGGTAGCATGGCCGTTGCCAAGTGCTGCATTTCATCTGACTTAAATGTGCAATTTTTTTCCTCAAACAATTATTCAGTCATAATGTAAGTCATGTTGTTGTGCCTTTCTGGTTAGATTGGTATTACTATGCCACAATGATGAGCACTTGCCATTAGGAGTACATGTTGAAGAAATGTTTTTGTTTTCTGCCCAAGAAACTGTAAGTTTTCACATCCAAGAGGTTTTTCTAGGGAGTTAGTTCATCTCCAGTAAGGATAAATATTTGAAAATTATCATGTTCAGATAACTTGCTCTCAAAGCAGTTGTCCAAAGTAGTCTCTGGTCTGGTAATACTGATTTCTAAGAAACCTTGGAATACTAGAGAAGTTTTTGCAGAATTTGAGTATAAAATTATGATTATAAAATTACAAAAGCAATTCCAAGTGCGTAGGTCTAGATCAGCAGATATTAGCTAGATAGGAGTCAGTTCCAAGTAAATTAGTGGGAGATCTATTTTATTTAATTTTCTTAACAAATGAACAGATCGTTTTTTCCTAGTATTTTAACTGAGACCATCACAGAAGTCTGTTGTAGTTATCTTAAATAGATTGTGTTAGCAGGAACGTAGAGGTTGTAAGAAATGTAGTAGTTTTGACTAAACTAACAGGGATAGTAGATGTTAACTACAGTTTCTTCAGAAGGTGTTATAGAGTAATAGTAATTGAAGTTAATACTATGGTGCAGTCAATTGGATAAGGTCAAGAAGGGACAGGTTTAATTTAGGAACTGATATTCTGTGCTTAGAAAAAAAGCCTGTAATCAAAGTGACATAAGAGCAGTTGTCCTCATGCAGGGGAAACACTCTAAAAACATCCCAACATCCTTTCTTGGCAGGGATGAGTGGGAATGTGTTTGAAAGCAAAGCAGGTATGGAAGAACTTTTAAAATTTTCTTATTTTTAGACTGTTATCTTCTCAGATTTGAACTGTATTCTGCTTAGGAGAGTTCTTGATGTGTACTTGTGTCTTCTGATGAAGAGCCAGAGTGCTGCAATCCCGTATGTGTGAGGGCAGAATTGCCCTGCTGCTTATGCTTGTTTCTCCCAGTTTCCTATGCAACTGCAGGTGGTTTCTGTGGGATGTATACATGAAGGTTGGTGGGGATAAATATGTTCCTGGTGCGGTTTGTTATCCTTGTTTGTTTCTGTTGCCACTGCAACTCTTCCTGCAAAGAGTTTTGCTGTTAAAAACTCCTAGGAAATAAGGCTATGGGGAACCTTGAAGAACCATCTGGTTTGTCATCTTGTCCCAACAGTCTTCTTGCACCTATGTTATTCCTGACATTTCTTTTCCATTGATGTGTACTTTAAAGTCTCCAGTGATGAAGATCGCTTTTTTAGGGAAGCTGCTCTATGTCCCTTTTTTGGATGTGGCTTTGATTTGCAAGATGATTTTTTGTTGTCACCAGCCCAGTTGGTTGTTTATAATGTGAACTGAGATTTTGGGAGAAATCCTTTCTTACAGAGTTTTGTATCAGTAGTGAATGACTGTGAAAGCCTTTGTGGGTGTTTGATACGAGAATGCATAGATGTACCTGTGTCTTGCTTCCCTCTCCGCATTTTAGAAACAGTCTTCAAACACAAACCATAAATTGAAAAGGAGCTACAGAGGGGTGTTAGGGCCTTTAATTATCCTAACTCCGTTTAATAAGATACTACATTTTGTAGAAATAAAGATAGCCAGAAAAATCCTGGTCCACACTTATATTCCCGGAATAAACTACTACGGCTGAATTATCAATACCTTCTTTTTATCTTTACAATCTATGTTATAAGTACAGCTTAAAAAAAGGCATTGAAGTGTGTATGTGTACAAAGCTCTGCTTATAAAAAGGAGTTCCCTGTTAAAAAATGTGGAAAATTTTGCTTAAAGCAAGAATAAGAGAATATTAAAACCCTAGTAGCATAGGGCGTAATGCAGTACCTGTGTTATGATCCTTTGTGGTCTTGTTTTTAATGGGTATTTTTTCCTAGAATTATTGCATATGTTAACAGGAGAAATCACTAATGTGAGGAATGCTATGTGTACAGGATATACATATTTTATCATGTTTTTGTACATCTGTGCCAAGAGAAAGGGTAATTCATTACAAATTTCACATTGAGTTAGGCCCGGTCCTTGTGCTGTCACTTGTGTTTGTGCACCTGTTGTAGTAATAGGGCCAGTGGCAGGTCTGAAGATTACCATTTTTGTGATTTATTGAGTTTCATTTACAGTGGGTTCAGTTCCTGTACAGATAAACATTGTGCCAAGACAGAAGGATGGGCAGTGCAGGCCTCAGGATGAACAGAAGATGAGGCTGGGCTGTTTCACCAATCTGTAGGTATTTCTGATTTGGTGCTGTTTATGGTGGACAAGGCCAGTTAAGTCCAGCTTGTTCTTGTCTCTCCATTCTGCTCATTTATATTTGTGTTGCAGTTTTCTTTCAGTTGCAATGGCCCTGCTGCATGTGGAGCAAAGCTGCAAGAAGGAGCATGTTAATCCAGTTTTTGACTCTTGATGGGCTTTTTACCTAAGGAATGATCACAGGGCTATGCCGTGACGTGGCGTGGTGGTGAAACTTCCAGTGGTTGGATGGATGAGCTCTGCAGCTCTGTACTCGTCCTCCTGTTTCAACTTAAGAGTAATAGCAGCTGTGCAGGTTACAAGGGGAAAACTGTTCAGTAGCACATACAGCCTGCAGATTCAAGAAGTCACCTTGGCCTCGTGTCAGAGCTCTGAAGTCTGAATCAGTAGTTTGTTTCCCTCCAAAACCAGATTGTGTTATCAAGGACACTGTTTTATCCCAAAATAGTTAATAATGTTAAATGTTAGCGTGTACTTTTAAAAGAATTTCTGTTGAACTCCTGTTTCTCTGATTTGAATTGCTGAGGTTTTAATTTTGTGAGATTTTATCCTTTTCCATGTCCGACTGCTTTAGATTCTTGCTTTTACCTGACTTGCCTGTGCTGGTCTTGGCACCCATTTGATCCTGTAGTTAGCTAGACCAAGGTGTACAAAATACTGTTTGCTTTTTATAAAGGTACATTTCTGCCAGGAAATTTTCCTGACATGATATGCCAGTGCCAGCAGAGGGGATGCAGGGGCCTGGTAGATGCCCTTTGGCAGGAGGACGAAAGAGGGAGAGTCGGAGTATGGCTAAATGGACACTTGCTGATTTAAGCTGTCCTGGAACCTCAGCCGCTGTCCATTATGTTGTTAAATTTCTTAGGAATCTTGGGGGACGGAGAAGTCTTGTTTCCTTGGCTGAAAAAAGCAATTGCAGAAGGACTTGAAAATAAAAAATAGGAAGTAGTAATAAAATCAAAGCAATGCAGAGTTATTTCAGTGTAAAGTTTGGCTCAGCTTTAGGGTGAAGGTTCAGTTCTGATTGTATCTAGAGTATTTTCCTTTCTTTAAATTGTCTAGTGCCCTCACACAGTCATAGATATGCAAAGAAATTTTGTATTTCCACGTTGTTTTAATATTTTTTATGAGACGTTAGGATTCCTTGCTCTTCCAGATCTACAGCCAAGAGTCATGTGGCAGGGAAGGGGAAGAGTTTTGAATATTTACTGAACAGAAGCTGTATATATGATGCTTGCTGCTAATTTTTGTTTCATTTAGTGCAGGTGCTAAAAGGTTAATAGCTACTCGATCACATCTATTGTATCAAGAGATTCTTTACTAACCTAAAGCAATGTTAATTTCCATTTAAGGAAGAATGTCTGCAGGGGCCAGTGGTATTTACTAACTGCGCCTGTAAAAACATTCCTTTTCACCCTCAGATGCTCACTCAGCCTTCTGTTTTCCAAGCGACGTTATTACAGGCTTTGGCTTGTAGTCTGAGAAATTAAAAGCATGTTTTAATAACGTGAACAGCAGAATCCTCATTCCTGACTCCTCCTCAGATACTTCTTTGCTTGCTTTCCTCTGGTTTGGATTGAACTCTTAAGTGTAGCAATGGCTGGCGGATTTATTTTGTTGTTCTTGCGTGTGTGTGTGTCCTCCTGTTAACAACATGAAGATCCCTACTGGATCATCAATTTATATTTGAAAGGGTTTTTTTGTCATTAAGATTCTTTAAATCAAGAGAAAAAAGTCTGGTTTTAGCTATCATTTGGCTGTGATAGGTAATTACACGAGACGAATTGAATGGAATCCCATTTCCAGTGTTGTCAACTCATATGAATTCCTCTCCTTGTCCGCTTTGGTCAGAGTGACAGGCTGTCAGGCTGGACACAGCAATGGCTCAGGGCTGCTCCGTGGTAACGGAGTGGTACCTACAGGATGCATGTAATTGTTTACCTTTCTTTCACTGAGGAATGGTAAAGCTTGAATTACCTTGTGTTTACCACAGTTTGGTCTCCAGAAAACAATGCATGTGAACAGTTACCATGGTGAACGTGATGCATGTTAATTTTGCATCAGTCCTAACCTTAACTTCATGCTGTCATTACACTCAATAGAAGGGGGGGAAAGGGTGTAGCCCTTCTGTGCCTCAGCAAGGGAGACCCTTGCCAGTGCCTTGGGTCTGGAGCACAGAGCAAATCCATGTCACCTTGTAGCAAAGTTTCCCAGTCACCAGTAATGGGCAGATTTCTGAGTATTTCAGAAAGGAGGACTTTACCCAATATTCCTGTTTTGAAGTTGATGTTAGAAATCAAGATAATAAATGCTTTATAAGCTGAAATCTTAATGATTTGCTTGAGCTGTCTGGTCTAAAAAGGTAGATGGAGTGACATAGAAGTAACTGATTGCTGAAGACCTGGCCAAGGCTTACACTACGCAAGTAACTCTATAGGTAAAAAAAGCCCAAAACTTTATCAGTCACTGAACAATAAAAATAAGAGTAATGGAAAATTGCCTTTTTTGTATAAAACCCACACTTGTGGATATAAGCTGCTATTTATCCATCATTTTCCCTGCTTTATTTATTCATGCTTGGTTCTGGTTTGATTTCCTGTAGAAATAGCATTGCTCTCTTACGCAATGAGTTACAGTAGTGTAAAGTTCCAGTGAGTGCAGTTGTTTTGAACCAACTGTGTGACGTGACTCATTCCTCCCTTTATGATCCTATACTGGGATTTCCTCACACCTGGATGGATTTTGGTTTTGTGTCTATGCATGTTGTTTTCTATTCTGAGGTCATCGTATTCAAATGCTACTTTTGTTCTAAGGTACTTGAACTTGCTGGTACTGTTTTGTGGACTTAGTGTGCACATGAAATACTCTTTAGTGGCAAAGTCTTGTCTATTTGCATGTTCCCACCCTGAAGTCTTAGTGTTTCTTACCTACTGGAAGTGGAGTATGCCTGGCTCTGTCTTAGGCCTGGTAATCAAAATTTGAAAAGTTTTGGATTCATGTTGCAGGGGAGATTAGGCAGCCCACTCTGACAGTGACAGAAAGACCACAAAAAATAAATACCTTGTGTAGTTTTGCTCCTCAGACCAATTGGAACAGATGTGTCCTTTGCTTGCTTGCTTATTTTTGCTGCTGTAATATCTGTTTACTTGAGTAGCTCCCTCTCACCAGGCATCAGCTACATGTTCTTTCTGAGAGCCTTTCCCACAGCTCTTTCTGTCTCCCACGCTTTCTCCTCCTCACTCCCAAGTCAATACCGTAGTTCCCTTAGTTCCTCACAGAGCTTTTGAATGGGAAGAGTCAGACACCTGCTGAGCTGGCTCAGGGCTGTATACAGCGCTGACTGCTTAGGTGGAAGGGTGACTGCCTGTTTTGTCTAGTCCTTGAATTACTGTGGCAACTAATCTGCATATTTCACTTGTAGCAAACTTGAATCAGCCCCCTCACACTTGTGCAACTCTCATATCTTAAAGAATCTATTACTAAGTATTAATTACTGTCTGGAACACTACACACACGCACACCCCAGCACTAGTGACTTCAAAAAGATATGGGTACAAACGAGCTGTGATTTCTGAGCACGGTTTCCATAAGAAGCAAGGGTACAAATGGAGGTAACCAAAGACTCTTATGGTGTTAGCATGCAAGACTGGACTGTGAGAACCTGGACTGGATTTCCATCAAGATCCTTGGACATTGATATATTTGTCAAAAAAGCATTGGCAATGCCTCTGAGGACTTCCCTCCACATGCTGAGCTAAAGAGTGAGTTTGGAAGTCTAGGCTGGGAAACAGCTTCACAGAATTGTCACTAGGTGTAAGGTGTTCTCCCAAGAAATAGTTGCAATATTGACTGCAGCGACAACTTTAAACTTTTTTGATCTTACCTGGTTATATCTGTCCTAGGGAGGCTTCAGTACCACAGATGTGTTTTGTCTGCCTGCACAGTTTCAATTAGTGCTGTCTGTTCCTGACAACAGTGCTGAGTCCCTCAAAAGTGCTTGTTTATTGCCTTGAAAATCAAATTTTAGTAATTTTTTCATCCGGATAAGTGCCTATCCTATTTGAAGTGCTTTTTCAGTACTACTTCTCCCTTTCTGCCCCACGGCTGAATGTAGAATCCATCTCTGTCTGATTAGTACACTTACTTGTATTAGGAGTCAAAAGAAGCATCTGGGAGAGCAGAAAATCTGATTGATATTTTTATCAGTTTTTCTGTAGATTGAGAAGATCTCACTCCTAAGTGAGAAGTGTAGTACAACTCTCAAAAAAGCATTGCGACAAAGTTTTCTTTTTCCCGTTGGAGTTGGTTCTGAGTCTGTTGTCCTGGCTTGTCCATGCTCAGTTCGTTTTCATCAGAGTTTTTGCCTTTGTTTGGTTTGACCAATCCCACACCCACTGTATGTAAACATTGAATGAGATTCAGTGAGTAGAATAAGAAAAATGAGAACTAGCCCATTAGGCAAGAGAGCAGAATCCTATGAAGGCACTGCATTAAAAAATAATAATTAAATGCAACTTGATATTCCAACAGTATAAATAGTGACAAACTGCATGCTTTAGGAGACAGGATAGTTAGAAATACAGTTCCACTGATTAACCTGTTTGGTCTCCTTTTAAAACATTCTTCAAGTACTGATCTCGTCTTTATTTTGCTTCAGACGCACCACAGATGTACTAGGGAAGAGAACATTCTTCCGTGTTTTATGGTCACATTAAAAGGAATAATTCTGTATTGAAAATAATGTGGTAACCTTCTCCAAGATTTTTTTTTGCTCCTTGTTTCTGTGGCTTTAAAGAGAAGGGTGCTCAATCTGTATGGTCTTTTTCTACATGACAATACATCTCTCTTACGGAGCATTGTTTCTGTTTGCTCAGTTTTGTCAGAAATGCATGGCCATGAAAGTCAAAATGATGGTGGTTATAGACATTTTTACTCCATTATCTGTTGTTTGCATGGCTTTTGTTCAGCCATTGTTTACATGCCCTCTAATACCAACATCTCCTGAAGTCTTACGTAATATAGGAGCAAGTTTAATAGAAAAAGCAGCGTAGGTAGGCATCAAGTGTGTAAACTATCACTTGTTTTCTATACATACAGGATGAATTCTCTTTTCTGCTCTTGCAGTCTACGATTGTTGTTTCCTAATGTCTGTGGCATGATGCAAACTGATAAATATTTCTTCTGTAAACAGTGCAAATATTTTTAAACAATTTCTCTTTCTCCCTCTGGCTGAACCAGACAAACTTTGTTTTACCAAATTTCTTCTACTCAGCCACTGGTTTGGCATCTTTATTTCAGATAGGATGCATCATTTCAGAATGTTAATTAGGGGATTAATGGAACTGGTTTGGTGACTAACTGCACTTCTCCGTGTGTGTGATTTTGGGGAACATTTCTGTAAGTTTTAGATTCATATGTTCAACACTATTAGTGATTTCTGTGTACGGAATGTAGTTTTTATTTACTCTGTACCAGAAATCAGCTATCAGCAGAGGAGGGAAAAGACACGTTGTTACTAGCGAAACAGAAGTAAGGAGCAGAGTGCAAAATTTGAATGAGGAGTGGGATGTTTAATTTCACTCTTTCAGCACACAGAGATATGCTGTATAAGGACCCTATAGTTCTGGAAGTCAGGTAGCCTGGAATAGCCTGTTGATCATACCAACAGCATTAGGAGGATTTGACTGCTTTTTTCTTAGACCCTTTATTTGATGTTGATTTACATTTTCTTTTTAAGAACATGGGATTGGGACTTCTTCTAGATGAATCATTATTCTATGCATACAAAAATTTCCTCGTGGAACAGGTGTAAGCAGTTTGATGTCGTTGCATGAGGATCCTCAGTCGCTGTTGCTGCTCAATACTTCTGTTCTTAGGTGTTGATCAGTCAGAAGGGCTCTAAAATGCTAACCGTGAGTTCAGCGTTAAATAGTTGAGTGTTTAATTCTGATAGCTTGCCAGTCCGTAATTTTTATTATGTCTCTCTCTTTTCTAGCAAGATTTTAGTAATGCTAGATAGCTTGTCTTTTGCAAGACGAATTTTCTTGTATCCCTGGAATTGTACTCTGTGACTTTAATATCGTGTACTAAACAGTTATATTAAGCATATCCACCAATCATTCTTGACAAGCCTTGTGATAAAGGATTTTTTGGTGATTAGTTTAAGTTAAACATTTGACTTTTGAACTCATTCTTGTGGTATGTTTGAAAATACTTGTGACCAAACAGTGTATTTTGATGAATAACAAACTGCAAACATTGCTGCTTTTTGTTATTATAATGAGGAATAATTGACATTCTGGTGTTGATGTAGTTGATGTTTTACATAAAGCTTTAAAAGAATTCAAAATACTTTGTTATTTTGCTCTTAATACAGACAAATATGTTGGGTTTTTCTCCAGAAACATTTCTAAGAGGATTTTGAGACTTTAAATTGTATTTGGAATATAATTGAGTATACAGAGTAAGCACTTAAAAATTCTTATTATGGGTGAGAAAAGGGTAGAGTTCAAAAAAAAAGTAAATGTGACTTATAATCGGGAATGCTGTGAATTTTGTAGAGCACGATGTGCATTTCACTGATCTCTAAGTGATGCTCGTCTTGTATTGCTTTGTTGGCAGCATGGTCAAGGATGAGCGAGTCCTATGGCTGCAGTCAGCTGTGCTCTGGCCCACCTGCTGGGCACTGACCCATTGTTGTCGTCGGGTCTCTTTTGATCTCAGATACCAAAGATTCCTGCCTTTACTCTTCTTCTGTGTCAAAAATCCATGCTTGTGATTATACTAATTGTTGATACTGCACTGCTCCAGTTAGAGATGTAGACTTTTGGAAGTGCACAAAGTCATGCGGATAAGGTGTCGGAGTTCAGTATCCTTTCTTGGACTCTTTTAATGTGAGAATTGAAGTCTTAAAAAATAAAATCTTTTACTGGGTAATCCATAAAACTGTTTGTAGGTTTTAGATCCTAGCTAGGATCCTTTATTCCTAGCTAAAGGAATAACTTTAGCTCTTTTCACCTCTATAGGAACAGTTTTCAGCTTGTAAAGAAAAGCACTTGAGCGAGTGGAACGTGATGAAAGGCTTGCAAAGTGAAAAAGATGCAATTTTTCCAATTTTACTGTTATACTAATAAAAGATTTTCTTACTCTAAACCTGTTTTACTTAAATATTTTGGGTGCTCTCTGGACATTGTAATAGCTAAGTGTTGCAAATATGATTAAAATTAGTGTTTCAGAGGGGAAAAGTTATATATTCTTAAAATTATGGTGGTTTGGGATTTTTGCTTGATTTTGATGGGAGGTGATGACAAGAATTTGATACTATGCAAAGATATAGGAAGATGGTATTTAGCTGATATCAAAGTTGTACATGGAGTGAGGAAGCATTTGGTTCTCAGTGTTGCAGTAAGAAGAGTGATTTAGAGAAATGATGTGTAAAATAGTTGTCTTTTATTTGCAGTTAATTTTCCAGGTTTTCTGAACGGTCAGCCAAAGGAAAGATAATGTTGAATCCCAAAATGTATGTTGCAGTAGTTAATTGGATGGATAAGTTTTCTTCAGAGTTAAAAGCAATTCTTACATTTTGTCTTATATTTCTACCATGGAAGCTTTTAGAAAATATTTACATTTAATAGAATCCTTTGCAGTTCTATAACGTCTTGAGATGAAGTTGAGATAGTGCACTTTGAATTTTTTCTCAGCATGGAAAGTATCCTGGTGGTAAAATTGATTTTTTAAAAATTGCCTTTTTTAATTGCTGATAGTTGTTTCAGGGAAATGGGAAGACGCCTCAATTTGATTCCTCTCCTAGATTACTACCATGGTTAAGCTAAGAAAACCCATCAAGATAACTGATGGTGCTTGTGATGTAGAGTTTCTGTTTATTGCCCAATATGAAGCTGAGCATGGGGTTTTACCGAGAGTGCGTATCTGCTTGCACATCTTGCTGTACTGGTTAAATATGGTATTATCTCAAGTTCTCATCATTTTCAAAAAGCTGATGTAGCACAACCATTCCTGGAGTTCTGCGAAATAAATCGTTTGAATGGGCTTGTATCTGGTCCAGGCAAAATCAATTGAGCTAATTAAAACTGCTGGAACTAACCTGACTGACCTTTCATGAAGTGAACTGGGAAGCCCTCAGTTACGTGCTCGGCCAGCAGAACTCCAAGGCCAGAAGCAGGTTGGTGCAGGAAGGGGGATGGGGGTAGGGACATTTTGACTCAGCACGATTTCTTCTGGCAAGAGCAGCTTGTGCGTTCCCATAAACTGATCTGCACGTAGGAATATTGCTTCTTTCCAGGGAAAAGACAGTCCCTCCCCAACTTCTGCTTGTTCTTAGCAATGCACAGATATTTATAGGAAGCAAACCAGTGGATCATTAGAAATGTTCTTCGTACAATGTCTCCTTAAACTGGAGGTGGTGGTGTGCTGGAATGTGGGGATATCTTTGTGGCTGTTTCTTTCCTCAGTCTGATTCTTTTGAAAGCATCCTATTCTGCTTGTATTTTCCATACTAGAGGTTTGCAGAAAAATGTTTATACTGCAGCTTCAAACATTTACTGAAATGCTAGAAAACCTAAAGAATTTCTGTGGATTCCGTATATTAAGATCAGATGTGGGAATGTCACATTGAATATCTGCTGTACAAAACTCAGATGATTTTAATGGAAAACAAGAATCTGAAATGGTACGTGCCTAGTGGCAAAATAAAAAAGCAGAGGAAAGGGAATGGACAGAGAGAATTATATAATGGGTCGGAATTACACCTTGGTGGTTACAAGTCCATTTCTCTGCTGTGCTGACAGAGAAAGTAATTGCTGCACTTATGTCATTTTCAATGATGTGAAACTAGTTTTACAGCAAAGTGCAGTATTTGAGAGAGCCTGCAATGTGAGCAATAGAGTAATCCAGCTGATTGAAATGTCTTGTGGGCTAAGACAGTTTCAGCTACAGAGCAGTTTGAAAAAAACCCAGTTTTTTAAGTGTATAACAAGACTCTAAACATTTTTAATTTTTTCAATAGTAATGTATCAACTGAAATGTGGTTTTATTGATTTTTATTACTCTTAGAGTTAGCTTAGAACATAAATGGCAATAATACTATCAATCAATAGTTGAAGATGAAGTGCATAAGACGGATGTTTTCAATAAGAAAGCTTATTTCATCATGAGTCAAAACAAGTGGAGTTCCTTATTAAGGCTGGTGGTTATTGAAGCAAAACTTAATAACTTACTAAAAAGCAGTAAAAGGTTTAAGTTATGTAGTTGTTACTGTGTTGGCTTGTGCTCAGCCTGCATTTCATAAACATTGTGTGAGCTGGTGTGTCTGCATATTTGGAGGGGGAGCATAACCTTTGTGTTTGGGAAACCACAGCCTCTACCAGTGACCAGGCATCTGCTTCAGGGCAGGAAGGCATTGGCAGCCGTGGCCAAATCTGCCGTGTCGGCTGCAGATGGTGACTATCAACCTGTGCTTGTGACTCTTCCACCTCATCTCTTACAAGTAACAAAAGCCTGGTGCTTCTGTGGTTCTGACCGCTCACACTTGTGCTGGCGTCAGCTGGCGTGGCACCTACTCCAGTGAAGGGAACTGGAGTGGGGAGCAAGCCCCAGCAGCCTTTGAAAGAGAGGTTATGTGTTCTGAATTAGATTTACATAAGCTGTTTAACCCACTGTTCTATGCTTGGGAAGAAGGCCTTTAACTTTAGAAGTATGGATTATTTGGGGCAATTGAATGCCTTTCGATGGTACTGATTTGCAGACTTGGGTGATCTTGGACCTTCCTGAGAAGAAAGGAAAGGGTGGGAATGGACATTGCTGGCAAATCCTAGCTGAAAATGTTTAATTTAAAATCATGTGGCTGGAACTTTCATACCAGATTTTGTTCCTGTCAAAAATTGCTAAAAGAATAGTTAGAAACAGATGATCTTATATTTAAAAGAGAGAAGAACATTCTTCATTACAGATGTTAATTGTATTCAGAGAAAAATATTTCTGTGGAATGCTCATGGTCTCTGGAAAGCTTATGAGAAGCATGTATCTGAAGGAGAGAATTTGTGGAGAAAGGTACACTTGTCTACATAGTCACTACTAAGACTTTTTTTCCTACAATACTGATATTTGAGCATCATTATTCGCTTTAAAGAATGTTATTCCTTGAAAATGCAAAGTTGTTTTGAGGTGTGTGAAGATTACTAGTCTCTTCTGTCTTGAGCTGGATTTCTCCTGCACATTCTAGAGGCTGGTTTTCCAAGCTAATTTCACTCAATCTCTTTCCTTTGGGTTTATCTGGGATTTCCATTCTCTGTCATGACAACCTGGATACTGGAAGAACAATCGGAAAGTGTTCTTGTTTCTCTAACACAGTATCATTCTTCATCTGCATGACATTAGTTATAATTTATATGATATCTTCTGTGTGCTTCACAGTTCTTTCTGAGCAAGGCTGTCTGTTAAGAGGTGAAGATCACTCCATTTCTTCTTGCCGTAGGGCCTGATTATTTCTTATTGTGTCAGTTCATAATGGATTAATACGATAATGGGGTAAATTAGGACATAAGTATATGTTATCGAAATTTTTAAGTTTTACAGTTTATAAAAGATAGAGGATATTGATTTAAAGATAATTTCCTAGAATGTGCCATGACAGTGTTTTTTAAACGCCTTGTTATAGATGGACCCAAAAGAATTAAATATTTGTAATTATTTTATTATAAAAGACTCACTGAAAGTGTTTTTGAATGTGTAATGATTCAGCCATAATAGTCTTCTAAGTATGCCTTTCTTAGTGATAGGAGCACGTTTGCATCAGTTGCAGTGAAAGGTTGGTTAGAAGTAGACTGGTGAAATTGCATTAGTGTTGCTGTCATGAGCGCTGCTGTGGAGAGTTTAAATGGCTTTTATTCAGGTTCACTTGTGGAAACATATCCCTTTCTGGTTTGTCAGTTTTCTAGCACTTGTATCACCACAGTGTTTGCTTTGGAGGAGCTGGAGTTAGTTTTTGATATACTAGTGCTATTTTCAGCTAGCTACTGACACTGGTTTTATATTTAAAGATACTGTATTCCAGCGTTCTCATTATATGCTTTTGACTAGTTTTGTGTCCTCTGTGTAAGATGATGACAGAGACTGTCAGTATATGAGCCTCAGAATAGTGACTTCATTTTCTGTGCATTAGAAATTTCAACTGAAATAATTTGACATTCATCTTTGTTCTCTGCTAGTCCTGTTCTCTGTTTCTCAAGGTACTGTGCATTAATCTAGAAGCTTTTTTCTGACGTCTTAAACTGATTAGTTACCTGTGTTTCTGTAACAAGGTTTCACACATCTCACGGTCTAGTGTAGAGTGCTGGCAAGTAGCTTGTGATGTCATGGTCAGATTTTTTTTTTTTGAGCTTTGCCTGCTTCATGTTGGTCTTTTAACCATAACATTGTGTGGTTTTTGTCTTTCTGTAAATTTGTGTACACTAAATGAATAAACTGATCTAGACACAGCTGACTTAGCACAAAACTAGTTGAGTACTCACATTTCTACTCTGGCCTTAACATAGCTTTGAGCTAGAACAGAGGCTGTAATACGGATTTTTTTTTTTTTAAATTTATTTATTTACTTGCCTATTTACTTTTCCTGTCTCTTGCCTGACAGCAGTCAGTGCTTTATAAACTTGATACTTTCAGAGCAAGTATTTCAGCAAATACAGTATGAAACATTTGTGTGGGAGAGTCAAAACATTGTATTTGTTAACTGTTAGTGATTAATGACTGTCCAAGTAATTTAAAAATTACTGATTTTCAATGGTCAATTTTCAAAGACAAAATGAAAACCAAGGAGAGCAAAATTAAGATGTGTGATTGAGACTGACACTTCAACCTCAGTAGGTGCCACTGTGTCAAAAAAGATCAGCTGTTGAGTGAAGAGTACAATTAACTCTTTTTTTTTTTTTTTTTTTTTTTCCATTTCTGTATTTCCTCAAGATCTCTGATGTGTAAAGGCAATACAATTGTATATGGCAAACAGGGTTGTAGAATCATTCAAATAGAAGGAACTTCAGCTGTAGTCTGAGCTCCTGCTCACATCAGGATTAGCACTGAACTTGCGCAGCGTTGGCTAAACCTTTGTCAAATTGGATCTTGTTTTGATTATTTATTTCTTTTGTAATGAAGAAAAAGCTGTAAGTTGGAAAGAAAAGCATTTAGACATTTAATTAAACTTCTCTGAAATATGAAATTATTATTTGAATATATTCACTGATGCATTAATTTTGTGAAATATGGAAAGCGTGTGAAGCAGTATACAAAGACTATAACTGATAAATAAATATTTTTCATTTTAGAGCCTTGATGAGTATGAAGATGATGAAGCAGGGCAGAAGGAACGAAAGAAAGAGGATGCTATTACCCAACAGAATACGATACAAAATGAGAGTTCCAGTGCAGATACCTCTGGCTCATACTTACTCCAGGTGAGTTCATTTTGGTATTTTACTCAGATTTAAAACTCATACTGATTTTTTCTTTGTATTTCTTAACAGTAGATTATACTTTACATGAAAAAAACCTTAAAGTTCAGGAGTTGACACATTACTGAAAACAGAGTATGAGGTTCCATTCCTCACACTTAACGCTACTGAGATGAAGATTCTGACAACAGAATCTTCTATTTCTGTAGAGGCCTTGAAGGTAATAGTTTTGATGTTCATCATGGAACTTACTATTTAGTGAGGGGAAGAGAAACTGGGAGATTCAAGTGAAAAACACTGACAGGTTTAGACTATTCAATTAATTGGAGGTAGACTTTTAAATCAGGACATACTTTCTTAATTTATTTTGTCAATTAACTTCTAATTACTGATTCTGAGATTGAAACCAACACAGAAACTCCTAGTGTAAATACCCCTCACCTCTGTGAAACCTCTTCTCTATTTTTATTGCTCTCCAGTCCCCTGACCACACTCATTCCTGCAGTCCTTGCCCCCTGACATCAAAACATTGCCAATTATGCCCAGTACACCCCTCCTTCATACTATACCACCTGTGACAAATGTTCTGTCTCTTTCCTGAGTGCCCTAAGTCTCTTTTAACCAGTCTTGTTTCTCCTTCTGTTGCCTAACAGCATGTACAAACCCCAGCTGTACAAACTGAGGCCATCCAGCTCTGCCTCTTGACTCCAACAGAGGCAACAGCACCTGCACAGGGAGAAAAACATGCGAACAAACTAAGCACGTGGTGATCATGGGTAGTTTTCTAACCACCCATAACCACAGGGGGCATGGCTGGATTGGTGGATCTCGATGCACTTTCCTTCTGCCCAGTCTTTCATATGCTCTTGGTTGCTTTTAACATTGAGAAGAGCCTGGGGCAGAGAAATCTACAGCTTAATTACCTGAAATGTCAAGATCAGTCTCCTTTTGTTAAAGTTGAATCTGTCATTTTCCATCTGTTTCCATATGATTTCAGCAAGGTGTCCCAGTGGAACTCATGGGGAACAACTGCTTCCTCTTTACGTAACTGAGTGCTGCAGAGAGAGGATGGCTCCTCTCAGCTGCCTGTTCCCTAGGCTGAAGAATTCTATTTTACCTGGTCGTTGCTCATACAGGAGTTACTCAGTAACATTCTATACTTTCCAGTTTGACTGTTTTGTTTGGTACCCAAAACCAGAGCCAATAAAACATTCAGTACAGCATGCAGTCATAGAGTGGTTTAGTGGTGGGGTCTATTTTGTTGTCAGTTTTTTTCCTAATAATTCCTGATACCTGTCTATTTGTCTCCTGAGCACTGAATTTACTGTTTATGTTCTATGCCTAATCAAACTTAACATTTTGGAGTTATCTGTGAGTGAGAATAACAAGCTCAGAGGTCGATGCCTGTGTAAATTAAGAAACATGTTCACCTTTTGTTTCACTTATGTACACTATGCTTATGTACATAAAATTTAATCTCCTGTTTTACCTCCCAGTCACTCCCAGTAAAGGAGTCCTGCGTGTTTTTACAGTTGATCTGTATCTTTTCTGTTCTGAATAGCATCTGTGGACATCTCCTTCCCAAATACATTGAAAAGCACAGGTTCCAGCACAGGTTCCTGTGACAGTCTTCCAGTTGGTTATTCCATCCACTGTGAAAGCTGACCATCGCAGTCCACCATTATTTCCTGCCTTTTCACCAGTGATTTATTCACAGAAGGACGTTTGCTTTTATTCTAAGAGGAGATTACTTTCTTTAATAGGCTTTAGGGGGTGTCTTTGAAATGCACTATGCTGTCAATCGAATTTCTGTCCTGGACATGTTTTTATAACTTAAAAGAGCTGTATTAGATTTGCGAAGTGCGGCTATTCTACGAATTCCCTGGTGACTCTTCCACATGGTATCATATTTACTCAGTTATTCCCTAATTATTCTAGATTTGCTAGCAGCACTTTATTTAATATAAATATCAATTCTACTCATCAATAGTTCTCTCTTTGTTTCAGAATCTTCTTGAGGATGATGTTTATGTTACCCCATGGTACTAGGACAGTTTTAAATGAGAAGTTGTATTTGATGTCAAGTAGTTTAGCTATTAACATTTTTCAGTAATATCAATAGTTTCTTCAAATCTCAAGGAGTAAATAACTGCCTCATTCTGGCAGGTAACATTTTAAAATTCATTTTATTAATTTGTTTTCACATTCTAACAGTTTTTCTGCTGTGAATAGACCCTTCTCCAGGGGGAGTGCTCTGATACGACACTCTTACCATTCTTTTTCATGGTGAACATCAACAAAAATATTTCTGCAAAGCAACTGTCTCCCCTGAGTATGCCTCGTATAACCAGATCTGTTGTCTTTGCAGATTCATCAGGAGTCATCATTCTGAAAAGTTTTCATGCTTTTTTCCAAGTTGTTTGTTCAACTGTTTCTTACAGTGTTCACTCTGTTTTCACTTCTTCAGCAGATATTCCAGAAGTTGTCATTTTTAGTTTCCCCTAGTGGTATTATTATATAATGTTTTGGCTATATTCCCATGCCCTCTTTTTTCCATCTATATTTATATTTTCTATTCTTCTTGACCAGCAATCTCACTTTTTATTTACCAAACTGTCTGAATTAATTGTATCCTACATGTTTCCAAGTTTGTCATCTCTGTATTCCAGCAGGCACTACTTATTTGTTGACAGAGCAGCAGGAGTGTCCTGTTACAGAATACAATACAGAAGAGAGTCCCAGGTCTCGGATCTGGCAAAGGCCCAGGGTGGCACATGTACAGAACAGATGGACCCGTAGGAAGTTGTAACTACTAAAACTTAATCAGTTTAATACTGGCTCTGTCAACTCGCTTTTTCTTTGAAGATTTAGAACTTCCCCATTTTGAACAGAATTTGAAAGCAGTGTTATTTCAGCTTTGATGAGTTAATTTCCTTTTGATTCTAGTATGTGCAAGACTAATACTCTTAAAAAGTTGAGCTTATGCTGTAGATGTAAGAACTCATTTTAAGTTACCATTGACCAATATATATTTTACTTCTATGTACTAAGAATAAATAAATTTCTGTAGTTACAGCTACAGTTTCCTCTACTTGTCCATTCTTATTATCATTTAATGAAATTTGTAAATATGTAATTATTGCAAATATGGTAAATTAGATGGTGTTGACTTCATATTTGATGAGGAAATACATTGCTGAATAAGGTTTTCTTTCCAGTCCTAATCTGATTTTTCAGTTCTGTTTTAATATTGTCAGAGGTTGCAGTTCTCATTTTCTTAGGCAATATGTACATTTTTTGAAAACTCTGGCTGAGTTTTAAGTTCTTGATCCAAAGCACAGACATACCAGGTTTGTTTAAGAATAGATCTAAAAATATAGCAGACTTGAGTATTTTCCCTGAAGCAGAGTTATTTGACTGAAATCATCTTCTGAATTATTTTATATTGGCAATATGGAAAATGGTAAGTCTAGCAATGTTACAAGTACTGAAAAACTATTACAATCAAAGTTATTTAACTTTAGCAAAAGATAGTGTGGAAAGCCACACCTTACCAGGTGAATCAACATTGAATCCGCTTCCAGACACGAGTGTTATATCCGCCTCTGACTTTCTTTCTTGATTTTCCTCCTATTCTTAATGCTGCACTTCAGTTGTTCTAATCTTGTGAGTTACAGCGCTGTGGGCTCCTCCAGTGGTGTGTATGGGGATGCAGACTGAGGGTGATAAGTCATATATCAATAAGCTTAGAACTTTTACAAATGAGCTAAAAATCTGTAATGCTAAGTACATGCATAGTTAAAACTACTACTTAAAAGTTACTGAAGTTTCTACTTTAACTAGAAATCTTCCGAGTCTGGTAATTATAGAAATCTAGCTCTTGTGTAGCAGAGATGGTAAAATTGAAAATAGTGCAAAACTATTTGATAGCAATGTCTTTCTTGCAGGCGGATAGAAATGATACGTTCAAAATAGTGAACGTCTCTTAACTGAAAATGGTGTTAGTATTTATGTGCCATAACGGAAGCTTGCATCAAAAAAATCTACAAGATTTGGCTGGAAAAACAATTTGTTTAATGATGATTTATTTTTAAGTCTTTTAGAAGACTTGCTGAGTTCCAGAATGTGGAAAAGACATTACTATGAGCGAATGCTCAAAAAACCCCTGCCAAAAAACACCATGCGCAAGGCTTTTGTATCAAAGAAGTCAGGTTTGCTGATACCATGGTTATGTGCCTCTTGGAATTCAGTTGTTTGTGCATCTGGACTCCTGAAATATTCCCCAAATATGTGCCCTTCTTCATGTAATCCTGTGGCGGTAGGGTTAACATAGCCTCTGTGTCATTCTGAAAGTGGCATCTGAGCATGGTAGCATGTTGTGATGTGTATGTCACCTTACGGTGTTCTTGGGAAATTGGGGAGCCAGCTGGGAAGGCTGAGAAGATTAATTCAAAGCTAATATAAAGCCTTGCAGTGGGAGACATGTACAGGTCCTCCATCCATTAAAACCTTCAGATTACAACTGGCTATTTTTTGGCAGTTATGCTAGAATAATCCAGAAGTATCATTCTCAATACTCTGGAAAGAGTTTGAAATCCTTTGCTTTATGTTATCTTTGATTCCTTTCTCCTTGCATTTTATTTCAAATGGTGTAGTGTCTGTAAATGCTAGTTGTGAAGAGCACAGTGTACTGAATGAGTACGCTGCAAAAAATTTATCAGCTGTGAATAACTGACATTTAAGATATGGGAGTTGAGTAAATATGTATTATCAAAAGCATCAAGAGACAAAAAGGTGTTTGAGGTCTTCAAAATTACTTTTGTCATTCGAATGAGGGTGGGGTTTATTGTGTTCTAAGATGTGTGTTTTTCTCCTTGCTGAAGACAAAAAAGGGCCTCGCTAGATGAGCTGAATCCTTTCCTCTCCCTGGAAAACTTGAACCAAACATGTCAGGATGTTTTTTTTATGCTAACAACATGGAAATAGGAATCAATTAGAGTGAGAGATACTGATTTTTGTGCCTGTGGGCATGGAAAGAGGAGGTTTTGAGTCACTTAGATAATGAACTTCAACCTCTGTGAAATTAGTATTCTGAATCCTTCAAGTGAAAGGTAATGGTTTATAAATGCTAGAATGATTTAGAGTATCTTACTGTAAAAAGGAAATGCTGATCTTTATTATTGTCACACAGAAACAGAATTTGTCCAGTGTATTTCTTAATTCCATATTAGGAAATTGGAGACCATAACTATCACAGTTACCAATATCTTTTGTGTCTGTACTGATTGCCAAGGATCTCACTGTAGTCATCTGCTAGAAACCTGCCTTGGTGTTTGTAGTGCTGGTATGAAACTGGTGGGGGAATTTTGCCTCTCAAGCATTATGAAGCCTGGGACCCCAGTATGAGACATGACTCACTCTTTTTTTTAAGCCATGACAACTGTTTTGCTGTACCTAATTGCATATTATATATTGCTGCAGAGCCCAGGGCATCATTCAAGACCTTTGCATGTCAGTTGGAAATAACAATCATTTTGTTCCAACCGTTAACTTGCTTTGTGTATGCAACTGTAATGCACATTTCTTGGTCTCTCTGTATTGCTCTTAGAATGTACATGATCAAGAAATTAAGATGTCAGATCTTACAAAATTATTTTATACAAGATACAGCATTGAGATACATTTTAGACAGTTAAACATCCACACTGAATTGCAGTCACCAACACAGAATGGATTTGCTAGACAAAAAAATGTCACTTCATTCGTAGCACTTAACCTTGTTAGACCGTAAGTTGTATTATATTCTTGCAGTAAGTACAAATTATGTGCATTAGCAGACAGACTAAAGCTTGATCCTAGTACTGAATTCCTGTGGAGCTGTTAATCCAAGACAATGAAAGGCAAAGCTGCCCTAGTTTTCAACTCAGAGCACTGACTTACATACACAATAGTATTGCTGTGTCTTGGATTGCTCTCACTCCTCTCTGTAGCAGCAGTGCAGGTTTTTGTTCTCTGCAAGAGAATAATTTGTGATAGATGCTTGGATAATCATTCAGTTAAGTGTAGAAATTACCCAGTACCTTTGAAAGAATACTTGTTGATTGGAAGTGAGGATGGGATGAAATGTCTACATAATCAGCATTAATGGTACAGTTCTGAAATTGTATCACAGTAGGTTGGGTTCATTGTAGTAACTTCAGTAGCGAATAGGTTAGGTGGCTGGTGAAGTCGTCTAAACTTGATTTATTAACATGACCCTTTAGTTATGCCTTGTGCATTTAGTTGTAAGTGATTCAAAAGCCTTTGAAAATTGAAGGAAAACCACATCTGATCTTTTTTTAACCTTTTGTTCTAAGAAGTCTTAACATTTCACCAAGACATTGCAGGCACTTTTTAAAAGGAATGTGGTCCAAAGATATTTCCACAGAAGTGTAGTTCTGTTTGCTTAAATACTATTCTTTTCTTTAAATGTGACCTAACACACTGAAATTTTTGGAAGCTAAAAAAGCTATAAATGTTTAAGAGAGGCACCTTATAAGCTTTGCTGAAAGCAGTTAATAAAGGTAAGGAATAAAATTCCTGCTTAGCTTTGTGGCAGACTGTGAGAAATGCAGGGATCTGAATTTGTTACATCTCCTTTCAGAATGACAGCTGAAAACATGCTTGACCCAAGCTTCCCCAGAGTTTTGTACTTGAATCTTGTGCCAAGAATATACTGCCAAATAAA
The DNA here is from genome assembly GCA_013398015.1 of Oreocharis arfaki. NCBI lineage: Eukaryota > Metazoa > Chordata > Aves > Passeriformes > Paramythiidae > Oreocharis > Oreocharis arfaki. The sequence goes on along the minus strand of VZRR01006884.1, from coordinate 485,663 downwards.
CCAGTCAAGTTGCACTTTTTGCTGTTTTGCCTCTTCTGGCTCTTCATTTTGCACAGCAGTGTAATGTCATACAACATCATTTTACTGTCATTATCCAAAGTATGTGGTAATAATGTTCGTGCATATTCATACATGACCACAGCCTTTCAAAGGTGTCTGGCATCTAGGTTTCATGTAGTTCTTGCAAAAAACTGTGTGCATGCATTCCAGAGTAATAATTCATCTTTTGTAAGTATATTGCTGGGATGTTGCTTGATGTTAATTTCTATCCATAGAGAAAATGTGGTTGTGCTACACTAGGCATGCCCAAATGTATTAAACATGTTTTCTTTTCAGCACTACATTTCTTTAGAAGTCAGGAGTTATTTTGCATAATAACATGGTTATAATGTTGGTATTGTTTTAAAAAGTAAGAAAGTAAATGGGATTAAAATATGTAAATTAGAGTGATGTATGTTTGAGTTTGTGAAGTCATAAGTAATTCTGCCAAATGAGGTTGTATGACTCTAATATTTGAGAGTTAACTACCAGATAGTATTCATCTTGAGTTTTCTGTTTGCAGGTGGAGTGTGATGTACTTCGCAGAGATTATATGAAAGCAGTCATTAGTATCCACAAAGCACTTAAGGAATAATAGTGACTGCAGTAGAAAGACTCATGAGGAAATCTGACTATATGTCTAAAAGTGTTTGCATAAAAATTAGTTAAAAATTATGCAAATTTAATGGTCTTTAAGTATTAAAAGATCGTTAGTTTTTAAGATATATTTCCTTAAGTCAGTTTTCTGTGTGTGCAGTGTTTTTAAAGTGACATTACTTGGAGGGAATTTGCTGCCCTGTACAGGTTATGACATGAACCAGGTGCTTCAGTTACCATCTGCCACTCCTGTGGCTTGGGAGACCCAGATGATTTCTGTGATCTGTGTAAGGAAAACAGGAACACAGGAATTTTATGTTTTCATGGTCACACATGAAGTGTGGCAATCACTTGAGTAATTTCTAGCAATGTGGGCCTATATTCAGAGCAGTTTGAGTATGTTAATAACAATAATTAAGGCACGTGTCCGCTTGGCGAAGAGCTAGCAAATGTGAAATACTGACCATTACTCACTGAGTACTGTTCTTTGTGTTCCACCTAAGAGATGTTGTGGAAAAGTACATCATGAAGTGATGTCAGGAAGGGCAGTATCATGAGTTTGAATGAAAGTTGCCTAAGTCTAGGACGTTCTGACCCGTTCTGAATTGGTTGACTTCACAGTCTTGATTTGCTTTAAATGCTTTTTTATGTGTGCATTATTGGAGGCCGGAAACCAACTCCCTCCATGTGGTAACTTTGTACTTAATCATCAAGGTAACTTCTGAGTTTTGGAGTAATGATGTTGCATGATGTTCTTGTCTGATATAACTGGAGGTTTTAACTACACTCAAGGATTTGTTTTGAAAAAAATGAGATTGCTAGTTTTTAGTTACATTGTATGGATTTGTGTTTTTAGTAGAACAGCAGTTTTTAAACAGTGGAGTCTGAATTTCTCATGGGAATGGGCTATGTCGGAAGATGTTGTAGCAGCATAGGTTTCTCTGCCAAAATCTTCCTTCTCTCCTGTCATGTGAGCAAATTTAGTATATATGCATCTGTTGATATAGTGCTGCTGATCCGTGTGTGTTCAGTGGATTTTACTGTGCCAAAGGATCTGCACACGCTCAGCAAATCTGATTCAGCTGTATTGCACGTGTGCTATCCAATAATGCTGCTTTTGGAAAGTGCTTTCAAGTGAAGCTGTGATCCTTTTTGCCCCTGAGAAATGAGTAAACTGAGAGCTAGCAGTTACTAATGTGAGACCAAAGGGAAAGAGGGTGGCTTTAAATTGCCCGTGAGCCAGCTAAAGTTGCTTGGCTAGCAGTGTGTAGCCTTGAGGATGCAGTTTGGGCATCCCTACTTTCAGTTGCCTGACTTCTGCTCTTGGAGGGAAATACTGATACTATCAAGATTTGTCTTCCTGACGACTGTCCAAGAGGAGAAATCTTCCCATTTGTTTGTGGAAGGCATTATTTGTGTTCAGTGCTTGATCACTGTCAGCATAAATTTGATTACCTTTGATGGCAAACTTTGCTTTTCTTAGAAAGAAAAACAAAATTATTAACATTTTTAACATCTGTGCTCAGTAGAGTTTAATTTAGTGGATAAGTGGCTTAAGCTTAAAATTTTGTTTGATGAATGCATTCACTCCCAGTAAATAGAGCTAAATGTACCCATGAAGTCTCTTAAAATTGAATATTTGATTCTGTGTGTCTGTGTATGTGTGCACCAGCTGTTTGTCACAGGACCTGCATGAAAACGAAAGTTGAATCAAGCTTGTATCTGTGAAGGCAAGGCTTCTTGTTCTTACTTTAGATTCACAGTTGTGCCTAGGAACCTTCAGGGTTTTCTGCACAACCTGGTCTTTGGGTACTTTTTAGATCCTTATGCAGAGCAAATGTGAAGCAAAGTGTGTAACTTACGATTTCTTCCTTGCAGTTTCACTTAAGTTGGGTTGTGATCCTTCCACTAAGATTTCATTTTCTGGGGTCTTTGTTTACTTTTATTTTAATTTTTTTCTTGTCTGCAGATGTTGCTGCTGTGTACTCAGCCTGTATGAATGGATATTTGTTTTGTTGTTGCCCTGTTTGTTTCTTTCACCGTGGAGTTCATGAAGCTGTGCTCCAGAATTACACCAGCATTAGCCATTGCTACACTGATCTGGAGCCTTTTTTGTAAGCTTTATACAGATGTAAGGAATAGGAAGCAGTTTCTCAAATTCCCACCTAATGTTTTGAGCAGTCTAAAGGGGCCTCATGTAAAGGAATTTTTTGTTTTTCCCCACATGTTTTGTGTTTTGGACTGGCATGACTTTTAAAGTCAGCTAGGTTACAGTGGGTATCTCCTCCCAGTCTTAATTTTTTTTTGTGGGGAAAAAACAAAAGTGGTCCTGGAAGTATAATGATACACTGTAGCTGAAGTTTCTTTGGCAAAAAGAGTATTTGAGCACATACAAATTTATTGAAAAGGAGGGTCTTCCTGACATATCTACTTGTGCAAATAGATTATCCAGCCTGACCGATACCAAAAACTTCTGTGAGGTGTGGTAATACTCCTGATTCTTGCACTTTACTGTGCTTCTATGCTAGAGAGAGAATTTTAATTAATACTACTTTCATGCCAGGAGCAGGTCTGAAGCCTAGGTAACAGTTATGAGTACCTGCTGGGTGTGTACAGAGAGGGAGGAGGTCCTTTTCTGCAAGAACCAACATGGACCATGGACCAAGAGGCTCCCTGCTGCTGAGTGTCTTTGTGCAAGGTGGAGAGGGGGGACAACTTGCTCAGTACTGCAGAAGGATGAGCAGAAATGTATACTCTGCACAAATACACATAGGAATAGCTGTCAGACATTCTGTAACATGTATCATACACGCATTTTATTAATACCAATTTAAACAATATCATAGCAGTAGTTACTCAGATGTGCTGGTGCATTTGGAAGCTGCATATTCCAGTTCCATGGTGGTGGGAGGATGGTGGGCAGGAGAGCCTGCTTCTCCATCTCTACATCCTTGCAGTCTGGTGTTATTAATGTGATGGCTCAGGAGGGAGGAGGAATCCGTAATTCAGAGTTGTTTGGTGGAGACAGTCTGACTGTGTTTATACTGTTAAAAAGTGCAAGACTTGGGTGTGAGCTCAACTGCTGCACTGCTGATAGAGCCTGTGGCTTAATTATTAGCAACATTTTCTGGCATGGTTTTGGTTCTTGCTACCTAGTGCTCTCTTATGTCATACCTGGGGACTGTTTGAAGAATAACGTACCAGGAGCCAGTCCTCTTAAATAGTATGAACATCACAGCACCAGTTTTGGCTGCCTGTGTATTGCTACAAGGACATTGCTGGCCTTTGCCAGCTCAGAAACAACAGCATACCTTTAATCAACGCGCTGGGGTATGCAACACAGACCTAGGTGTCCTGCTCTGAAAACACTGCTTTGAGCTGTAGTTCAGCCCTTGGGTGATTTCAGATACTTTTGTCTGAGGGGAGCCTACAGATTCTTAGTTCTTAGGGATACCACATTATCTTTCTGGTCTTTTTTCCAGCTCAGCTTTTTCTGTTGAGTCTCTTGAGATCTAGTCAGGTTTTTTCAGCCTGATCTAATCAGCGGCTTCACAACTTTTGTTCTGAGTGCCTAACTGCTTGTCCTGAACTCTTTTGCTGACTCTTCGGTGTTGAATATTGCTGGGGTATAGAAATAGAGGATAACAAGTAAAAGAAAAGCTCTTGTTCATATGTTTAAATGTGTGTTTTTGGTTTTATTTCTGGGAGCTGTTTTCTTCTGGAAGATGCTTGGCTTAGCTGGGAGTTACTTTTACCTGCAGGTATTTCTTTAATTATTTTCTCTCACCTAATGTCCTTAATAGATTTCTTCATAGGTACGAATTGAAGATAACTTACCTTTCTGTTAGAACTCTGATTGAATATCTAGGTGTCCTTGCAGAGTTTCTCCATGGCTGCCTGGCTCTGTGTAAACAGGCAGATGAGTCATAACTCCCTTGGCTTCACAGGAGTAATATCTTTCACTTGAACCCTGGCATCTTAGCACATCTGTTAGTTCTTGTTTGAAGTTCTATTAATTGCATATTAATTAAAGGTAATAGATGAGGCTGTAAAAAATAATATTAAGGTTCACATAAGTAAGTGAACTGAGTTAAGGACATTGAACTTTTCCCTGACTGAAATACATTATTACAAACTGGTTTTCTTTATTTTTTTCAGTTCTTCCCTGCTGCACACCTCCCCTGTGTTTGGGGTTTAGCTCACTACACAGGCTGATCAGTATGTGGAAATAAAATTTTCGCTATTTCTTTCAATTTTTCCCATGTTCTTGTCTCCTTTTTTTTTTTTTTTTTTGGAGCAAATTTTCATCTGTAATTAATAACATGGTTTTTATTTCTTTACAAGTTATAAGTAATAATTTTGAAATCTCTAGGACATTTTAAACATATTATAGTCTTAATTTAAAAATATGTCTTTTGTTTATCGATCAACATGAAAACAATATGCTACAATTTAATAGGAGAAGATATTACATAAAAATACTTCTATGTAAGCATTTGATATTTGTAATATAAGTATAATGTCCCTTCCAGTTTTATAACCATTCATGCTTTCTTAACAGTTTTAGAAATAAAAGCTCATTTTTAGAATGCCTGCTTAAAAAAGAGATTTATTGAGAGAGCAAAGAGTGTATAAAGGTCATCTCTAGGAAATCCACACAAGGAAAAAATAAAATACAGTGACTCTTGGAAATAGATGTAAAATCTCGGCAGCTGGGAGAATAAGGGAAGGGGAAGGAGCCTAAGGTGGTTTTGTATGTACAAGTATTCTATTCAAGAAGAGGTCTAGAAAAGGCACAGTTACAAGAGGTGCAAGTAGTTGAATTAGAATTTCTGCTTGAACCTTATTGAAAGCATTTTGAGGGCTTCTAGAAAGAGTAGTTTGTGTGGTCATTACCGGAGACTTTTTTTCCCCTCCTCAGAGGTGAAAGCATTTTTGTTCAGAGTTGAATTTGTGTTGCATTTCCGTGAAAAACATCTCTAGACATTTTCAGAGGGATGACACAACTGAGAGGAACTGTCAGCTCCCTCAAGGGCAGAGGGGCCCTGTAGATAGACAGTGACAAATTAGAGAATTGGCAGTCACCAACTGTTTGAAGTTTAACAAGGGCAATTGCCAAATCCTGCACCTGGGATGGGGCAGTCCTGGTTGTGTGCATAGTTTGGGAAGAAGCACTGCAGAAAGAGACCTGTGGGTCCTGGTCATTGGCAAGTTGAACACAAGTCATCAGTGCCTTGGCAGCCAGGAGGGCCAACCTGGGGGGCATCAGGCACAGCATCGCCAGCCAGGTGAGGGCAGAGATTGTGCTGCTCTGCTCTGCTCTGCTCTGCACTGCGGCAGCCTCACCTCAAGTCTTGTGTGCAGGTTTGGGTGCCACAATGTATAAAAGACATGAGTCTGTTAGAGAGCATCCACAGGAGGGCCACAAGCATGATGAAGGGTCTGGAGGGGGAGCCATATGAGTAGTAGCTGAGTTTGCTTGGTCTGTTCAGCCTGGAGAACAGGAGGCTGAGGGGAGATCTCATTGCGGTCTTCAACATCCTCATAAAGGGAAGAGGAGGGGCAGGTGTTGATCTCTTTACTCTTATGACCAGTGACAAGACTCAAGGGAATGACATAAAGCTGAGTACGGAGAGGTTTAGGTGGGATATCAGGAGAAAACTCTTCACCCAGAGGGTGGCTAGGCACTGGAACAGGTTTCCCAGGGCAGTGGTCACAGCACCAAGCCTGCCAGGTTCAAGAAGTGCTTGGACAATGCTTTCAGTCACGTGTTGTGATCCTTGGAGTGTCCTTAGGGCCAGGAATTGGACTTGATGATCCTGGTGGGTCCTTTCTGACTCCACATATTCTATGATTATGTGATTCAAATAAATGGCATCTCTTGACTGCTGAGGGAAAATTGCTTTTGGGGAATTTTGATGGGAGGGGAAGAAAGGTATTTCATCTGTCTTTTTGCTGCTTTTCACACCTGCAGTTTTTCCTGATTTGTATTGGGATTCCATAGCCTTTCAGTTATTAAGCATTCAGATGTTATCTCGCTTTAAGAGCTGAATGAAACCTTGTCTGCATTGCAGAAGATATGTAACTGCCATTTCCAAACAAATCTCAGTGCAAAGTTGTACTGAATGTGAGAAGTAGCTGTAGTTAATCAAGATGTGATTTAAGGTATGTGAGTTAACTTGATTTGCTGGATGGAGATAGAATCTACCTTGATGTGTAAAAAGGCAAGAAACCCCAGCAGCAGACCTCCTTCTTCCATGTAGTGAAATTGTATTTGCTCACATCTTGAAGAATGTACAGGAACTTTGTAGGAAGCCCATGTTTGAATTACATATGAAAAGAAAATTGTTTTGATGGCCTAATTTCAGTCGAAATTTAACCTTGCATGTTGCAGGAATATCATTATGTAGTGGTAATTTGCAGTAGTGTATAGTTAAATTTCAAACTAGTGCACATATTCTTCATGTCAGTATATTTACCAGTGAGCCCTAACAGCCTGATTTGATCCAGGGGATTTGCTTTAATTGTTTGCAAAACTTTTAAGTAGTGTTTCGAGGGCTTCCAGTGAACCGTTGTCATAGTCCAGCTGACTCCAGAGTCTGTACTTGTTTAAAAACAACATTTGTTAGTGCATTTTTAACTAGCAAATTTGTAATAGTGGGGGTGGTTTAACATCTGGAAAACTTTGTCAGACACTTGTAAACACAGACAATTCTATTTATTTAAAGCCCAATGATCAGCTTGTTTATGTAATCTCTCTGTTGGCCAAATTAAATACCAAGATGAGCCAGGAGCAAAGAGGAGGGTTAGCCAAGTTCCTTGCATCCTGGTTTGACAGAGATTTAATAGGTAGTAAATGGTTTCATTAATTGAAATGGTCTCAGCTGCCTTTTCTGTCTGTATATATTCTCTTGTGCAGCAGGTGCATGTCTTTGTGTTAGTCTGTGCAGTGGATCGGATAAAGGAGCTCATGTGGAATGAGAGACATCTTTGCTTTTTCCTTGGTTTTTTCATGTAGATCACACCCTGTCCTGCATTAATACCATCCACACAATCACTCTTGTAGACATAACAGAAAGAGAACATGACCAGTTTTCTGGAGCAATGCTGATGTATGTCTCTCTGCAGTGGTTTGCAGAGTGTTCACTAATAATTTGATTTATTACTGAAGTATATACTGTTAAAAGGTAATGTAAGCTGCCTGAGATCATGTGCAAGAAGTAAAAGTAATTTTAAAGCTGTGTTTGGAATACTGCATTGAAGTGAGTGTTTGATTTCAACCTTGGACAAAGAACTGATGTTGGTAGATGTCTTTGGCAGCAGTATTTTTTCACCAGTATGAAAGAAACCATTAGCATTGTTATGAATTACTTCTTTACTTAGTGTTTTTCCATCCAGGATTTCCACAGACTATAAAAAGAATTCCTCTTTTAGAGGGAGACATTCAAATAAATGGATCTCTTCTTTGCTCATGACGAATCATTCACTTCTATAGTTATGATTAGATATTTTAAATGTGGGTTAAAACTCAAAGTTAAAAAATATTAAGGAATATAAACCAGATTTGTAAATAGGTATTTATGTACTAAAATAATCATCTGCTTTTAGGATAACTCTTTGTCAGAACAGGAAGAAATGTTTTCTTCATTTCCTGCCAACCTTCAGTTCCCCAGAAGTGGAGGAGACAAGATCTTAAATTGCAGATGCTTGTCTCATTCTAAGATCTTCTGAATAGTTAGAAATCTTAGATTAATTCATGATTAATAGGCACATAATGCTATTTACAGTTTGACTACTTCTGTTCATGTTGCCAGTGACATTTGCATGAAGAACGCACACAAAATAAATTCCACAAGATGGGAACAGAGATGAATAATACATTTTCCTAGTGCTTTCATCACGACTTTAAAGAATGATTGGTTTGCATTTACATTAGAGATTTCGAAGTAATAAAAGTCATAATTTACCAAATTTGCAATATTAATTTGGTGTTCAGAAGAATTTTTTTTATGCATCAGATGTGCATTTTTAACTTTTTGTTCATAAACTACAGAAATAAAAACCACTAGTACTTACTGTAGAAACATCTGTTGCAAAGGACTTGTTAATTGTCTCAAGGTTTTTTTGTTTGTTTGTTTTAACAGCTCTCATTTGTAGCAAATTTGCCATGCACTTTGTCTCTGAGCATTTGTTTGCTTTCCCAGCTTTTTCTGAAGAAGTGGCTTTTCTGAACAGTACTGCCAAACTTCTGAAAGTGTCTTGTTGAGTTAAATATACATATCTGTGTAATTGCTTTACAGCTTATATTTGCATTTAGTATATGAAAATGTCTTAGCAAATATGAGGGTATATGGTAAATTCGTTGAATCCTTTTAGTGTCTAGAGTACAAAACAAGCATCTGATACCCGAAGATTTCTTAGTATTAGAGTATGTGTGCTTCGCTAGACTGCAATCTTGGGTGCAGTTTTTCCTTTTCTTGTGAATTCTGCCTTTCACCGCAAACAGAGGCTTATGTTCACCAGGAAGCATTTTCCTGAAAAAAGGAAGCTGTTAAAAAATAAGAGCTGAGGAAGATAAGAGCCCAGAGTTCCTACTTTATTGTATCTGCAGGCAGTTAGGCAAAATTTAGACCCAATGTAACTCTCTATCGAAGCCTAAAAAGGCAATTGAACCACTTCTCTGTAGCTGATGGGGCAACTGGGATGTTTCTGAGACCGTCTCCACCAGGAGCTGTGTCTGATATTACTGCTGTGGTATTTCAGTTTTCAGATACAGTGAGCATGTATCTTAATGTATAGGATGAAACAATTTGAATCCCTTCAGATACATTGGAGTTGAATCACCTCATCAGTCATTGCTGACCATCTTAAAGCTAAAAATCATTAAGACTGGAAGGGATCTTGGGAATTCTTCAGTCCAAGCTTTCCAGACAAAGCAGGATCACCTGTAGCAAATTGCTCAGGGCTGTAGCTTGGGTTTTTATTACCATAGGTAGAAATATGTCTCCATCATCTTTACACCATGAGGAATTTGTACGCATTGGCAAGATACCTCCTGAGCATTCTGTTCTCCTGGCTGAACATTTCCAGCACTTGCAGCTTCTCCTCGTGTGTCAGATGCTCCAGACCTTTAATCATAGGTCCAGCTTTGCTGGAGTCTCTCCAGTATATTGTTCTCATACTGGGAAATCCAGAACTGGACCCAGCATGCCAGCTGTGGCCTCACCAGGGCTGAATTAGAGCAGAGGGGAATTAGAGAATAAGCTGAGTTGGAAGGGACCCTCGAGTCCAACTCCTTTCCCTGAACAGGACACCCCTAACGGTCACACCACGTGCCTGGGAGCATTGTCCAAATGCTTGTTGAAGTCTCTCTGGTTCGTTGTTGTGACCACTTCCCTGCGGAGCCTGTTCCAGTGCCCAGCCATCCTGAAGGGTGAAGAACATTTTCCTAATATCCAACCTAAACCTCCCCTGGCACAATTCCAGGCCATTCCCTCAGGTCCTGTCGCTGTCACCAGAGAGAAGAGATCAGTGTCTGTCCCTCCTCTTCCCCTCACGAGGAAGTTGTAAGTGCAATGAGGGGTCCTCTCAGTCTCTTCTTCTCCAGGCTGAACAGACCAAGTGACCTCAACAACACATTGTATGAGTTCTCCCCTAGTCCCTTCACTGTCTTTGTAGCTTTCCTCAGGAAGCTGTCCCTCAACCTCCTGGCAGTGCATCCTGAGGATGCCGTGGGCCTTCTTTGCTGCAAGGGCGCAGTGATGGCTTATGTTCGACTTGATGTCCACCAGGACACACGGGTCCTTTTCTGCCCAGCAGCTTTCCAACCAGTCCACATCATGTACTTGTGCTTGGGATTATTCGTCCCCAGACTCAGGTGCAGGACTTCGCATTTTCCTTTTTTTTTTTGAACTTCATGGGATCTCTGTAAGTCATCTCTGGATGACAACACGGCCACCCGATGTATTGTTAACCTCTCACCCAAGTTGGTTATAGTGTGCAAACTTGCTGAGGCAGTTGCAGTTGCAGCATGGGCGGCGAGGAAAAATCGAGGTCCGAGTCAGAGCTCAGGTTAAGGGAAATGGTTTATTTAACTACAGGCAGGCCTTATATAATCCTTGCATTGGTCTATGGCAAGGATCATTGGTCCTTGGTCTAGCCACCTCTCCAAGTGTGATTGGCCAGACCCCACACCACCTGTTAGACTCCTAACAAGACACACCTGCAAGATGTTTAGAAGACCATCTCGCTTGTTTACGTGGAAACCGAGGACTTTCATAGAATACTTGCAAAATGCTGGATTTTTCTGTGCCAGCAGCTCTTCAGCATCCACACTTTGTCTCATCATTCAGTTCATTAATGAAGTCATTAAACAGTACTGGCCCCTGTATCAATCCCTGCAAAGTCTCTGGCATCCAGATGGATGGACTTAATGCTGCTGTTCATACCCTTTGGGCCCAGTAGTCTCTGTGTCTCATGGTCTCCTTACCTGGTCTGCATTTCCATATACATATGTTATGTTGGAAGGTGTTGAAAGCTTTGCTAACTTGAGATAAATACCATCTGCTTTGCCTTCATTCACCAAGCTGGTCCTCTCATCATAGAAGGCTGTCAGGTTAGGCATGACACGTATCCATGCTGATTTCACCTTCTTGTCCTTGAGGATTTGTTCTATTTCCTACTCAGGGACTGATGCAAGGACTGTCCTGTAGTTCCCTGGATAATCCTTCTTGAAGAAAGGAATGATGTTTACTTCATTTTAGTTCTCAGAAACCTCCCCCTGCTTCCGTGACCTTTCAAAGATAACCTACCCCTAAGTAAACTTTAAAAAAGGCATTGATACCATTTAAAGTTGTTTTTCTACCCTTTTAGAGGTAAAATTAGGTTTCCGTTTCACAGCTGTGAATCACTAATTTTCAGATGCTGTCATCAATGATAAAAATAGTTATCAGTGTTAAAGTGGCAAATTTGCCAAGTTTATGGGTTTCTTTAAATAGTTCCCATGACTTTGTTGAATTCTGTTCTTCTGCTTTTCTTAGGGATAAAATGTAGAACATATGGTAGAACTTGAAAATGCTTCATAAAATAAAATGTACTTTAAGATCAAGGTTTTTTTTATAATACAAACTTTTTTCAGTTCTGTTTTCTATAGCAAAATAATATTCTTTGTATCCTAATCTTTAGCTTGTTTATTTACTTACAAAGTCACTAATGTGCTGATCAGTGAAGGCAGTGTAATGTTTTGTAGAATTTTCAGAATTTCTCTTGCAGATTGTTTTAAGAACTCATTTACTTCTTTGCCTGCAGTAAGTGTTGTAAGTAGACAGAATTTCATACTTTGTCATTATTTTTTTCTTGTAAAGGCAATTGTCCATTAACTCATTAAATATTCTTTCCTGACTTTTTACCTATTATTTGCTCGGGGGTGTTTTGCCTATGACTAAGAAAATAATTAGTTCATGTTCTTACAACATCCTAAAAAATATTTATGGACTTATTCTGTCAATTCTGAGCCATTGTTTGCCAGTTGAAACATGTCTTAATTTTTGTACTTGACAGTTTCAGGTTTTGTTCCCATCCAGAAGGGCAGCAGAGGTGCTGAGGAATTGGAACAGTTCTGCTTTGCTGCTCTTGGACAAGTTGAACAACTACCCAAGTGCACATGTGTTTCCATACTAGTTAGTGGTAGTGGAAGTGTACTGGTGGCAGGGGGTGAGCTGTTTCATACATTGTGCATGCAGGGGGATGGAATAAGTGCATCCAGTTTTATGATGTAACCAGAGGCATCAGACGTAACCAGATGTTTAAGGCTTCTCAGGTGGTGTTCAGAAGCAGTGACGTGGTGAGAATAATCCTGGTGTTGTCTATACCTGAGAACAGAATAGTGCAAAACTGAGATTTACAGTGGCATGGGACTGCTCTTACCGCAGACTGTTTTCTGTGGAGTGATAAAGTATTTTGGCAGTATAGATACAAGAAAAATATTAATTAGTTTTTCCTTTTTGTTTCTTTTAGGACTCCTCCAGGATGGTTTCAAGCAGGTATAAAAGGTATGTGATCTTTGTACACAACAATTTTTTTTTACATTTCTGCTAGAAATAATGCTGATTAAATGGCTGTTTGTTGTAGAGGCCATCATACTGCTGCTGTAGATATATAGTCTGATATTGGGCAAAGGACCTGAAAGATGCAGCAAACTTACCCTAACCCATCTATTATATTACTATTTTAGAATAAATTCAGCTGGTGTTTTACTGGGTCTTACTAGGGCAGAATAGTTTCCCAGTCAAATGTCAAACTTGGCACTACACATTGCCTAGGAGCCAGTGTTTTCACAGTTTAATTTATGGACCACCTTACTCTGAAGTTTAATAAAGGAAGATAATTTTGTTGCTCTCCACAATAATATTGAAAGATGGTTTTGTCATACTACTGTCTCAGTTGTAGCAGATGTTTCTCATATATAGCATGTCCTGTTTGTTATTTTTTTGTCTTTGAGTCAAGTATTACCCTGGTCATTACTCCAGCTTTTTAATTAGAAAAATACTTCAGGAAGCTCTTAATGCACCTGACCAGTGCCTATGTGTAAATAATACTGACAAAACTATCACAACTGTTAAAAAAATGTTATGGTAACATGGAGTTTAAAATATGTCAACTGAAGCAAGACAATCATGTAAGAATGTTTTTATTTGGTACAGGAATGCATTCTGTTGTAGGTATCCTTTACTTGGGTAAAATGTGTAGGTGGTTAATTCATCTGTGTATATATATCATGGCTGTAGAAGAAAGTGCGAAGAGCACCTACAATTATCTAGTCTTCACTGCTGTATTTTCTACCCCTCAAACTTGTCCACCTGTAGAATCATGGAATGGTTTGGGCTGGAAGAGACCTTGAAGATCATCTAGTCAGTCTCCTTGCCATGGGCAGGGACACTTTCCGCTGAACTAGATTGCTTAGAGCCCCGTCCAATCTGGCCTTGAACGCTTAGAGGGAGGCAACACCCACAGCTTCTCTGGGCAACCTGTTCCAGAGTCTCACCTCTCACACTGTAAAAAATAATAACCTATCCTGTTATGCTTTAGCTTTCCTAGCATGGTGTCTTTTATATTTATATTCCCAGGTTCTCATAAACCCAGCTGAGTGATGCTTTTTATTGCTGTAGGGTTTTTTTTAAGTCACTTTGTCATTGTAGAATGGGTGGGCTTATTGTCACAACCGTAATAACTATGTAATTTCATGATTCATTTCTTATTCATCAAGCACATTTTAGTTCAGTCTTTACTTCCTCTTCAGCCCTGGTGCAGAATTTTATTGCTGTTTGTATCCACCAAATACTTAGTGGCGTGTGTCATACTTTTGCACCCACAGCTTCTCTGGATCTCTGCTTGCATGCTGTATATACTCACTCGCAAAAACTTGGTTGTGCGTGGGGTGGTAATAAGTAGAAGTTTGCGCAACCACATTCGTAACTTATTTGAAAATAATCTAATTCTTCTGATTAGCATTGCAAAAACAGGAAACGCCAAATCTAGAAAATGCTAAATAAGACTTAGTTGTGCAGTCTTCCCTCAGTCAGCTTTAGTTATATGTGGGATGCAGGGTCTTTGTCAACTTCCCCTGTCAGGACAGGCGTCACATTCAGGAGGAATCTGACTCGCTGCGAGCTGCTGTTCAATATTTTATGGATGTTGCCATCTATCTTACTCATTGCCTAGTCTTGAAACTTCATGTTGAAAATGAAGGACTACTTTCCACTGTCAACACAGTGCCCAGTGCTCACAGATACTCACTGGGTTTTACTCTACTTGTACCTCCTTGAGGTGTAAAATGCCCATTGTGATTAGAGTTGATAGTACCTATTAATTTCCCACTATGTTTGAGAATTTCTTCCTCTCTGAAGTAATTTTTCCTGTGAGGGTACTTAAGGTATGACTCTCAGTGGTTTCACTTTCTGGTGTGAATGCTAAATGAGTCAGAACCAGAATTGTTCTGGGCTTGTTTGCTTCTTTCAACAGCTGCAGTAAGTGAAGGTCTTACAGAAAGCAGCCTCCTCTATAGTAATTCTTATTCAGATCACTCAGATCTCACTGAAGTCCCGAATACAGTAGAAGTCCCTTGGAAAGTCAGTTGGGTAGAGCATGGTGCTAATAACACCAAGGCTGTGGATTCAATCCCTGTATGGGCCATCCACTTAAGAGTTGGACTCCATGATCCTTGTGTGTCCCTTCCAACTCAGAATATTCTGTGAATCTGTGAAATGGAAAATGCCATTCTGTGATTGCACCTAGAATTGGAATGTGGATGCCTAAAGGCTGAACTGAGATCACAAGCTGCTTCAAGGCTCAAATACGTTCAGCTTAATTTGCTTTTAACAGTCTTGGGTGTACTCCCTTAGGTTGTCAAAGCAAACTGAGAGTGAAGCATGTTCTTACGTAGGAACAACCACTATGAGATCCTATTTGAAACTTACTTGCAACAGTAGGTTGCCAGTACTTTGTGGGAGAGAGATTGTTGGTAGACTTTATAGACATGTGATAGCAAAAAGGAAATTATGTTTTCCTAAAATGTTGGATTCTGTAATAGGTTCTCTTTCCCTTTGAAAGATTGAATTATTTGCCAGAAATATTCAGGTTGCTTTCTTCCATCTTTACTACTTCTGCTTCTTCCCTTTTGCCGTCTCGCTCTTCCCCAGTTATTCCTCATCAAACATGGCATCTTCTTCATCCCAGCATTTTTCTTCACTTAACTGATTTCCATTTCCTAGCCCAGTTAGGCACCTTTTCCTTTTTCTCCCCCTTTTCTCTTACATTCTTATATTTTATCATTGAGGTCTCAGTCTTCCCTTTGTTATTGTTCTGATTTCTTGGGGGTTTTTGGGTTGTTTTTCTGTTTTTTGGAGTGTTGTTTTGTTTTGTTTGTTGTGTTGTTTGTGGGGTTTTTTTGGTTGGTTGGTTTTGGTGTTTTTTTCCCCTTCCTGTTTTGTCTCCATTATCTGTCCTTTTCTGACATCTAGTCCTGGATTACTGATACCATTCTGGACTTCCAGTACCTTTACTTTCCCTTTCCATGTAACTGTTTTCATATTTTATGTTTGGATTTGATGATCTTACAGATTCTTTCACAACTTCAACAATTCTTTGATTCCGTCTCTACACTGAGATACCCAGCCTTCTGTACCTGACAAGAGAAGATCTGTTCTTAGAGAATCACTGTTCTCTCTGTGTGTTCCAGGACTCAAGCACTTGCACAGATTTTACACTATGAATTACACTGACTACTTTCCCTTATATGGATGCAACAATCTGTGGCTAAACATTTATATGACATTGCTGGGAAACCTGTTTCACTGAGTGTCCATTGACTGGAAAACATGTTTACAAATGAGCTCTGCTGGCTGCTGTGTGTTGCTGTGTGCTTAGTGACTTGGACAAACTGAGCCTGTCTCTTCGTGCTGTAAAGTAAATAAAAGTTTGTGATGAGGGTCTTAGTCTGTTGTCTGAATTTACTTCAGAAATTTTCACACCCCTCAAAAGTTTGTGGAGGGGTTCCTTTGTAATTGCATGATTAAGTGCATAAGATATTTTCAGAAGAAAGTGATGGCTTTGTTGTGATCTGGAGTGGTGCTGTGAGATCTATTAAAAGCATGACCAGAATCTGCAAGGTCATGCTGACAATGAAGGCCGTGGGACTGGCAGGAGAGTATCTGGGAGCTGTGGTCAGTCATGTGTCCTAACTGTGAGCTTCATGTGTTTTAAATGTGTAGGTATACTTAAGTTGTAGTAGTCCATATCAACTTCCTGTTCTTCCATTCTCCTCTCAGGTTTTCCTGATGTGATATGGCTCATCTTGACCATTTCAAACTACTGTTATGAAACTGGGTCTGCCATTTTTTTCCATTTTTCACTGCTTTGTGAGTAGTTATTTTTAAGTACCAAGCACATTGCTGTTAGTAAGAATGGTTTTCCAATTTGTGTCTCATGGTATCAGCATAGTTGGTGTTACCAATGATTTCTCAAACATGAGAAGGACAAAGTGCATTCCTTTATTGAAATATTTGAGTCTAATCTACATGTAAACATGAATTATGTTTCTCTTGCGTTCTGTGAACTGAAAGGCTTGTTTGCAGCAGTAAAGCACGGTATGTATGCTGACATAGGAATATTTTTATAGACATAGAAAGTTTGTTTTATCAGCTTACTTTAAAGACTGTCTACTAGTTTTTGAACCAATTCAGTTTATTTTAAAAGAATTGTAAAGCAAACCTTGCAGATTGGGATTTAAAGATTTTTGCATGGTTCTTGAATCAGAGAGATCAACTGGATCAGTTTACAGAAAGAGCTAGATTAAAATCTCTTCATGGTTCAGAAGTGTGTTCCACTTATAAGTTTGTTTACCAGTGGAAATGAATACAATATGGTATGGTTTTGTGGCTTCCACTCGAAATGTCAGAGAGGATTTTTGCCCCCTCTTATAGGATAGTACAGCACATTAACATGGAACCGTAGAGGCAGAGACCATTTAGTGCTGATTGTAAAAGACTACATCATACTCCAGTTTATCATTCATGTAAGAGTTGAAAAATAAATGGGGAAGTAGAGACCGTAAAAAAAGGTGATTCAGAGCACTCACTGGAAGGGCTCTGAGGGAATTATTTGAACACTGCTGAAATTACTTTGCTTTGTGTTTTTAGATAATGACGAAACTTAAACGATAACAGTTTACTTTCTATCATCCTAACCTTGATCTCACTAATTAAAAAAAACAACCACCACAGCTGCAAAATACTGTTTCATAATGCTATGCCCAGACTTGCCTTGCTTGCCTGTGTTTAGGAGTTTTGCAGTGAGGGCTGGCTTGGGAAGCATTGTCTCATCTAGCTTGTTACCTTAGGACCACTACTTTGCAGATACAAGCATTTTATTTTAGACAGGGGTCGCTGAAGAGGTTTTTCTTGACTTTTGTAGCCCTTCTTGAGCCCCTGCTGACGTTATGAGAAGGCATAAACAAATAGGATTTATTTCTACAAAAGGTTTTGATGATGTAAGTTGAGCTGGCTGCAGTTCCTCACTGCCCCTTGTGCTAGTGCTCATGCAGCTGAGCAAGGTACTGCTTCAGGGAGCCACCGTGGCTGGAAGTTGATGGCTTCCTGTTGCTTGGCTGCTTGTTTGCTGCATCAGCTCCTTGAGTAGTTTCCCATAGACCTGAAGGCCAGAGAGGCAGGAAAAGTGGAGGAGGCTAGGGAAGTGCAGCTGTAGAGAAGACAAGACTGCCTTTCCTTAGCTCTACTCTGAAAGCCACAAATTTGGCTTAAGCAGTCTGAAGTAACATAAAGCCAAGGTTTATTTAGAAATAATTGTCCTTTGCTTCTTCCAGAGAAGCTGTTAGCAACTGACTGGATTGCAGTGACATGACTAACTAGGAGTTTCCAAAGCAGGTATGGTTATAAGCTCCTGGCATAAAAAGAAACCTGCTGTAGTTGGAATAAAGTTTTGACAGGGTCGTTTTCATTGGGTGAAATGGCAATTTGGACAGTGCTTTAGGAAGACATTGAGAGAGTGAAAGAAGCATTGGAAGGAACAAGAGGTTTTCCACCTTGCGGTAATAATGCTTTTAAACCTGTCCCTGTATGAATAACTGATTTTCCTGTCGAGGAAAAAACTAGGAACATCATTCCAAACCAAAATTTCTGTTTCTCTGTAAGAGTAGTCAAACTGACTTTGCTATATGGTTTTGAAGTACAGCCAGAAAAAACCCCTTTAAAATATATTTACATTTGTATATTTTTTTATATAAATATAACCTACATGTATACTTCCATAGGCAGTATATTTGTTGGGAGTGGTTCAATGATATTTCCTCTTAGTAGACACCAAGTTAAGTGATAGTGTTTTTCTAGTCATCGTTGTGCCCTGGCAGCCAGGAAGGGTCATGGGGAGCATCAGGCACAGCATTGCCAGCTGGGCAAGGGAGGGGCTTGTCCCCTCTGCTCTGCACTGGGGCAGCCTCACCTCGAGTCCTGGGGACAGGTTGGGGTGCCATAGTATAAAAAAAGACATGAAGCTCTTAGAGAGCATCCAGAAGAGAGCAACAAGGATGGTGAAGGGTCTGGAGGGGAAGCCGTATGAGGAGTGGCTGAGGTCACCTGGTCTGTTCAGCCTGGAGAAGAGGAGACTGAGAGGTGACCTCACTGCAGCTACAACCTCCTTGTGAGGGGAAGAGGAGGGGCAGGTACAGATGTCATGACACTTGTGACCCATGACAGGACTTGGCAGAAGGGCATAAAGCTGAGTCCGGAGAGGTTTAGGTTGGATATCAAGAAGAGGTTTTCCAGCCAGAGGGTGATTGGGCACTGGAATTGGTTGGGCACTGGTTGGACCCAGGGCAGTAGTCACAACACCAAGCCTGACAGAGTTCAAGAAGTGTTTGAACAATGCTCTCAGTCAGGCACGTGGTGTGATCCTTGGGGTGTCTAGGGCCAGCAGTTGGACTCAGTGATCCAGATGGTCCCTTCCAACTCAGCATCTTCTATGATTCTGTGATTTTTTCTCATTTAATGCTCATAAAGTGGCATTGCATCTGAAGACTTAAGTTCCAGTCTTTGTGAAAGATGTGTCTGTTGTGTCTTGGATAGTACATTTTTTGCCATTGCTGTGTACTAGCCATTGGTTGTAACAACCAAAATAACAAACTTTTTATATGCCACGTTCCTTGTGTTAATGAAACCCTTCCTGTCTAAGTATTCTTCCTTCTAATATTTGTGTAGGAGCTTCTGCCAATATCGCTCACTGGAGCTGAGTTGAAATACTCTGGTATGTTGGCAAAAGTGTTCTTTTTTGAGTGATGAAAAATTGAGACTATTTTTTGTGTGGTTTCTCCTTGGAACATTAACAGCATGTAACTACATGTCTTTCAGAAAGCTAAATAATCTAGAGTTTATAGAGTTAAGTTAAAGTATTTCTCTTATGTTGTGTTGCAACATGCATATCCGGTCCTAGAAATGTTTTTTAAAAAATCTTCTGGATGAAGAATAAACAGTGCTAAATATGGTAATAACATTAAGCTACAAAATTCCTTACAATTGTGTCAGTGTGTCTTGGAAACTTCACACATACTGGAGCAAAAGAATATTTATATCCATGAAAAGACATCCCTTTGCCAGATACTCCTGCTTTTGATTTGCACTGTATCCATCTAAATCGGCACGTTGTCAGCAGGGGTTTTCTAGAGTTATGAAATGCAAAATAGTTAAATGAACGCATTAATCATACACTCCTCTGTGTTTTAAAGGAAATGTTGTAGGGATGCTCATAGTGCTTTTCATTCTTTTCCTAAGTGGTCTAGAAAACCAGTATATACATACTTCAGCTGTGTGATTTTGCAGAATCACAGGCTGGTTGATGTTGGAAGGGACCTCTGGGGGAAATCTTGTCCAGTCCCCTGCTCAAGCAAGGCTACCTAGAGCTGATTGTTGAGGACCATCTCCAGATGGCTTTTGACTATCTCCAGGCTTTTTTTTTCGGTCTTGGCAGTTTGTCTCTATATTTTCTGTCTAAGAAGTGTAATTTTGTTGAATTGGAGAGGGAAAGATCAGTGTCTCTTTGCCTGCTCCCGGGGCACTCTGTTCTGTTGTTCTTAAGTTATTCATTAGAATCATCACTGAAGGTAAGTAACATCACTGTTCGGAAGAAAATGGATATGGGAAGGACACTCTTAGTTTTGTGACTGAAAATGGTTGACTTGTAATACATATTTTTATGTTAGCACTGGTTTTGTACACAGCAGTAGTAATGGAGATTTTTTAAAAACAAGCCCTTGCAGTGCTTATCTCTTGATTCCATGACAGTAATTTCTGATAAATAGACACATAATCTTAACCAAAAAAACGCATAGGACCACTTAAGGAGTGTCTATCAACAGAGCCATGACAAACTCCTCTGTATCAAAGTTCTTAAGTAAAATATCTGAAGACTGCATAAAGTTAGTTTGTTGGGTCGCATCACTTTCTCACTTCGGTTTGCTTTCCAGTTCCTTACAGGCCAAATCCATTGACTGAAAAGTCAGTCAATATTCTTCTTCAGTTTTGGACATGTGCTTGTTTTTCATCCTTTGTTTTCACCTAGTTAAAAAGATGCTTGGTTTAAACTCTGTAGTGGCACTTCAGTTGCTGAAATAAAGTTATTTAGCTTGGTTTTTAGTGTGCATAGTTCATGAAACTTGAAAAATAGGATAAGTATGTGTTTATAGTGTATTACGTATGGGATGAAAGCTGCATTATCCAAGTATTTGAATCCTGAGGCAGTGGATTTAGTGAGTTCTTGGCCACACAAGAGCCGTGAAATATGTTCTCTGCAGTTTATTAGACTGACCTGTTGACTGCTTTGGAAAGCACTTCTGTGACTGCTCTCATTTCCATGTTGTTAAATGTGTAAATAGGTATCTGCTTTGCTCTTTGCCTTTCACAGTACGGGTAATGCACCAGAAGACGATGCTTCAAACAGATATTCCCGAACAGAGAGGACAACTTACAGCAGATACAGCAGGGATGCAAACTCTTCTGGCAGTTCTCTACCAAGTAACACTTTGGAAAAGAGGATTGAGGAACTTGAAAGGGTAAGTACTAACTAACCTTTCCATGACATACATCTGAAATAAAGTACTTTTGAAACTCCATGGGGAAATTTACAAGTAGAAATGATGCTAAATGCTTGAAGTACAGATAGTTATGTCTACAAAAATGTATAGAGTCAGACTGACTGAGAAGAATGTGAACTTTCAAAGCATAGATGTTTAGTTTTTGTTTGGTATGTAAGTGAGAAATAGTTGAGGTAAGGATAATACACTTAGAGAGCCAGCAGTGCTCTGCATGCTTCTCTCATGTACCTTGTGACACACCAACACAGAGCAAATATCTTGAGGGGAGAAGGGGCTCCCTGGCTGTTCAGAAGCTTACAAGCCAGTTTATGATCTACTTGTTGGTTTGCATTTTTTTAGTATACTGAAATACTATAAAATTTAATTGCTATCTGGTTGTTTGTTAAAGCTGTAAGCATTTAAAATACATATTTTAAACAGTTTTCATTGTTTCACATTGACTTCGTACAAACTATTTTGGGAAAATGTAGTATTGTTAAAGCTGAGCTTTTCACCTAAGCCACTGTTTTGCAAAATAATGTCATCTGTGTAATCTATTACTGGCTTCTCGTCTTCCTCTGAAATGGATTTTTTGTGGGTAACTTGCCAAATATTCTTGAATTATATGGGTGAATTTACTAAGTAAACACAATTTAAATGGGTCTTTTTTTGGAAAGAGTGAAAATAACATGTATTTTGTAGCAATTACAATTTTTATTTTTTAAAAGACTTGAGGAACCTTCATTTGAGTAAAGTACACCATAATCCTCCCTTCTAAATTAGCTTCTTTCTGAAACTTAATTGCCAGTACCAAAACTTTTTCAGTATCCTGAATCTTGACTTACTGAATTCCTAATGAACATTTTCATTTTTTCTCACATTCAGGCCCACAGATTTAAAACTGAGTCTTCATTTCTTGTTAATGGTATTATAAAAAAACCAACAACAAGGACTAACCCTTCCAATATAAGAAATTTGGAAGCTGATAGTTTACGTTTACTTCTCTTTTGGGCCCCTGTCCAATTCTGTGTTCATGCTTAAGTTAAATATTAATTAAAAAATTATCACTTGAATCAGATATCAAACATATTTGCTGTTGGTATAATATTATCTTAGATGTGATTCTTTAGCTCCTTGAAATGTAAAAGGACTTGAAGATATGGGTTTGACTTGCTGTAGTAAAGGAATTATAGGTAAGTGTGTGTATGTGTGTTTTTCTTTCTTTGTTTTAGATGATAGTAACTAAAAGCTGTCTCTTAAAACAAAAATTTACATTTCCAACTTCATTCTGTATTCTGATTATAGGAACTTGCAAAAGAAAGACAGGAGAATGCAAGATTAATGAAGATGGCACAGGACAAGGAGGAACTAATTGGAAAGCTGAAAGAAGAAATTGATTTATTAAACAGAGTAAGCAAATACTTTCTAACATGGCTCTATAAAGAGGGGATAAAAGTCTCTGCATACTCTGCTATATTCTTCAGGTACCTGCATCCATTGGGCAAGGTCAGAAGAGAATTAATTGACAGCTTTTTTCTATTTGTGTAGCTTTTGAAGAGGTATGTCAGTAAGTTGTATTTTCTTGCTAAGGTGACTTGTATTTGTCATGATTAACTTCTCTACGTCCGGTGTTACTAGAGTACCTCAATTCCTTGTTGTTCAAAGTGTTCATAGAGCAAGGTTATAAAAGCAAAAGCTCTTTATGTTCTGACAGATATTCTCATACTCTTTACTGTTGATCCCAAGTAAATGCAGAACAAGACAGAGGGCAGGATTCGTGAGGTAACGTCACCAGGCAAGGTGTGAAGGCAGGAGAAGAGGGGTAGAAGAGTGAGGCATGCTTGGAAATGGGACAGGATGAGAAGTTTTAAAGTTGATAGAAAAAAGTTGCACCAGTTTTAAGGGCAGTCAGTAATTCTTTCATAGAGTGGATTATTGACCTCATCCTGCACTTCCTGGCTTGGGTGTACTAGAGGTACATGGGTCTATTCTAGTCCAGTGCAGATACGGCTTTGGTCAGTCCATCAGTGAAGGGAGGCAATAACTGCATGAAGAGTGTCAAACTTACATTTTGCATCTCTTCATCTGTAGTAAAGGAGGACATTATTCAAAAATATGCAAGCTAACCTAGAAAATTATAGGACGTGAGATTATTCTGAAATACATGTTTTGTTTTTTATATGAAGAAAGTTTTAAGTTAATCTGTAGGATAAATGAAGTATTGTCTGTTCTGGAGAGATTTCTATTTTAACTGAGGCATTGGTCTTCATGCAGTTCTTTCATTCTGCAGAGAATCTATCACATCTAAGCTGATGACCTTATTACAGTTGAGGCAGGTGTTCATTCCTTCTGCATAATGGATGGCAAAGCTATTTAATACTGTTGGTAACGTCTGACTTCCTGCCTCAAAGGTTGGAAAGAATAAATAAAAAAGAACCTAAATCACTGAAATCTTGTGGTTTAGGACCATGACTTTTTGAGAGGTTTGCTGTTCCAGAAGCAATGTTATTTTTTGGCTATATTTGAAGTATGATTTCCTAAATTAAATCCATCAAGTGTTTAACTAGAAGCTGTCTTTGAAAATCTGTAGTAAAGTTAGGCACTGTCTGTGCCTTGCCTGTGTTAAGTACAAGGGCAATTTCTGCTTGTTGGAAGAAAACACTGAACATCTCATGTACCTTTCCATGAGATCTACAAAGCCATCATATAGGTAGATACTTTTAAACACAAAAGAAAATGGATTTTTTTTCTCCATCACGTCAGCGTTTTTCCTAGTTTTAACGTTGTCTGTTTGCTTGGTAGAGTGCAAGTTATGTCTGTGTCTCCTGGGCTTTTCTTCACGATGAAATAGCTGCCTTATGATTTTATGACCAGCATTATTATTTGTCTCCTTGAACCCATGTCTCAAGTGATGCTTCCATTAAAATACAGTTTTAATTTCCTGTTTATTAACTCTTGTATTTATGATTGCTTCTATATTGGCTATCCATGTGGATTTAGAAATGTTTAAAAAATCAGGAAAAGCTGCAGAAATACCACATAATTTTCATGCTAGAAGGTTATGGAAGTTAATAGGGCACTTATATTTGCTTCAGGTTCATTATCAGAACCAAGAGCATGAGGGCCAGCACTTGGACATCCATCTGTTCTTCATGCAGTGTCCCTCTCTAGGCCTAGAACCAGGAATGGATGCTTTTCATGGAAGAACAGTTGTGATCTTAGCCTTCTGTTTAGATAAAACGGTGTCCTGAAGACTAGACTTTATTTAGTGAGTCTATGCAGAGGTCTTCTTAAAAAATTTTGCTGGTAGGCAGCCTAAATAGGGGTCTCTAAATTTGGCCATCTACGCATTAATTCATTCTCCAGCTTTTCTGTTCATGAAAATACAGAGTTATTGGATGTTAAGATGCACAGGTATGGAAAGAATGTCACATCGAAGACCCTAAATAACTTCTTAAAAAGCTGTCTTGTTGCATATCTTTGTGGCTGCCCCATCCATATTTAAAGAAATGCTCTTTCTAGAAGTTTCAGCCAGTTTGTAACCATGGATGCATCCCTGATTGGCAAAAACCTTGTGTTGCATTTGAAAAACTTTTTCCAAGAATCATGAAAACTTCTTGGTTTCTGAAAACTTCAGAATTTTTCTGATTTTAAGTGTATTTATTTAATGTGAGAGTATCATTTTACTGAGCTCAGTCAGTAACATCACAGAGATACTTAAAGAATATGAGCTGCATTTATATTGAGGAACAGAAAAGGCTTTCTGCCAAAAATAGCATTCTCTCATTCCAGTGTATTAGACACTACAAGTATGTCTGCCATGTTCTTTGTAAGAAAGGGGCAGTTGCTTCGTACACGTCTTAAATGTCTGAAGGGAAAGGCATCTCAAAATATTTAAATGCTTTGTAGGCAAAGTTCAACTGTCGACTGGTTTATACTTAGTCATCTCTGACCTCACTAAGATGTCATTACAGTTAAAAGTGTGTTTGGAGAGAGTCTGTCAGTGAGGATTTACAGTCCCAATTAGTGTCAACTGTGTAGTTATCAGTTCCTTTGGTATGTGAAGTTCAAGCTTTCCTGCTATTGCATCTTTTTTTACTAATAAACATAAATTAGTGTTGCAATTTTGAATAAGAAACTTTAAATTTCAGAGTGGCAAAATCCCCTCCATCTCTCAGCCCATTGTTTCTGTAGGTATTTAAACTGCAGAAGTTGTTTTTCCTGGCTTACATTCAAGAAACTCTTATATGTAGCAATTTTTGGAATGTTATTTTTGCAGCATAAACATTTTGCAAACTACTAATATTTTATTTTGAGTCAATTGTAGTAGAATTTTAAACAGGAGGTTTTTAGGTAAGCTTTAATTGAGGCATCCGATGGCTAGGTTATCAAGTTTGAACATTATTATATAAGTTTTTTGTGTACCAAACTGAAAAAAACCCTATTTTATTGAAAATGTGTTGTCCCTTCCATCTGATTATTGATCTGAATTGCGCAAAAGAGAATATGAAATGTTTGTTTATAGTAAATTGTATTCATAGTATCTATCCATCAAAGCTTTCCCTGTTTAGATGTTTAAGTCACTTGTATGCATTATGTTGGAGTGGTCAAATGCTTTTCCTGAAGTGATTCGTATTGTGATGCAGCATTACTTCTGTGAGGCAAAGAGGAATTTCTGCTAGTGATTTCTTGATTCCACACTAGAAAACAATAAAGTAATTGCAAAGGTATTGCGGTATGGATTTTAGCTTGGCAAACTTAAGAGGCTTTTAAAAATCGTTATAGCAATTGAACACATGATCTCTGTTGTGCACTTCTGGAATGACCTCACTAAAAAAGAAATAAGAAACTGGGCTTTGTATGTCAAACACTGCTTAACAGCTGAAAGGGCCAAGAGAGAGAAAATCTTCTCTTTACTACCTAAGGCAAGAGAACAGTTTTGCAGACTTGATTCGAAGGACACATAGGCTCTCCGGTGAGAATTCTGGTTCTTTTTCCTTCACCCACCTTTTGTTTTTCTCCTTAAAATCCTGTCATTGACATCACCCTTCTGTTTCTTCATTCTCTTTTAGTTCACGTTCTGTTTCTTGCATGTGTTACTTTTGTAGAGTAAAATTATTTTTAATGAAGTAATGTTTGTATTATCAGCAGCCATTATCACTGGTTTTCACTTTAAAGGCTTGAAAAAACTTGGTAGGAGTGAAGAAGTGAAATGGGAACTGGACAAAAAAGGCAATTAGTGGAAAAGACACAAACATTTGGGGTGAAAGCAATCTATTTTGAGTACCCATTACTACTGTGTGCATGCTGTCTGTTCATTCAGTAGCAGTTCAGACAGAAGGTACAAAAGCCATTTTTATTTTTTTCCACAGAAAACAGAAAATAAGTGAACAGGCATATCTTTTTCTGAAAATTTTGGTACTTAATACACAAAGGATGTTTTCTTGCAGTAATAACCAGTGATCTGTATACATGAGTGCCATAGTTGCAGACAAATAATTGGGGGAGCAGGAGCAGTAGTTGATTAATACACTCTTTGTATATGCTGGGAAAATAATCACCCATTCTATTTTGGTTTCTTTATGCATTAATTCCTGCTGTAGACTTGATTTGAACATGTTTCTATTTAAAAGTGCTTGGGAATATAATATTAATGTTTTGTAATTACAGTAACACTTGGAAACAGGCTGGTTTAAGAGTTCTAAGGGTACCTACTGTGACACTAATTCTTCCCTACCCCAACTTCCTAATTTCAGAGTTAAGATGCTAAATTCCTGCTGCTACTAATTGAGAGTTTGTATTTCCATCCTGAGAAGTGTTTCTTTTTTCTTGTACAGGATCTAGATGATATAGAAGATGAAAATGAACAATTGAAGCAAGAAAATAAAACCCTCTTAAAAGTTGTTGGACAGCTGACAAGGTAGAAGATGCAGGTGTCAATGAGGAAAGATTTAAAAAACTACTGATTGAACGTTAAGGTCAATATAGTAATATTTCCTGTGTTGCAGTATGTTATAATAACTGTCTTCATATTTATTGTTAGGAAACCAGATGAATGTTTATTTTCATAGTACTTTCTCCTTCATTCAATGAAATGGCATAAAATTTGGGGTATATTTTTAGCTTTCTTTTCACATAGGCATAATTAAAATTTTTTACATGTTTCTGAATATTGAGTTCAAAAATATTTGGATTTTGTATCTTCAGATTACAGCTACATAAATTACAGTGATCTAAAATGATTAGCACCAAGATCACTTTCAGTCCATGTGGGTGTATATTTTTGAAATGAATGGAAGCAGTACGTAGAAGCTTTGTTTACACAGATTCAGAATATGTGTTTTGGGAAATGCTTGCTTTTTTGTTCAAACAGCTGTAAAGTGGATGCCTTATTACTGATGTATAACATTTTGCAGATTGATTACTTGCTGTAGAACTCTTTTATGTTGACTTTTTTTACTATGTCTGAAAGACTGACGATAGTAGAGAGTAGCAATTTTTTTTCTGTGTTTAACAGTATTCTGTCAGAAGGGGAAGGTTTTACTAAAAAACAACAAAACAAACAAATGCAAAACACCACAAAGCCAAATAAATCTCCTCTGGTATCAGCATTAATAAGTACTTAGAATCATATTGAAGTTGTGCACTGCCGTTTATTTCATAGCTTTTGCTTTAGCAATGAAATGCAAGTTTGCAGTCAGACAGTTAGTTTGCTGTGTTGAGAATTCAGAGAAAACCTGGAGCTTTCATTTTAGCAGAGACACTTTTTGTTGTCATCTTAAAATATGTAGTGATCGTAACCCCTACGAGGTTTTTGGTTTTTTTAAGCTGAGTGAATATTTTTTGTACATAATGAAGTAGAGGGGCACACGAGTGATTAATGCCTTTTTGAAACATTAAATAGATAAAAACCCCCTTATTATCCTTGATTTTAAACTAACAAGTTGTTTAAAAAGTGCCTGGTTAGATATTACGATCCATTTATAATTGTGTACCGATTTTCTCTAACATGATAGCTGACAAAATTTTCCTTTGACTTTAACCACAGACCTCAGTTAACATTTAGACTGAAAATCATTTGTACTTTTATTTCATCTTAATACAGCCCATTTTTCATTCTTGATCAGATTAAATGTACATGTCTTTTGAGGAAAGACACTAGAAATTAGAACATTTCAAAGAGTCCAGGCTTTTTCATGACAATTTTGAAGTTTGGTGTCAGAAAGTTACATACATATAGTTCTTGTTACCTTAAAACTTAAAAGCAACTCTAATATAACAATATAACAGTATTGTTATATAGATATATATATATATATATAGATATATATATATATATATAACAATTACCTTTTCAGATTTGCCAGTTGTTTTCATGTGTATTTAATGACAGTGTTTCTTAAATTTAAAATCCAGCTATTATTGTTACACTTGAGATTGTGTTTGGATATAGGTGAGGTTATTTTTCAGTTGTGCATTCTGATGAGGAAGAACTTTTCAAAGCTTAAAAGTGTTTTTCAAGTCCAGGATGCCTCATTGTTTTCCTTCACAGTGGATGAGATCCCATGGAACACTGTTTAAGACCTTTACTCAGGGGGTTAAATGGTACAGGGGGTTTGTATAAGCCCTTTGAACTACAGTATACACCAATGAGTATTGCTTGTAATATTTTTGAAACAGTAAAAGGTCCCTTAATTTATAAGTTTCGTGAAATTAAACATTTAAAGTAGTAATAGAGAGATGTATGCCTTTTGAATAAATATGAAATTTTCCCTGGAAGAACATCTGATTTCCTTCTCTGTGTACTAGGTAGGAAATAAACACCCATGTACTGTGTGGGATGTCAAACATATTGAAGCATTGTCAAGGACATACTGCAGTACACAAAGATATCAGTAAGAAGTTGCAAGTGAGATGTTTCATTAAATGTGTTTCATGTACATTTTAAACCAAAGAAGAATAGCAACAAAGAACGTAAACAAGAGTTACTTGTCTTCATATTACCTCTTCTTGGCAGCAGTAATGCCAGAACTAGAATTTTTTTTTTTAAGTTGTACATAAAACTGACTGATGTATTTGGCAGAATTTCTGGATTTCTAATGTAATTGTTCTTGTTCAGGGCTAGTTGTGATTTTTCTGCTCTGGAAAACTTGTGGTAGTTGAGTTTTCCACTAAAAACAGTCTCATAATCATAATGCAGAGTAATTTTAAAAAGATACCCATTTTATGTATTTAAAAAATTTAAACATTGTTAACCTATGAGTAACTGAATATCCATGTTAGTTTTGAACATTGACTAGTTGTGGTGATACTTGTTATCAGATTAAAAAAATGATTTTGAGATTCTTCTACTTCAGGCAAAAGATACATGTTTAATAATAAAGATTGTTTGCTTTTGTTCAAATAAAACAAAATGCTTTTAAATCCAGGCTGAGTACTTACTGTCTTTAGAGGAGAATTAATACTGTCTGTCTAAAATTCTAACTGGATTTGTCCCGCATACTGTGAAGTTCCCAACCTGAACTGCTAAAATTAATTTTGCATTCACATTGGAGTTTTCAAGTGTGTGTGCATATGCAGACACACAAGAGAGGAGTCTGCATATTTACACTATACTTATTTTTTGCTTCAGGTATGTAGTGAGTGTCCTTCCATCAATTAGACAGAAATGATCCTTTCTCCTACTTCAAAGTAGAAGTGTAACCCTTCCCAGGAAAATGAAGGATGTTAGAGTGCTATTTCTACAGAAAGTGAATTGATTTAACTTGATTTAACTTCTGAAATCTCAGTGTAAGTACATGTTCTCTTCTTCTGCACAAGCAGAATTGTTAAAGGCAATTTCCTTTTCATTCATAGCTGCAGACTACACATGAAGAGAACAAGTGGATAATCAGTAAATACCAGGGAGATAATAACTATATCACAGTTTATCATGGAGTTTGTAATGTTGTTGTTGTAAAAGAATGTAAACATAAATACCACAAGCAACCATGCGTTCGACACCATGGTTAATTTAGGGATAAGACATTATCCATTAAGAGCATTTGCGTTTAGTAAATTTAAAATGTTAGGTGAATTTGGTTGCGGTTGACTTCCTTTATGAAATCACGGTGGCTTTTAGATTTGTTTTAAAATACAAAATTATGTCTTTCCTCAGTTTTTGCCTTTGGCATTTTAGGTTCCTCAGTCTTGGTGGGAAATTTTAGCTCCAAGTACACAAGTGCCTGTTCTGTGCTCCTCGTTTAATCACTGGGTTTTCCATACAGTAGCTACCTGATCTTAGCGCTTGGTATGCTTTCCTGTGGATATTCTCATTTTTCTTTCATAACTTGACTCCTTATCTTTTGATATATTCTTCTTGCCCTCATTCTTTTAGAAATTCAAGTGGTATCTGTGAAGTGTAGCAATGTCCAAAAACCTGTTTGCTGGATTTTCTCCTTTCTTAAACAGACCTCAAATATTTATATGAAAAATTTTTCTCATACACTGAGGAATGTACTGCTGCTGAAAGTTGGTTTGGGACATTAAGAGCTTACCAAAGTTTTGAGAGGAATTGAATATTGATAAGGATATTAGGCCAGTCTAATACTCTAGTTGTACTGTAAAAAGGGTTAGTCTCCAGCTATGAAAAGTGAAACTTTGTGGGAATGTATCACATGTAAGAGTATTGTTGGTGTATGAAAAGCATTTGGACAGGAGCCAACAACAGGATACACATCCATCTAATGTTCTCTGTGGAAGTCTAGTAGATTTCCACCTAAGTCTACAGGTTTGTAGGTGAGCCCTTCCTGTCTAGCAGCTGACAGCCCTTCAGGTATGGAAATCAATGCATATGTTTCACTTGGCATTCCTTGAGCGGGAAGGCCTAATTCACACCCAATAGCCATAGTCTCTCTTGCTGGTATCTCAGGAGGGATTTCTGTTTAAACAAAATTGACCTTCAGTTTCTGGATTCACTGAAGGCATTTGATGTAATATTAAGCAATTGATGTGTTTTAATAATTGATTAGGAAATGAGTGACATCTTTTGTACCACATAAAAAGAAAATGTTTCATTTTCTTACGCAATATTAAGCCCACTAGGCCTTTTCTTGAAGTGAAAGTTGCTGCCTCCAGAAAAGACTCTTTTAATACCTTTGAGCTGGGCTCATTTTATAGCCTGATGGAGGTGCTCACTTCAATAAACTCAAACCCACCAGACCTTCTTTAAACAGCAGTAGAAGTTAAAATGTCTTTGGAAGAATTCTAGGAGCAGATTTGAGGGTAGTGTCTTAAGACTGAAAGTCCTTGTTTTCTTTAGGGCTTTAAGCAACCTGTTCTAGTGAAAAGCATTCTTTTGCATGGTAAGAGAGGGGGGAACTAGATCATTTTTGAGGTCCCTTCTATACCCAAACCATTCTGATTCTTCCTTGAAGAAAATCTGGTTAAAAAGACAACATCTAGCAGTGTTTCTGAGTCACTACCTTTGGCCGTCTTTGGTATCTTTAATTGACACCTTTGACTCCTAGGCATTTGTTTTGTAATAAAGCTGTTTGTTTCAACAGATAAGAAAATAGAAAAGGCTTATCCGTACTGCAGAGATAATCCAAGTCTACCTTGATGTTTAATTAATATGTTGTAAGTGTTAAAAAAAAAATTAAATAACACAGGAATCAAACTTGGTTTTCAGATCTCGAATTCCTTTAATAAGGGAGGTAATGAAAATGTGTGCATATTTCATGTTAATGCTTTTCCTCATTTTCTGGTAAACAGAAGCACTGTTGAAAATGAACAGGTTTTATAATTGATTGTCTCATTATTGACCTCTTTAGGTGTTACAGCTAATGAAATCCATGCTTTCTGAAATAGCAGAAAGATGCGCTTAAAAAGTGTCAGCAGCAAGAGAACTTAATCTTCTCTTAGTCTTTTAGGGTGGGAACTCAAACAATTTTTATGGGTTTGCCTTGATTAAAAGACCTGAAGATATTTAGGTATTACAGGCTCGTTCAACGAGCTGTTGTGTAATCTGCAACAAAATAGCATTAACTCTTGTCCTTTCTTTGTATCAGCATTTTCTAAGAACACTAAGCATAATTTAAAAGAAAGACAGTGTTTTTCTGTTACACAAGTTTATATTTTAGAAATTTGGAGCTTGATAATTTGCATCTTGACATATTCTCCATTAGTATTTCTCTCTGGAAATCAGGTTTTGTGGATGAGTAGCCTGTGGAATGAAATCTTTGTTTTTCTCTCTCAGAAATGTTAATCTCTGCTTTTGCCTGAAGGCTCATTATAACAATGATGCATTTTAGAGAGTTTAAAATTTTGATTGCAACAGTGTATGTGTGTTTACAGCCAGCTACCAAATATATTTACTGGGTGGGGACAATAAAACCACTGAAGCTTTGCAAGTTGAGACTCTCTAGACATAACTCTCATATTTCTCTGTGAAGCAATTATGGAGAAAATACTAATTGTTCCCAGCTGAATCACTCTTTCTTCTCATTTAATTGCTTTGGCTTACTATGGTTTGTAATAAAATATCGCTAAAACCCTCCTGTAATTCTGTTGCTTGGCTTTGTATGAACAGTGACATTTAAAAAAGAGTGGTCACTTTCAATTCTCATTATCCAAATTCTAGGATTTATGAGGATGCTTTAAAGCAGGGAGAAAACAAGGAAAAAATATGTGGGTTGAGACTCTGCGGGATTGAATATTAGGAAGAGGAAATGTGTGTGTAAGGATGAAGAAAATCTAGGTTTTCTTCAGCATTTTTTTCACCGAGTTTTCAACAAGGAAAGGATGACAAACTGAATATTTTAGAGAAATCTAGAAGCAGTTCCAGTTTTCACTGCAGTACAGTTAAGTGTTTTTTGTGAAAAATGCAGTCTCCAGCTTTTCATTTACTCACCTTTGCACAAACACTTAAAAAGGAGAAGAATATGACTTTCTACCCTTGAAGAAATGCAAATAACTGTCTTTACCTAGAGCTTTGATCATATCTTTCGTAGACTATGCTAGGCTGTAGATGAGTGGGCAGAAATGTTGGACGCCGAGTTTCAAACATTGCATAATTTGTGTTATGCTATGGTAATATTGATTAGTGTGGTTAATGTTTTGGGGAGTGGCTAGCTCTAAACATTTACATCTCTCGCAGAAACATAACAGAACTGGTTCTCAGGATAAGATGGGAGCCTCTTGCTCAAGTGCCAGGACTGTATGGAGGACTTCTGTTTTCCCTGTATCTGAGAGCCCTCCTGCTGCATTTTGCAGATTTAAATATAGAAAAGTCTTCCTTCTTAACAACTGCTGAGAGATTTATGAAAAGGAAAACACTCCCCAAAACAAAATACTCCCTGCTTTTGTAGTGTGCCAGATAGGAGTATGCAAGTGTTGTGGAACAAAATAGTTTAACAAGTCTTTTAAAAAGCATATTGAATATAATGTTACTGAGTGAAGTAATGTAGTACATTTTAATGTAATTCACTGTGCCTGTGTAATGGTGGTGCTTGTATGAATTTTTAAAAAGACTTAGAATCAGAGGAAGGATACTCTTCTGGGTGCACTGGATTGTAAAAGCTCAGAACTGGATATGGATCTCAAGAAAGGTGCTTCTTATTTTGATTTAAGTGGCTGGTGCAGCTCTATAAGCATGCTCTTCATTCAGCTCCTTTTTATGCAGCTGTCAGCAGTCTCCACTGAGAAATTCTCTATGGAAGAATCACATCCTTTTTATTTTGCACCCTATCCATTGAGTTTACATGGCTTTTTGAATGTCACTAATATTGTGGCTGAGGCAGTTGAGAGCAGAAAGAATTGCACTGGCTTCCTTCTGTGGGAGTGTATTCCAATATTTGGAAGCTACTCCAGGCACTAACTGTGTAACTTACTCCACTGTAGAAGAAAGTAGATTGCTCTTTGGGGTTTGTAGTAAGAAGTGATAGTGTTCACTGATTCAAAGGCAGCAGTGACCAGCAGGTGTTCATGGGGCTGCCTCTGTAACACAGAGCAATACCACCCTTCTGAATTTTTTTAGGAGGTGCGCCCATAGGGTAGTAAATTGACCTTAGATGACAGATCAAAGTATTCAAAGTAGAAACTAAGTCCTGTATCCAAAAGTGTGTTACTGAAATGGATGAATAAAGCTGATGTCTTTGGTCTGTCTGTTCTGTGGGTAAGCAAAGATGCAGACCTTTCAAGGTCTTTGCTTTGGTATTTTTGTCTAATTGAAACTTTTCAAGTCTGTCACTTCATGACCTTTTTTCTGTTTTGAACCTGTTTTGAACACAATTGAAATATATTTTACGATGCTTTAAACAAGGACAAGTAGGTCTCATTTGGCCACTTGAGGATTCTACAGTAAACGAGTGCAATTGTCCTTTTTCCTGGTTTCATTTTCTTTAGTTATCTTTTGCCTTACTGATACCTCTTGAGATTTTCGTTGCTTAAGCTGAAATGTAGTTCAGTTTACATTCTAAATCTTAAGAAGGTTATCCCAGCAGATGATTATTTGTCTCTGCAATTGGAGTGTTCTGTGTATTTTACTCATTTTTTAATACCATGGAGTCAAAAACATTTAACTGAAAGGTTAGGAAATGCCTGTATTGATGCTGCCAAATACTTACTATTTGAATCTATTAACAATCTTTTCTGGCCCTGTGCTGCAGTCAGAGCTGTGTGATTATGGAAAGTAAACAACTGAAGTACCTATACAGGGAGCAAGAGTTAGAGGTAAGCACTTTCTGTTTGGTTTTTTCCTCTCTCAGGCCATGCACTAGATATACTGTGCTGTCCACTAAGCTGCTGCGGCTAGACAGCTGAACCAACATATTTCAGGGTAGTATCATTAACTGAGTGCTCATATGAAAACCCACTGGGCAGGATGAATCAGCTTCCATTTATTTGCAAATTGGCAAAATGTCATGTTCTTCCTCTGCTCTTCCTCTATGAAACTTTTATCCATCTTTCCCACTGCTCTTTTGCAAATAACAGTGTGTCCTGATATTGGGAAACAGGAAAGTTTTAAAGCAAGATACCAACTGATTTGTCAGCTGCCTTGTTGGGCACCGAGGCAGTGAGACACAGGATGCAGTTCACTAGGCGTTGGCACCAAAGAGAATTTTCCTCCTTGTAATCTGGCAAAATGCCATATCTCCTCACCAAAGAGATTGAAACAAAACATATTTTTCCTCAACATTACGCAAGAATTAAAATAATAAACTGTTTTGAGGTCTTGGCAAGCATCACTTTGGATTTTAATGGACTTTAATAATCTCTTAAGTAAAGTAGTAATTAAATCACTTTTAATTAAATCACTTCTTACTATCATGGCTCTAGGATCCCAGGCCCAGGATGGAAAGCTGCAAGGCCAAGGAAGGCAAACCTCTGCTTTGAATTTGGTGTCATCTGGGCAAACAGCTGGCTGTGTTAGACAGTCTTTTCTCCTTTGTCTAAACTACACTTTTATGAAGCTTGACTTATTTGTAGGTGTGCTACAGTATATTTTGTTTGTGTGTCACAGCGAGAATTTTGGGTGTGTCAATGAGAGGGAATGTGAGCAAAGGTCAGGCTGGATGGCAGGTAGGGATCGTGGCTGGTGAGTATGCCTGCAGGGAGGATATTTGTGTGAGATGATATTTGGCTTGGGAGGGGAAATAGCAGTGTTCTTTGGTTGAAGTGTTGACATGGCAATACTTACCACAGTAGCTAGACTCTGTTGAACCTGTGGAAAATGGTTTTTAAAAGTAAGTCCTCATTCATGCCGAGTCTGTTTTTCCTTTTATTTCTTTAATGCAATAAAGAGCAATAGCTTTGGAGTGCAGAGGAATTAGAAAGGGACAGAAGAGAGGTCAGAGTGTAAAAGAACAGGACATTGCAAACAGGCTGTAAAGCAAAATGGTTACAGTAAGTCAAATGCGAGAGGAGGGTGGCTGGAGTCCTCTTGCCAGCAGACAGCCTGTCCCAGCACTCAGCAAAATAATAGCAGTCAACCAGAAAGGCATCCAGTCAACTTGGAAAGGCATCCAGACTGTGGGCTGTGGAAGGTGAGAGCTGGGGGATTCTTCCTTTTCAGGCAGATAAGTTCTAAAAGCTACTGCTTTTGTCAGTTTTCAGTTGATAAAAAAATCTGTATGCTGTTACTAAGCCTATATGATCCTTGGGAAACATGACAAAAAAGGCTTACAATAAACTTACTGTTTATTTTCAGATATATTTTGAAAGTGTATTTGGCACGTGTAGTTTTTACGACTTGTCTCAGTGGTATGCAATAAAAAAATAATAAGGTATCCACAGGCATTGGAGGTGGCTCAGCAGAAGCAGTAGCAAATTCTGTGGAAGAGCTTTGTGTGCTCTGCTGGGCCTGTCCTTCAGTTGCTGTGTGGGTGAGTCTCTGATACTGGCTGACAGCAAGGTTGGTTCAGTGAAGCTGCAAAAATATGGCAGTTTGCAAGCTCTGCAAGAACCAGGAAGAATTTAAAAGTTCATGAAGAGATACCAGAGTGGCTGTGGTGGGACTTTCTTCACTGAGGAAAGGAGTAATTCAACGATGAGTAGTAAGGACAGAGCACTGTGAATTCTACAGACTACTGTTACTAGCAGTGATAACCCATTCCTTTGAATCATAGCAAAGTAAGAATAAGAAACTAAAGAGTAACACACAAAGAGCTTAGCATGAAGTGATTTCTGTGCTCAGTGTAAAAAAACCCTGAACACCTGGGCAGCATCTAGTGCTTTGAAAAGGAAGGAGAAATGCCGTTGTGTTACTCACAGTCCCAGGTGTGTTTAGGGAAACAGAGCTTATCTTTTCATTTCTGGTCTGATGAAGAAGGATTTTGATTTTATTTAAGAGGGACTTTTTTTTTACTCTAAAGGGGCTAGATCTGCTAGTGTTAGTTTTTCCACAAGAACTCAACTCGGGAATTTTCTGTGTATTCTAACTCATGTTCAAGAGAAGTCATATTTTAGTTATCTAGATACAGTAAACACTTCTCATTCCCTCCCGTTTCAATTAGGGTAAAATGGTAGGGAAAGGATTTGAAGTAATTATTTCTTAGGAGGGGAGAGGTGGATTTAGTGGTCATTGCTAAGACTGCGGTTTAATAGGTTTTGGTGTTACTGGAGAGCTGGATATTTTGGAAAGCATGCATGTACTTTGGATGGCTGTTCTAGAATCTGTTCTTTTATATATTCCTAAATTATTAATTAAAACCAGATGCAGCACAAGATTAATTAGTCTCCCTGTACTTTCCCTTGTCACCGTGCAGTCCTGCTATCCATCCTGTATGCCAGAAAGCCAGGAAGAGGGCAGTCTCACTACAAGCAATTCTCTTTTACAGGAAGAAAATCTAATTCCCAGGTTTCTTCACAAATATGACCATGTTAAATAGAAGATCTGTTCAGGATTGCGTAACTACTTTTGTAGCAATTAGAGAAAATGACATGGAAAAACTATAGTGCTAAAGCATCTCTCTATAAAGTTTTCTTTCCTTTTCTCTTAATCTTATACAGTTATAACTGTACAATCCATTTTTCTCTTCAGTACATTTTTTTCTCATTTTCCCATTTGTTGTTTCTCTCCCTAAGTGAAATGAGTGGAGTCAGCTTGACAGAGCTAGCCAGCTTTCTGTAGACCGGGGGTATATGATTTGTGGCCTATAGTTGGGAAACCACTGGTATTAAGTTGTTCGTGAAATCTGCTTCAGCAGCATGATGTCTAGAGAAGGATGTCAGCCCTCAGGAGGGACCAAGCTGGATGCTGTGCTAAGGAGTAGGAGAGAGAAATCCTCTAACTCGCTTGACCATAGGCTGCTTGAATCACTCAAAACTCTGGTTGAAACACTGATCTCCCTGGACAATAAATCATAAGAGTCTGATAACTCTTTGCTCTGCTCTCTAACTTGGTGCTGAGAAAAGAGGATCTCTATCCAGTTTATTGCTAATTATATATATACTGCTAGATGGCGTGAACAGGTGATGCAAACTTTATTTTGAACCAGCATTTCTGTTTTCAGCAGCCTGGTTACTTGTAAGAGATATTTAGATCTCTCAGTCAAGATGTTCCAGTCAGCTGTTTCCTAGAGGCAGCTGCTCCTCACAGACCTTGCCTGTCCACTCTTCAAGGTGCAGGATGGGAATGGGGCTGCTGGGACTCTGAGCCCTGCTGAAGACAGAAATACTGCTAGGCAGCACACGCTGATAAATTCATCGGAAAGGCTAAGATCAAAGAATTGTAGTGTGGGAAGCAGCCACCTGGGGAATGAAATCAGAAGCCGGTTCAGCAATCCACTTTTTCAAAAGAGAGAAAATGAGCCAGCTGAGAGCTTTCTAGGGGAGCCAAAGCAGAGGCCAAGGCAAAGAAAGGATGACTTGGTGCCAAACTGCTGCCTGTCTGTGAGATCTCAAGCTTGCTTCCTCTCCCACTGAGGCTGAAGGGGACACACCTAAATGGAGTTGGTGTGAAAAGTCCTGTCCCTAAGTCAGGGAAAAGGGACCTAATGCAAGACCCTTGTGACTGCTTGTGGTGCAAGGTGAGGTGAGTGGGGAGCTGTGTACTGAGTGTAGGGCTTCTCTACCTTGCTACGGTAAGAGATCAAGGCACCTGGTGAGGTCCAGGTGTCCGTGTCCAGCTCTGTTTGTAGGGGAGGTTTCCATTTGTGTTCTCCTTCTGAAATGGGAAAGAAAGACATCTTTGGCTGGAGGCCAGGTCGTTTCACAAGGCTGGAAGAGATCAAAACATCTTGGATGAAATATCATGCGTGGCAGCACTAGGTGTTGGAAAGCTACTTTCATACATGTTACAGTGTTTCTTGGAATTGCTGTTCAGCCTCATTTGTTGTATCTCTCATCTGTATTTTTGCAGTCATAGGAACTACTCTTACTTTTACATGAGATATACAGAACTATTAGAGCTATGTAACAAAAGGAAAAAATAGCAAGACGAAAAAAAACACCAAAAAACCCCAACCTAAAGGAGCCTTCATTTAAAGGTAGTGGACTGCGTTTTAATTGAGGGACTTGCAAGTTTTCCTCAGAAGGAAGAGGTGGGACTTGCCTTGTTTTGCCCAGATGATGACTCACATGCCAGTTTAAATCAAAGGAGAATAAAAATTAATTGTCTGTCTTTCCTGCTATACAGAATATTTTAATGTATGTTGATTTCTCGGAGTATATTTTATGAAATAAAAGTTGAACAGTTCTACCTAGTCTTTAGAGGCAGAATCCTCTTTGCATGGACACAAAGTGCTGCTCTCCCAGCTTCCAAATTCCTCAGGAACCAGAATTTGGTTGAAGTCATGTCTCTTGACCAGTCTGTTTATTGTGTCCCATTTTCAACATTCTTTTCTTGACCTGCAGTATTAGTTTATGAACTCCGTTACAAATTCCAGTACTGCAGGTCAGTAGGTGGTGTAGAGGTTTTAAGTAATTCCAGGCTGGTTTGGTGTGGGGGTAGATAGGGGTGTGTGATTGAATCAGACTCAAGTTAGGTGTGGTTTATCTTGATTTTACTCAATTGAAGTAAACCAAATGACGGGAATATATCCCAATATAATTGTAATCAACTTCCATGAGATATGGAAGTGCTGAAGTTATGGTTACAGGAAACTAAAACATTAATGGAATTGCAGTTTTGGAGCTGAATCTGTTCTTGACCTTTAAGTGAACAATAATTTCCAGAAAAATCGAACTAGTATATATTTGTAAATAATTTTCATAACTCGTTGCTAAATAGTACCTGTGGCTAATTTCAAAGGCTGTGAGCATTTTGAACACAGTCCTTTTTTACTGCAAATTACTGCTGCAGGTAGAGGTCTTCAGATCTATAGTCATAAAGAACAAGTCAGCCAAAAATCTACTCCCCCCACGACCTGCCTTTTCCTTAAGGCTGGGACAGCAATTTTTTTTTATGCCGGGGAACTGAAAAAGGACAGTGGCTCTTCATTTGAAATCCAAACTGTTCTGTTCCTTGGTTTTATGTGAATTTGAACCATTTGTGGATTGCCAGCTAGAAGGGAAGAAATTCCATCTCATCACATGTTCTTAAATCTATAGTGGGCTAAACCTGCTTTTCCTGCAGGGCCAATTAGAATGCAAAATTTAAAAAAAAGAGTGACTT
The DNA here is from genome assembly GCA_013398015.1 of Oreocharis arfaki. NCBI lineage: Eukaryota > Metazoa > Chordata > Aves > Passeriformes > Paramythiidae > Oreocharis > Oreocharis arfaki. The sequence continues at coordinate 445,299 of VZRR01006884.1, read as the reverse complement.
GCCATCTGGTATTTGAAAGTTGACACCAGAGTGTTGTTACTGCTCCATTTGTCATCCCAGTACTCAGTAAAGATTATGGATGGATATAAGGAAATAGAAAACAAGTAATAAAAATCAATGGGAGTTACAGTCGTTGTAACAAGGGCAAAAGCAAGGGCAAAAGCCAAAGAGTAGATAAGCACTGTAATCATAAATTGTAGGTCTACAATATCCTGAACTTGGTTGTCTTCTTAGTAATCAATATCTTCTCTTGATGACCTTGATGGCAATCTGCTGACATAAAAACTGAAACACTCGAACACAGTTTGGTCCATGTTTCTTGGATTCTAATGTATTTCATGAAAACCTCTTCAGTCATTATGGAGCTTTTAATATCTAGTACACAACTTTAGCTTCAGGGCATTATTGTGGCAGATACTGCGCTTGATCCCAGAGGTGTGTGTGGGTTTGTGTGTGTGCCCATGGGTATACACAGGCATGTGTCCAGGTGTGTTGCTTTGAACAAACAGTGGAATGGCTCTTTTGAAATATTAAAAGAACTAGTATGAGTAGAGGAGAAATTTATTTTTGCTTTTGAGATGTAACGACATCAAAAACCCTGCTTTCTGTTTCTCCCAAATTTGCATTTTCCTTAAGCATGAGGTAATGGCAGGGTATTGTCAATGACACCTCTGCCTGTGCAGTGCTTTTCATATGAGTGTTTTATTTCTGTGGATTTGGCTTCCTCGGGCATTTTCCCTGCTGCCCTATCCCGGTCCCCCATCCGGCCCCTCGCTCACGGTCCATGACTGACATCTTCTGGTGGCATTTTCGTACTGCACGGTAGCCTGGACGGCAACTAATGAGGAACATCATGGGGCCCTAAAGCATAAAAAACCCCGTAACTGCTTTTGTGAAATATACTAAGGTTTGTTTGAAAACCCTCAGAATCACTGTCATCGTGTTCTGCTTCATCACCTTATTTACATATGCAAAGTCTCACTTAAATTCTGTGTTTGCAGTTATTCCTCTGTGTTTCCTTTGCAAAATTCTTGAGTTTGATGACATTTAAAAAAAGGGGGAGGGAGGAGGGGGGTATTTTAAAAAATAAGTATCAAATAGACAAGATGCATTTTAACTGTATTGTGAAGTCAATGAATTAATTAAATGTATTTGGCCTCTTATGTGCAGCTTTGGGACTACTGTCATATGGCAGCAAAGCCTCGTAACAACACAGGCTTTAGATTCTCATAAATATAATTTCCTTAAGTAAAGCTTAAAGCAATGTTTTTTGGATGCTAGACCACTGCCTCTGATATTTCTCTGGAATTTACTGAGCTTCTATGCATACATGCACAAAGCAGTGGGGAGATAGGTATGTGTTTAATTTAAAAGAAGCTGATGGTTTTGTTTACAGGAATTACATTCTAGTCCTTCATCTCCGTTCCTCTCTGCATTCCTTTCATTCAGGAACTCAGACTGTTTACATGGTCTGCTTCCCTGGCATTATGCTAAACCCTGGATAGGAAGATGATTTCTCCAGAGCGGTCTGCATGGGAAACCCTCCAGATGAATGGTCTGTGGAGAGAGCTGGCGGGAATTTAAAGATTGAGACTACCAGCATTAGCATGGGGTGTTTGGAAGCAGCCCTGAAACAAGGACTGTTGGTCATGCTCCAGATGTCTGCTTGCTTCTTAATGTGGTTGAGGATGTGGTGTCCTTGGGCCTGGGACATGCCATAGCCACTTACTAGCTGTGTTTGTTCCTTGAATTTTTTCAAAGTAAACAAAACCTTCTAGAACACTTTCTCCTCCCAGCTCTGACTTCTTGGGCAGGCATTGTAGGTTGTACTGAGCTTTGTGTGGTTCCCTGTTTCCAGCAGTGCCACTGCTGTCCTGCAGTATGAGAAAGTTTCAGGACTGCTGGCACTGTCCTGCAAGAGCTTTCCCATAATTTTAAGTAAATGAGGTATCCAGCCTTGTTCTTCCTTTGGGCCACCATTTATTTTTGAGTGTTCTCCCTGCATGTGTTAGCCTAAGTGGACGGAGCTGCCTATGGCACTGCTGCATGGTGTCCATCCCTTGATGTTACATGTGGTCTTCAGAGCTCCATATTGCAGTACAAGTTGAAGTACCCTTCCAGGCACTTTCCGGGTCATACGAAAAACTTTTTACTTTTTTCCCTTACTGTTTGCCTCCCTGAAAGTTTTCAAATGCCTTGTGAAGATTGTTCAGAACATACTTACCTTCTGCTTCTCATAGAAACCTGAGGCTTTCTCTTCAGACAAGGTCTTCCCTGAAATGAAACTAATTACTGAGACAACAGAGTTGTGGGTGAGCATTTCAAATGACCTTGTCTGTTTTCACTTTTTTGTGCTGGGTCTGGTTTGAGTACAACCTACAAAGCATTAAAAACATTGGCTCTAAAATCCAAAGCTGAGATAATGCCCTCACCTCCTAAAAGGATAATCCATCTCCTCTCTGTTTCTGTTACTATGATGTGGTTTTGATCAGATTGATGTGACCAGCACTTAGCGAGGCTTTACAGCTCTTGCCACAGTCTGACATTACATGAACTTGAAATTAAGAGAGCATGCTGTGCTGAGGTGTAGAATAGGGCCAGCACTAAGAGGGGTTCCTAAACCCCTGCACAGTCACTTCAGAGCTGAGTGCCAGAGTGATGCTTTGTCCTGTGCAGGGCCAGCTTGTCAGAGGACAGCTCTGAATGGTTTGGCAGAGATTTATTTTGAAACTCACATTAAACTGAGGTGCCCACTTAGAGGTCTCTGATGATGCCTGAATTCCAGTGTAGTAACTGGAGCTCATTTAGAGAATGATGCTGCTCTCCAATGCACGAACCCACTGCCTCATGCATGGAATTGTTTCATTGATCAAATTTCTGCTCTGTATACTTGGAATTAAGCAACAGCTACACTTACAGACAACTGTATGAGGATACCTATAGTCAGATGTCTTAAGCCAAATCCCCACCCTCATTAGAAAGTGATCCTGTTTTTCAGCATCCAGGAGTACCAACATTTTCTAAAGAAAGTGTATTCCAAATTGCCTTCCAGGACAAGTAATTTTAGTTCTGTGCAGTCAGGAGGTAGCCCTGTCAGAAATCCAGTCCTCTTTCTTTGTATGGAAAACAGATTTTTAGAAACAATTTGTAATTATTATTGAAGTATTCTTTTTAATTATTTAATACATTTAAAAACATTCATAACTGTAGCTCTTGGACACTCAAAACCATGTCAGTTCAGCTCCAGCATGAACTCTACAACTGGAGAGTTTCCTGGGAATTGTAATACATTAATTTCTCTCAAACTGCTCAGCAGCATCCTGAGCAGATTGAAAAATCTTTCACCTTCTTTGTGAAAGATGAATCTGTGGTCAGGCAGTTTCTGTGACTGCATATGTAGATATACAGTAAATAAATTTCTCTTCATTTTTTTACATGCTGTATTTTAGGTTTTTGTATATTTACAACTGAGTAGGAGGAAGAAATACAGCAAGGAGTTGATTTGAGTGACTTCTGAGCTGAGTGAAAAATGGTCTTAGTCCTCACTAATTATTACTGGCTGATACTGAAGACCACGTTTCATACACCTGCCAGGTTCAGGAACTCCGCACAGCCCTGCAGTTATCAACCTGCGTTGCTCTCTGCTTTCCTCATCTTCCACAAAGTGGAGCTACAGCTGCACTAAGAGAAGGGAACGTGGAAAAACAATTTAAGCATATAGAAATAATACTCTGCAGTGAAAAAAAAGTTGAAGCTTGACAGCTGAAAGTGAAGGAGAGATAATTCATCCATCTAGCTTTGCAATGCTCTAGATCCAGAAATCATAGAGGCTTCTCATCTTAATCCATCTTGAGTGAGCAATGAAGTGAGAAAATGAAGTGTGTGTACGGCTTGTACCTGGCACAGCCTTTCTTTACCATGGCACAAACCTTACTGGGGATGTGTTTCTTGTGGAAGACAGTGGTTGGTTTTCAAAACTCTGGTTCATTTACAGGTAGAAATGTGTGGTGGCATGTAACACTAAGTAGTGGTGGCTAGTTTCTGCTGTAGCTACCCACAAGACAATGTGCAAGCAGCTTGGTGAAATCTCTGAAAAATCCTCACTGATGCTTCACAGCTGAGTGAGAGTGTCCAGATATTCTTGAGGTTTGAGCTGTGTCAGGACCAAAACTCTAATCACTGCTGCAGCCCTGTGTGGCCCTGTGAGGTCAGGTAAGGGGCATTCAGTTGCTGCCTACAGAGGAAGTATAACAATGAAGAAGTATAGTTCATATACGGAAGTATTCTTCTGTAGTTGCTGCCTCCAGAAGAAGTGTAACTTACCACCTCATTACCAAAATAATTCTTTAGATATGATGGGTGAGGTTTATACAACACATCGAAAATAAGTTATCTAAGTTCCTAATTAGGGAATGAATGGCCTTGTTAATATATAATTCTGCTACATATTACCTACAAAACTGTTTTCCCCAAATTCTTGAAGAGCAAAAGATTTTAGTTTCCTACTTACATGGAACAGAGGGAGCAGACACATCAATTACATAGGATTCCCTGAAAAAAGGCCAGTGAGAAATCAAACCTGATCATCACAATGTAGCATCCTGCCAGTCAGGCCATTAAGTACTTCATTAGCTTCTAAGCATACAAAAAGTTTATTAACTAGGATAGTAAACCTGACCAAAAACCAGCTGCAGCTGTGGTTGACTCAGAGAAGATTTCGAAAACGTGGCTGTGGACTGTAAAGCTGAAGAGACAATACATCCAACTATGGGATATAGACAAAAGCAGTGTTTACTCCAATTTTTATTGACAAAAACAGCACACAGGATGGATTTGCCATCTTTGTATGAATTGATGCTCACTGATAAAGGTGAGAAGCTTGAGGGGTGAGAGATAGTGGCTGATGGAATCATGGGACTGATGAAACTAACCAAAGAACAGTTTGGGTTGGAAGGGACCTTTAAAGGTCATCTAATCTGTCTTCCCTGCAATGAGGGCATAGCGTCCAACCTGACTTTGAATGTTCTCAGGGATGGGGTATCTACCATCTCCCTGGACAACCTGTTCCAGTGTTTCACCACCCTCATTGTAAAAAATTTTCTTCCCTGTATCTAGTCTGAATCTACCCTATTTCAGTTTAAACCCACTACCTTGTCTTATTGCAACAGGCCCTGCTAATAAGTCTGTCCTTATCTTTCTTGTAAGCCCCTTAAGTGTTAGAAAGTCACAATTAGGTCACCCCATAGCATTCTCTTTTCCAGGCTGTACAATCCCAAACCTCTTAGCCTTTCCTCATAGGAGAGGTGCTTCATTCTTCTAATCATCTTGGTGGCCTCCTCTGGACTCACTCCAACAGATCCATGTCCTTCCTGTGCTGGGGACCCCAGAGATGGATGCAGCACTGCAGGTGGGGTCTCACCACAGCTGTCAGAATCCCCTCCGTCACCCTGCTGGCCCCGCTGCTTTGGCTGCAGGCCAGGACACAATTGGCTTTCTGGGCTGTGAGTGCACATTGCCAGCTCACGTCCAGCTTCTCATCCATCACTATCCCCAGTTCCTTCTT